>NNCF01126069.1:1401632-1476869 GCA_002313205.1 Laupala kohalensis
AAAGGCAACACTCTGTCCAAATTTGAGTTGTTGCTCTCACTAATTTTTGCTCAGCGTTGTTCAATTAGTCTGTCATATAATCAGTTTGGTAGTCAGTCAGTCAACTACTTAGAGCAACGCGGCGTATTTAGAAATTATAACTATACAATTTTAATATTAAAATCGTTGGTTAATTTTTGTTTCAATATAGTAATATTGTTACAGATATTGAAGGATATTGAAAAATACTAATTTATATTTGAAAAAAATGGAGATATAAAATTAATTCCTTCAGTATTAGATTTTATCTTCTATTATATTTTAAAAAAATTACAAAACCGAGAACTATAAAAATATTATATTAATACTATATTATAATTAATATATTAATAGTATATAAATGTATTAATACTATGTATTACATTAATACTATACACTCATGCCCGCAAATCCATTCTCACCGCCTTTCAAGCCAACTCTACCCAGACGTTGTTCACACCTTACTCTACTCATCTCACACGGACAGTTACTCGTCGCTCTTTCCGTCGCTACCCATTTGATATCCTTAACCTACCCACAGTCAAATGAAACACAAGCCTACAGCTACAGCTTTCCAAACTACCTATACTGACCAACCTCCATTGTCGTCTCTCGTCTCCATCAATCCCTAACACCCCAGCGCCCCTAAACTGCCGGACACCGGCGGACCTGGGACGACCAAGGAAGAAGGAAGAGAAGCAGTGAACACAACTACATCTATGAAAAATAATCAGGAAGAGCACAAGAGTGCAGGCCTGACATCGAGTGACAACACAACAGCGGATTCCAAACAACAATAAATATAATAGTAAGAAATCGTAGTTTTATTTGCTATTAATAGACTATGAAACTAGTCAATTTTTTGTCTTACAGATACGACGTAAATAATTATTAACTCATTGAACGATGTTAATCTTACATGTTTATCAGTTGTCTAATTGATATATGATGTTTTGATGTCGAACTGATAATGTTTTGATTTACAGTTTACATTACACATTATTTATATATCTAATTCCAACATTAAATCTTACAAAGACAATATAATTTGTAAAATATTAAAGGTTTGTAGATTTTTATTCGCTGTGGAATTGAACTATTCCAAATATTAAGTTTCTTTAATACAGGTTGCAGTTGAAATAGACGATAACTTCGCAACGTCAACAGTCAGGTGAAAATTGCGACGGACCGGGACTCGAACACAGGACTCCTGCTCTGACCGCAGGTGTGCTATCCACTGCACCATCCGCCTCGACTCCCAAATTCAGGTGGAAGAGGCGAACGAACATGGTAGTCGAGGCGGGTGGTGCAGTGGATAGCACACCTGCGGCCAGAGCAGGAGATCGCGGGTTCGTGTCTCGGTCCGTCACAATTTACACCTGACTGTTGAGGTTGCAAACACTCCTCCACGAGTAGGTACTCGAAAGTTGTGAGTTAGAAAGAAAATTACTTATTCGCCAATTAATAGTCACTAGAATATTTGGTTAAATTTCAGTTTCTTCTGTTCTTTATCTTCTGAGATGAAATAAGTAAAAGTCAGCACCTCATGTTGAATATAGGTGTTTCTTTGAATCTACACTAATAATTGGTCGCATTATTTCATAGATGTTTATGTCGTTTTCTTAAGTGTATAAGTTAATTATCATTTTTATTAAACAATATTTTATTTTTACAAGCAACAATATGATAACCCGGCGTTGCCCAGATTTTTTCTTACCTGCTAGTCGAATCTTATTTTATCATCAAAATAAATAAATAAATAAATAAATAAATAAGTAAGTAAGTAAATAAATAAATAAAATCTACCTATTATGTAAGATCAAATTAATTTTACTTACAGTTTTTTAAAAACTATGCAGAATTCTAATTTTGCAAATTCATTATAATACAAATTTTATACAAAACTTGATTGTATGCACCATTTTCGGTTTCACGTGCAGCAACAAGAATAAATAAATTCTTTAATGAAACCATCCTTGACCAAGGAAAGTCAAATGTCCGAGAGAGGAACAGAAAAATTGAGACGTCACCAATTAGTCTAGCTCACCACTTCTCTCTTAGTTAATGCTTTTAACAACCATTTGTGCTGAACCTTTAAATTATACGGATTCATGTCACTGCTTATATGAATGGCCCCGAAATGTATGGATTAAACCCGTCTTGTTCGATTAAACTTTTTTACATGACTCTATCTATGAACTTTCTTTGACTGCTTACCCCCATAACCCCAATGATGGCGCAATTCTGACGTAACATCGAAGTGTTTCTATTCTTCTCAGCATCTCAGGTAGAAGGAACCTACTCGTCAGGTGCCGGGCAGTTTAAATTTCGCTTTTGAGGCAAGACACAACGGCGGCAGCGCGCCAGCAGACGCTTGTACAATCCAAACTATTCGTCCAAATTTAACGATGTAAATACGTTTTTTAATAAAATCTTTGTTAAGACAGAAAGAACCCATTAAATTTGATGATAATTCATTTTTTCTTACTCTCTTAAATTCAAGTATTTTTCACTTCTAATTTTAATAACTTTTTACGATAATTTAGGTCAATCTTTGTAGATAGGCATATGCTGTCGCGGATTTTTATATTGAACCCTTTGAGGCTAACAATATTGCTAGTCATAGTTGTCACCTATCTTTAATCGTTTAGGCAGCGTAAGCGAATGTGGATGACTTTTTCCCCCGACTTCTTAGACATTTTTCGTAAACAACCATTTTCAACCTATGGTGTCAAGATCTACATAATGTGTTCTTCCGTTTCTTTTCCAAATTTTTGTCATAATAAACAAAGAAAATTTCATTTGTCGATAACCTTTCTTACTTCTTACGTAGGCTCTTCTCATAATATTATCTTATGTTTTGACTTTCTGAAGTATAGTCTTCCAATTCCACGTATTCTGTGTCATAGTTCTTTGGCTACCGATAACCTTTGGAAACGCTGAAAATGATCGATCTTTCTCAGCAAAATGGCCGCTAAGAATCAAAGTGATACAATTCTTTAAAAATATGTTGGTTTCACCAAGACTCATTGAAAATGCATAATTTAAAAACTAAATATGCGAGAAAAAAAGTTATTTTCTTAGATTTTTGCGTCCGTAACAAGTTTTCTTACTCCTCACTCTAATACAACACTATAAATCGACATAGTAAGGATTCTTATCCTGAGTTCAATGGCCTTCCTCTACCCGACCTCATCTCAAAAATTCCTAGTGGATCCTCTCGCTAAATTCAAATGGAGTTGCAACAGGTACTTATAGATTCACCACCCTGCATCGACCTCGTACACCGTCCAAACCGGTTCATGGCGTGATGATGAATGCTATGGAGACAACACTCTTTCTTTTTCCAAGCCATACGTCGTCATTTCGATTTCCAAAACCCTACACTATCTCAAAAAAAAAATCTATGTTGTTTCGTGTCGGCCCCTTTTCAATTGCGAGACGATGGGTTGATTTGTACTCGTCGTACGTTTCCAGCGGTGAAGGTACGAGGGGGAGAGGCGGGGATTGATGACTGTTATTACACGTGCCGACGTGACTGCTGGGAAGCAGAGAGCGGGTCGTTTCGTGAGTGTCCGGGGACGGCGAATGGGAGGGCGTTGGGGCACTAACAAGTCTCGCGCAACCCTGGACGACGCTCCGCTGCCTGTGTGAGTTACCACCCGATGGCGCTAATATCGCGTTATTTGTCACGAAGCCTGTCTGTGCAGAAGCCGGTCGATGGGGACGCGGCTATTAATGGGATCGGCATCGTGACCCGGCAGCGACCTCTTAAGTGATTGAAGATGACGATGCTGACATCTCTATTAGATTTCTTTGAGATATGTGAGGGTGTTTTTATAACTTATTGCGGTATTGGTATAGATCGTTAAGTGGTAATCAACAAGCCTATATCAAGAGAAACGATTTACATTGTCTTCATCAACAAGAGAAACGTCAGTACTGTAGATCAACTTGTAGAAGTACAGGTTACAAGTGACCAAAAGTGGGCTGATTTGAAATGTTTAATCGTAATTTTTTCAATTATACAAAAATTAAGATTTACCAATGTTTCGGTTTTCAAAAAAATGTCCTGTAAGAGGCATCTTTGACTTCATGAGATTAAACATATTTTATATTGTACATATAAATCTGCTCAATTTCCAAGTATTAATACAAATACGTTTAGTTGTCAGAACATAACTCAACAAAACTGTAACAACTAAATTTGTTTTTTTGTTTGAAACGTATGGTAGATGGTTGGGACCAACGAGAGTTCGTCACATGTTACCAACTGACCTCTTCAGTTCGTAAATGTAAGATGTTTTCCTCCTTGTGATCTAGAATTATTATCTAGATGTGAACCATACTCAAAAGTAGCGGTAACGATTGGTACGAAGCGGTGGTAAGACCACGAACGTTTCGGTCATGTTTCTTCCATCAGTGTTTCAGTTTCAGTCATCACAGCATTCTAGAGTCAACACTTTTTCCAGTATTCGGAAAAAGACAACAAAACAGACTGAAACGTTGGTAGTTTTATCCACAAAAAACGGGATGCCGCTTGCATAATAAACTTGGAACTAATGGTATTCGTTTACATTGGAATCATAAATGTGTGAATGAATGTTTATTTACTTAAATGTACAGTTCATTTATCCGAGTACTATAGTATCCGGTGTGTTTTTCTGTCACACCTTTGATGTCTTAAGTAAGATTGATCTACTTAAGAGAGGGATATGGAACTTTTCCTTTCGATTTCATACGGTCGTAGGTTTGATGTACGGATACCTATACTCGAAGACGTTCGTGTGAACTCACCAAACGCGTTCCAGGTATCGCGCTTGATCTGCCATCTGCGTCCGATCAGCAAAATGATTCTCCTTGCCAGAAATGGAAACTAACTGGCGGTAAATTTAATGTCCTACGCCGATTCTCACACTTGGTCAGACGCGTGACGGCCCGGACGCATAGATCATACTGGCAAGCATCCAACGCGTTCCTCTTCAGACTGACGATGGAGGTATAATGGTAATAGCATCCGTTCATGGCCTTGCCACTGTAGAAGCAGCGGGGACCTTGTTTTCGCCTCCTCGCCTCATTTGATTTGTAATGCACAACGTCCGTAAGAAGCCGCCACCCGAAGCCTCGACTTGGAAAGTGACGTGTGCAGCATACTGAGTGGATTTCTCGGATGAACTCCGACAGACGGTCGGACACTTCGATGCGATGGGGCTCGTCCCAAGGCTCTCGACGAGGACCAGCGTACATCGCCCGCGGACACGACCGACCGCACTACGTTCGGGGAAAAGTAGACGCTGATTGGCATGGAATCAGAGGTGCGATTCTGCTGACTTGAAACTTTGATTAACTTTCTTTCTTTTACTTTTGACGACAACAATATTACACTGAAATTAGACAAAAAAAAAACAGACCCATAGGTAAATAACTCATAAAGTTATGAAATTTTGAAATCATTCGTAGAGAGAATTATTATTTACGATTAAAAACTTACCGCCATTTTTTTGAGAACCACGGACCTGTAAGTACTAAACTTAATGTTCTTAGTTTCTGCTATTTTGTCACGATATGGTCAGGTTTGTGTGAAAGAACTTACTGTGTAAAATAAATCTTATCAAATTTCCTATATAAAAGGCAATAACAATTTTTGCAATTGATTGCGAGCTAAGAGCTAACCCATCAGGGTGTAGTTTTTAAAATAATAAATTATAAACTATTTTTTCATGAAGAATTGATGCCTTTGCATATCAAGACCTCCAAGCACTCATGGATCCGAATTTAGTTAATATACACAACAGAAAACGAACCTCAGTACATTTATGGACATAATCGATTTTGAGAGCGTAGTCCGTTCCCGTGCCCACTATGAAATATATATATATTTTTTTTCATAATTGGACAACTTTGCTGAACACAATCTAACTATAAATTTATTGAAAGATATTTCATCACCACACAAAATAATTACGAATATTTAGAATGATGAGATCACTGATTTTCTTAAGCTCATTGGAAAGAATGCTAAAAATTAAATAAATTGTAAACTTCAAAAAATGCTGAGCTGAGTACCATACGGCAGAAGTGAAAATCATTGGGTAGTAGAAGTATAAATTAGACACAATACATTCGTACTCATATAAATTCAAAAGTAATTTCATCGCGATCAATTTGAATTTACTTTTGAATTTTATGCGCAAAAATAGATCATGCTATAAGGCCTGCTCTTCCACAATTTCACCTAAATTAAAATACGTAATGTTTGAATTAAATATTGTAGTCTAAAATATTAATAAAAAGTTTTTAAATAGAAAATTGAAATGATGTATTCTTATTGTTTGCAATGTTTATTAATCTGCTATTGGATGAAATTAATAAGAACGTTACGAATATAAATTAAATTGTATTCAATGTTACTTTTTTCGTGTATTACCTTTCGGGACCGACTATAATTTTCCGTGTTGTATTCATCAGATTCATAAATGCAAAATCACCATACTGCTTCCGCGAGAATATCCGTCGGTGGCCGCCGGATATCACGTGTTTGTTAGTGGATCACAGTACACTATATAAGGATATCTTACTCTTTGTGGTGTTCGATTTGACGTTCCAATGCAAAATTGCAAAATCTAATGCGTAAAGAACGGAACGTGACCATTACTTTTATCCTGTTTCATTATATGTGACAAACGGGTTATGTCGTCACTTACCAGTAATCAGAAATGTTTGCTCATTCGGAATGAATCAGTAAAATAGACACCTCAAACATCTTTAAAACGAACAAATATATTGAAGTATTGTTATCATTGAGGTAAGTCGTGAAATGAGCCTAAATATTTGACGTATTCCAAATATATGTAGCTTTTTATTTGCAGATATATTGCATTTTATATATGCTTTTATAGATTTTTAAAATGAAACTTCGTATATTTTTCAGCAGTTCTTTGTTCTAGAAAAGAAAAACAGATTGATATGACAATTATGGAATTTTAACGAACAAATGCGGCGTAACAGGGCCGCCAATATTTACACATTTCCAATGTTATAAATGGGAAGGAAGTGACATACCTTGTGTTCATTACTGTGTGAGTTTTTTCTGCTATGCGCGGAAAGTTTTCAAATTTATTCATTACAATTGAAAAAGGCTTTAATATAATTGTATGTATTTTTATTGGGATTTAAAGCAGCTCTGAATACATTAATACGCAAATGTCTCAGAAAATCTTAGTTTATTTTTCTGCGTATCCAGATGGAATAAATCATACAAAGAAGTATCATACTTTTGAGCTTTAAACATTTATCGGCGATTTCCTATTATTTCACCTTTTCCTTTACTAAATAACAGCATTAAAAATAATATCGAGAAAAGAAGCTTCTTGACTTCTTTATTTGTTGAAAAAGGTGTCATTTGATTACTTCAGTTCTAACAAATGACATCACACCATTTGACTATACTAACAAACTGTGTACATTGTATTCTATTGGTAACCGTTCTGATGTCCTGTTTACATTATTAATAATAAATATGAAACCGTTTGAAACTTGCTGATGACTAGTAGATGAGGGAAAGTATTATACGTCATATTATTCAGATCAATAAAATATTCCTGCAAAATAAAAGAAATCGTTCACATTATCATGCAGAATTTTAGTTGTTTGGAAAGTTTTGTCACTGTTTGCTCTGGTGCGTGCTGGCGAAGTTATTTCTGTGTACCAATAGGAATAGAGTATTTCGTCTCGTGATTTCTCAGTCGGTGTCGTCAACAATGTCTCCTGTAATATGTGACCCCATCTTGAATTCACGTAAGTTGAAGGAGATACCGCCATCCAGTTTTGTTACCACGGAGTAATCACGCGGATGACGAACGCAGCAAATTATGCACAGCAGCAGGTATCGTGTGAGACCAACCTAGCAGCGCTATATGTCTAGCTCTCAGCAGGGCAGGATGCACAGCTCCAAGACAATCTAGCAAGGAAAGTAGCAGAGAATTCTGCTTCGTCTGCAGCGGACTTACGATCGGCCTCACGACACAGTAGATCAAAACCTGTCCATATTTTCAGTAACCGCTGTTCAACATGTCGTGAGGCGGGATCGAATGTCCCGCGCATCAGAAGCGCTTGCATAAACGATACAGAATTACTGTCTGAGCGCGGACCACAATATAAATACGCCAGACATTGGCACTCGCGAGAGAGGGAGAGAGGAGTAGAGGGAGTATAGGAGAGAGAGATATGTGACTCCATTCTACTTTGTCGGTTAGAATTGACTTTCACGGTCACTGCCGAATTCTTCCTACCTCGTTTCCTTTCGGCCTGAATTGACATAAACTGTCTCAGTCGAACCTACTTACTGACATACCTTTATCCAAGTCACAACTTCACAATATTGCACAAGACTCGCCATGCGCTCCATTTGTATTGCTGTCTCGTCGCCGGACGCTCCACAGCGCCGCTCGTTGCACCCTGTGTGAGTTGGGTAATAAAAGCTATGCCTGACAATGCTGAGAATGAGCCTGTTATTACTCCTTTTGTCCTGGCGCTAGTTCTATAAGATTAGGGCATCTCCTACATCCTTTCTAGCCAGCTAACCTTAAAGTCGGACGACACGGGTTCTCCCCCTCTAACGTGGGAAGCCGCCGTCGCCCCAACAAACACTACGCTTGATAAGTTCAACAACCCTCGTAATGTGTTGTTGAGTTTTTACAGCTTGGCATCAGGCTAAAAAACACATTTTTTATACACATATATCCAAGTAGTAAATTATTTTTGTTGGTAATAAATTAGCTATCAATTTCTTATCACATTTCCGACTATCAGTTGTCAAATTTTGTGAAGACCTAAAAATGCTTTTTTCATTTTGACATCATGGTACAGAAACCATTTTTCACGTGAGAGAAGTAGCAATACATTTTTTGTTGGTTATAGATTAATAATAAATAAACAAAAGATTATTTATTTTTTTGAATGGATTTCGCCTGGGTTTTGTTTCTTGACGCGATTGATAAATTCATCTCTATTGAATAATCTCAAATACTCAATCTGATGGGAATGTATACAGATGACTATTTGTGGGTAACACTTCTGAGTGGAACATCCAGTATTCGACACCTCATAAGTGTCACGAATTTTCCGGGTAATTGCTATCTCTACCCGGTCTTGTCTGCTTTTAATTTATCGTTTACTTCTCTCTCTTCTGTTGTATGTTGTGGCGGGAACTTTTCATTGAATCATCTTCTGGCTGAATTTTATTTCCGAAAGTACAGTCCTTTTGCGACTGAATCGAAAGTCTGATAATTGTCGTGTAATTGTCATTAACATTGTTTAATATTATTACTTGAGCTTATTTTTCGGCTGTTATCCTACTATCAAAATGAATCATTGATATAAATGGTTACAGAACTTAAGTATGTTATAATAAATGGAACAAAGTTCATCTCACTCCCAGCCATTTGCGGCGTGTGATTAAAAATAGGTTAGAAATGCCAAAAAATTCTTCTTCGCGAAGCGTTCTTCTTGACAACACCAATGCTGTAGTAAACGGTCTGCTTTTTTGTTGCGTTAATTGCTATGAAGTCAAAAGGTAGCGTGGGTGTATACATTGTCGTGACGCTGACATGTATTACGACTAATTGTCAGTGAAATCGATACTATAATTTTTTTTCTATTTTTTTTCTATTTTTTCAACGATTTGTCGTAACTCCAGGCAAAATGTTTATTAGGCGTGGCACTTACACATGATTCTTTTTCCAAAATTTCCATAATCTTTTATGGCATTTAATCAAAGTTTTGTGTTTCCTGTAAAATTACTTAGAACCTTTTCCTTTTTTCTTGCCTCAATTGTTCTCCTCTTTGGACAACACTAGTTAGAATACGTATTAAAGACAAATTTTTACTATAGTCGATAGGTTGAAGAATCGGAGTTGGGTTTACAGTCGAGACATAATTATGTGTCTCGTGATAAGTATTAAAACAATTTACCTTTGGAGAAAATTGTAGACATTAACCATGAGAGGAGGATCTCAATATATTAATTAAATAATAGTTGAAGAATCTCAATGAATGTTCCGGATTTTAATAAAATTTACTGAACAGTAGATTATTGAGTCACAGAAAACAATGCCAATTTTACCAATCGACAGAAGTAGAAAAATGAATGGTGTACAATTACCAAGAAGAATTGATGGAATACATGAAAATGGTGATGACTTAAATGCACTAGAAGGCATGGAAGTAGGGGTAGAGGAATGTATATTTGACATTACCAGTTTTATTATAACACTTCTCGATAAAGTATGTGAATATTTTTCCGACGATTAGAAATATGTTAACATTTTTGAAAAATCGACTTAATTTGTTAGATGTTCCATTACAATGTCTTCGACACATTAAAAAAAGTCTTGTATTTTAAATTCTATTTCACCCCATGCCTATAAATAGTTTAGAAATTCTGGACATATTATTATGACTCATACTTCAACACTAAAACATTTATGTAGTAAACTAGATGTTAGTGACTCTGAAAAGCAGACGCATACCAGCCTAAAATTAAAATTACTTATGTATTAAAATAATTATATTTGTGTGAATGTATTGTTTTTAATGAAATGTTTCTGTTTTATTATTGAAATGGAATTTTAATATTAGGTATTCATTTTCAGGATCCGAGATTTATATTAAATTTTTTTTTTGATTTTTTAAATGTATCTTACACAATGAATAAGAATAAAAATGCACTAATATTCACAATAAATCCAGAAAAGTTATTCTTTATTTGTTAATGTCGTTTATTTTAGTTTGCGATAAAAAACTTGTATTAACTTTTCACAGTCACTGAGTTAAGAACTACATGCGGAAAAACCAGCTCAACTATCGGAATTTTTATTACAGACACCTGACTTCCAATAGCTGTGGAGAGTACAACAAAAAATCGCAGAAAAACACAGTTTCCACTATTGAATTTGTAATTTTGTTTTTCATATACACAAGTGAAGAATTTGGTTTTATGAATGAATATTAATTTTTTAAATCCTGAAATGTTTCAATTTTCACAATTTTTTCAATTGTGTATATGCAAAACAAAGTTACAAATTCAATAGTGGAAACTGTGTTTTTCTGCGATTTTTTGTTGTACTCTCCACTACTATTAGAAGTCAGGGATCTATAATAAAAAATCTGATAGTAGGCTCTGTAATTAAAGTAGCGTTGGCACTAGCCGTTTTGAGTTTAGGTTAGCCCGTCGATAACGCATCAATGATTTATTTTGTTGCAAATATAACTATTTACATGCATTACAAAGTATAAATTGAAGCACAAGACAACACTGAGCAAAGCCAAGTGCGTTTATTTTGTTCTGAATCATACCTACCAAAGTAGTCACGTCAAAATCGTGCACGGAAGATATTCCATTAATTTGCTTCACTTCCCCGATAGAGAGAACTCGCGCAAAGCAATGAGATATTTATTTGGTTCTAGTGTGAACCCAGCGGTGTGAATGCTAAATGGAAAAGACACTCGGACTTTTCGTAAATTCTTCCTTCAAAGTCGAGTAATTTCGAGTTTTATTTTGGCAACACTAGAGTCAAAACACCAGAGTGAATATGCGCATTACAACTTCAACTGTTATGGAGGAAAAGAAAACATGGAAATTCGTTTGTGAATAAGGACAGAAATACAAATCAATTATGTATAATACCGTGAAAAATGTTACGTGGCGTGTGACACGTAAAGAAATTCTTAATCGTCTGATTGACACAGGAAGATAAAATAATGGTTAACTTAGGTCATGATGATCTCCTCGAAATTATTGCAACAATATTCACATTCACTCAGCTTCTCATACCTATCTTGATCTGCAGAAAATACATCAAAGATGGGGATACAGGGGATGCATCGGCATTACCATTCTCTTTAGGATTTCTATCTTCAACTTTGTGGTTTATATATACTTACCAACTTGGAGACAAATTTGCAATGCTTGTTACTGGCGTTGGTTGTATTCTACAAGCTGGGTACCTGAGTGTATTTTGGGAGCATACAAAACAGAAGAATTTTTTAAAATATCAGTTGGGAGGCGTGAATACTATAATAATGCTAATGCTAATGTATGTGTTTGCTGATAAGAATCCACGAAGATCTGTGAATGTTACAGGATTCATAAGCATCATCATGACAGTTACTTACTACGCTGCCCCTCTCACCCAGTTGCGAAACATAATAAGAAGAGAAAGTGCAGAGAGTCTACCTTATCCTCTTATTGCAACGACATTTTTGGCTTGTTCCTTTTGGTTGGCTTATGGAGTTGTTAAAGGAGACAGATTTATTCAGATACCAAATCTGCTCGGAACTCTTCTCACAGCTGTAGAGCTTTCTCTGTTAATATTCTATCCTCCTGACAAAGAAACCTTTTTCTCGTTTTTATGAACAGCGAGGATTTTACTTCTCCAGTGGTTGTGTACTGTATTTAAAGAGTATAAATATAATATTTGCTAAAATAAATATATTTTTACACTGATGGAGGGTTGTAATGATTGGGAAGCACTACGTACTCCATCGTATCCTACATATATCTGAATGAATACATTATTTGAGCTTCTAATTGAAGAATTACGTCTCATTATTGAAAAAGATCATATCATTTTTCAAATTAGTCGCCTCAAAAACTAACAATATTCGTTTGGTCAAATTATCTGATTTGAATTTTGGTCAAATTATCTGATCTCATGTAATTGCGAATGATAATCCTTAGGGATAACATTTCTTCATCAGTTACCATGAAAGGATCAACACTTGGTGTGCCGATAAAATATGGTTGGATCGAAATTAATATGAAAAAAATCAATATCAGTGAATCTGTATAAAAAACCGTCAGAAAAATTTTCGAACATAATTTGGAGAAATTTAAAATGAAATATTGACAGTATTATCGCCTACAATCATATGCCTACCATCGTATTACTACATTAGCATGATACATTAATCGCTTTTAAAAAATTTATGTGCCCAAGTAGTCAGCCACAAAGGTCACCCGATAAAAATAATGCCTCACAATTTTTTTTCTCAAGAACAATTTTTTTCTTATTAAACAAAAATAAAATTTACATAGATGAAACAATGACTTTTATCTACGTACTATATTTTTCCACATAACCTGATTCAAGTTCTATGGCTTTTCTCCGGCGATTGCCAAAGGGCGTGTAAGTCCTGTCTGTTCCGATCTTTGCTCGGTCTTCCCTGTTGTTGGTCATCCTCAGATGTTTCCCAGGAATGCTATCCTTTAGAGGTCCAAACAAGTAGAAGTCTGAGAGAGCCAGACTAGGGCTCCCCGGTGGATGGAGTAAAACAGTAAACCCCAGTTATGAGATTTGATCAGCAGTCTTCACGACGTCGCGGTACCCATCTTGCGCAAACTTCAGAATATCCAAGAGTGTGGTTACTTGCACCTACATTTGCTTTACTTACTCCAGCGCCAATTACCTAATAGTAATGCTACGATAATTTCGAATGACATCATCAGTACCATGGCCTGCGTCATACCCGTAGGTGGTCTTCCTTCTCGCGCCAAATCTTCGAGGTTAGTAGAATCACATTTTGATACTAACGCCCTCTTTGCCCAGCGACAACAGATTTCTGTCGACTGCAGATGCTCCGTAGACTTTGCACAATCAGTTGTGAATATTTCTCACTGTTTCATTCTGCGCCAACAAAAAATCATTGACAGCGCAAAGTTTGTAACCGGTATCATTGACAACGCAATTTTGGCAAAAGTGGGCCCATCTAAGCAGAAAACTTCAAACCACTTTGACTTAAAATTTCAAAGTTGGGTTTTGAATTTGGGTTCGGGCCAGGGTTTTGCTCCGGTTTTCCTTAGGGTAACTTTTTATCTTATCTAGGAGTTTTTGCTAAAATTTTTGAATCCGCCTCTGCCTTAGGGCCCTTGATCGAAATTGATGGGATGGTCCCTTGCTTGCTTCCTGAGAGTAAATTAGTTTATTGTCCTCCACGTGGTCATACGTAGTTTGTACTGCTTTTTTGACAATAAATTTATAAATCATATCCCTAGCATTTGTTTTGGCTAAAAAATATGAGATGAGACATTACTTATTGAGCAGATCTTGTAAATTAAAACATTTTCTTCGACACGATACTCAAACTGCAATTTTTTAAAAGTTTCCTTCAAAGTTCTGCAATGTTTTTGTGATGGAATTTAGAGAAAATTATCAGTACTCCAATCAGGATTAAATTTTTCCTACTGTTAGTTTAACTTCTGGCATAAAGTATACGATTAAATAGATAAGGAGAAAAAAGAGGTAGAACGATAGTCATAAAATATGTTTTTGTAATAATTTGTTCGTATTTCGGCAAAGTTCTCAGGTACTTAATCTTGCGTCAAGAGTTGATCACTCAAGAAAAAATTTTCTCAAGAAGAGAATACAGCAATTGATAACTTTGAAATAATTAATTTCAAACAATAGTTCACTTTATGGTTGTCTGACGTAAGTAATAGAATCATTTATGCTTATTATTACAGACAACCAAAATTTAGACAACAATACTTTGTTATTTCTTCAAAGATGTAGTGAAGGAACTAAGGAATTAAATGTCGAAGTAACATTTGTGTAACAGTATAGACTTAGTTCATCGTATCTTTATTCTTCCAGCAAGGCATTAAGGGCGTAGTGTTTACGTTTCGAGAATGGGTTTATTTTCTTCTTCAGAACTATACATACAATTGCACAGACACACACACACACACACACACACACATATATATATATATATATATATATATATATATATATATATATATATATATATATATATATATATATATANATATTAGGACTAATAATAAAGGGTAAAATATATATACAATAAATATTCTTGTCTTCACCAAAATCGATGTGAACATAATAAAATATATAAATATCCATCCATATGAAAAACATTGTCTCCTATGAGGAGAGCGAATCTAACATAGATGTATGTCTCAGAGATACATGGTACAATGATATTTCAAGTGTGTTGTCACAAGTGTCCAACCTCACGGAAATATCAGCATCGGGACTAAGTTGTACGTGGTGGGGAACATTGAGGGGGGGAAGAGGAGTGTATCAGGGAGGTGGAAGTTTGGGAACGGGTATTACGTAAGAGATTATATATAATTTTCAGACCTCAAACTTAAAAAGTAATAGTAAAACTTCAATGATCCTACAGATAGAATAACACATATTAGTGAATGTACTTGTTATTATTTTAATCTAAGAAATAGTAACAAGCACAAGCTATTCAATTAAATTCAAAGTTTTCGGTACAATTTGTGGAACAATTATTTTTGGATATGAATTAAAAATTATCACAGAAAAATATACGAAGCGATTTTAATAAAACATTTTTACACATAAATCCGAACTACGTGTCACGATCGATTGGGTCCAGCGGTCACCTTTCCCTTCGCTTACGTCTCAGATAATCTCTTAACAGTTTTTCCCAGCCAGAAGGGTATAATTGAGTTGGGTCCTGTGGTCAACTTCCCTTCTCTAGCACCCCTTCAGTTTTTCCTTGGCAGAAGAGCATGGCTCTATTGCGTTGCGCCCGTCGCCGGTGGGGAGCAGGAACATTTCTCTGCAGATTTTTTTTATTGTAGTATTTGTAAATGGGAAATGTAGCGTGTTATTGATGCTTATCTACATGGAGCGAGAGGAGGTAGCAGTAAAGTGGAAGGCTATTTTTAGTAAGTGGACCGCTTAGCTGGGTTTATCAACAACTTGGCCCTCTTAGAGGGGTTAGTAGGAGTTGTTCATAATAGTTAGAGTTATTGATACTAGGAGGAGATGGATAGAGGAAGGAGCGTTCTCTTTACAGTAGTCACAGCTATATGAACTGGGAAATTACTGTGAAAAGCAACAATTTTTTCTGATCCCATCGGGAATTGAACTCCAGGATGACTTGGTGATGAGCTAGAACACTACCACTTGTCACAGATGGGTCAGTCTCTGCAATTGAATGATATGCAAAACTATGTAAACATTTATATCATTATGGGATATATGCTTAACAAAAAGAATATTTAACTATTCAGTTTATTAAATTAATATGTTAGGATAGTGCATAAAAATGTAGTCAGAAAATACGGTTTATCCTCTATTTATACAGTATGTCTTTAAAATGTACACAGTGAGTCGGCGATAAAAAAGCAAGCATTCAAATATAGATATTGATTAATAAATTAAATAAGGATACATGTTTTTGAGGTTTTGATTAATAATTTTCTGCGTCAAGCTTGTTTGACTCTACACGGTCGTAATTTGCGAAAATAGGCAAAACTAGTGTGTTCGGGAGGTGGGGTTTTGTCACCCTCTTCAAGAAGCAAAGAAATTAAGAAAATGACCATGGCATTCAATTCAAATACACCCTTTTGGGAAGGGTGGCAAGAGGATTAGGATACCTTAACCGCGGGACCCAATCTGTACTGAACTTTGGCACGGTTGTGTACATTAATTCTGTAGCCCCATCCTGGCCCGGGTTTTTCTCCGTTTTTCCTTCGGGTAGAGGCGAATTTTTTATACAGGTTCTCTAGGCTTTTTCTAGGGGCGTGTTTTTGTAACAATAAATCGTGAATTTAGTGTTTTTTCAACTCTTATGATTTTTAAACACTATATTCAGAATAATCTATAGTTCGATAACTTTTACATGTGAATTTACAAAAATATTTGCGTTAAATTACAAACATATTGACATTATATATGTATTATAACTCGCAGCTAACTTTTTATCTTATCTATAAACTTTTGCTGAAATTTTTGAATCCGCCTCTGCCTTAGGGCCCTTGATCGGAATTGATGGGATGGTCCCTTGCTTGCTTCCGGAGGTTAAATTAGTTTATTGTCCTCCACGTGGTCATACGCAGTCTGTACTGTTTTTTGACAATAAATTTATTATTATTATTCCAATCAAACGGCTCCGCGAACTATGGCTGTTTAACTAATGAGGCATATTTTCCTTGATGACACCTTCTCGAGATGTATTCTTAACACAACAGATTCCTCAATCTATTAAAGTCTTTTTTTACTATTCCTAAATCTTAAGATTTGTGTTGCTACACCAACAATCATAAGATATAATTGCTACCAGGACATCGCCCATAATGGGTGCAGTGCATATATGAAATGGAAAACAAAAAAGTGAATTAATTTTTTATCCTTAAAGTTTATGGGTGATGTTATTATAGAACTGTGTTATAGAAATAAAACAAAATAGTATGTAAAAGTAAGAAATGCAGCGTAGTGCCTTACAATAAGATACGAAATTCCACCTAAAACATTCCTGTAGAGGAGATGACCAATTCGGAAACAGGTAACTGTGAAAAGTAATGAAATCTTGTGGTGACATCGCCGGAAAAAAATTCAAGCATTACTCAGAATAATATTTTTCTATAATTTCTTGATGAAAAATTATCCCATGTTTTGCATTGAATGAAAAATTATCCCATGTGATTTTTTAAATATAATTGAAATTTCAAGATGTCCAAATGCTTTCAAATGAAGTTTGTAGGTGAAAATGATTCTGCCATATCTATCCTACCCACCACAACACGTCTCTGCTTTTTTACGATAGAGGTAACCCGTTTTGAGAAGGCGGAGTCGATATTACTGCCACGACTATCTCTCTGCGAATATCATCTCACTGTCGGACATTTCTAAAAACATCTTTTCCTCACAGCTCATCGACTTTGACCCACCAACCAGACGTGTCATGAAATCTGACAGCTGCCTCGGCAGCATTTCAATAGTCACTGCGGTTATCCCTTACGGGAACGTTTTTGGTGGGATTCATTTTCCTTATAATACATATTTTTTACGTGGGGAGCGTTTAGCTACGCACGTAATACAACGTACTACAATTTTTGACTCTGTAATATTAATTTATTTCGTTTAATTTGAATTTTTTTGTTTTTTTTATTTAACGACAACAGTTAGAGGAAGGAAGATATTTCAGAAATACTTTCTTTAAAATAAAACATTTTCGATTTCCAAGTTTGGCAACTAGAAACAAAACAGGAGCGTTACAGTTCTTCGACTGTTGTGAAACGAAAGAAAACATGGAAAATCGTTAGTGAATACACACAAAATTATATATTAATTATGGCTTTTAACATCAAGAGTAGTACATTCCTTGTGACGCATGGAAAATGTGAATGACGTTAGAAGAAAAAAACAATGACTGTATCTGGTTATAGTGGTCTTATAGAAATGATTGCTACTGTGTGTACATTTCTTCAGATATTATCTCCGATTTTGATCTGTCAAAAGTACTATAGGCAGGGAGAAATAGGAAAGACTTCTGCTTTGCCTTACTCATTGGGCCTCATGTCATCATGTATTTGGTTTATTTATGCGTACCATCTAGGAGACAGATTCAATACGCTTGTGACTAGTATTGGTTTTGTTCTTCACGCACTATACTGTGCTTTTTATTGGAGACAAGCAGAGGAGAAGAAATACATACAGTATCAAATGGGAGGTGTTTTAATATTTACTATTCTTGTGCTATTGTATGTTAGCAGAGTGATTGAAAAAAATCATATTGAATGTCTAGACAGGCTAGGCGTTGTCGCCTGCCTGGTAATAATAGCATATTTTGCCTCACCTTTCGCAGAGTTGAAAGATGTTATAAGGAGAGAAACTTCAGAATCACTTCCATTGCCACTTATAGCAACTACTTTATTGGCTTGCTCCTTTTGGTTGGCTTATGGATTCAGTGTTAGAGATAAATTTATTGAGATACCAAATTTACTGGGAGTTCTATTTAGTGCAGCACAGCTATCTTTGTTATTTTTTTATCCTCTTGATTCTGATGACTTTTTCTCTTTCCTACCGTGAAAAGATTAGATTTTTTTAATGAACTTTGGAACTGTATATATAAAGTAAATAAATATGAATGTTGTCTTAAACTAATGAATGTTTTTTCAAAAATAGAAGATCATTATAATCTTTGGATCATCATAAATTTATATCAAATTATCAAATTCCTTGATAAATCGGAGAGAATACATTAATATAGATTCTTCTCTGTACTCTTCCATCACAGAGATATATGTAGGTGACCAAAATTTTGAACTAAATCATTTTATTACTAAACTGGTTCGTCACTAAAACACGAATTTCTCATAGACTTTGTCATTTTTTCAGTTCTGAATATTATATTTTACTTATACATTTTGTTTTCAAGATTTATATTTTGTTCTTAATTCTGTGGAAATGAGAGGTGCGATGTCTACATAAAAAAGAAAATGATGAGCCATTTCTATCTAAGAGCAACCAATGGTGGGCAACTGATAAAGGAGAGTTACCGAGGTTGTTAAATAACATTATTTATACGTACCTATTACCTTAAGCAATAGGATGCGTTGTGGCTTATGGTAGACGATTTCAGTAACTGCACGGAGGTTGGTGGCGATCGTGGAGCATAGCTTAAGTATTAATGGAGTTATTACTTCAGGGTATTAATGAGGGGCAACTTTCGCTTCCACACATGCATACACGATGGAAGTGACAAGTCCACAGTTGTCATTTTAAATTCAATATGTGCGACATAACTATAGTCTATGTATAGGTATTGCATAGTATATTATCATTACTTTTACTTGTTTTCATGTAATTCGTACTTAGTTGTAAGTATATTTTTTTCTGATAAATCATGGAACACGATGGGACTGAAGGGGCGGAAAATAGTAATGAACCAAATTAGGAGTAAAAACAATGAAGATAATATTTGATTCATTATTGATAAGTGGATACTAATTTTTTGTTTATGATTTTATATGATTGTTTTGATACTCTCAAATAGTAAATGAGTGAATACCCAATTATGGACAGCGAAAAGATCGAACTGTGATTAGTATTCTATATCCATCCTTTTTGACGAAATAAGATTCAAGAATATATCTTCCCCGAGCTTTGCGTTATCTTTAATAAAAACTTGCAGACATATTTTCATCTAATACAGTGGCTACGAAGATCATGTGTGTGGCGTTGTGCGTGGTAGTCCGCAGAGTTGGAGGAGGAATATGGAAACCCAAAGACCCACGTCGGTGTGAAAATTCGTCCCTCCTATACTATATATTTTGAATGCATTGACTACTACTCACATTTCCATGCATGACTCTCCTCCATGCAGGTAGTTGGGAACGTGTTCATGGGTTTAAAAGCCCTTGTGTTTAAGAGCGACAAACCCAAACCAGCGACTTTTTTTATCAAACTACAGCCCCACTATTGCGGTAGTCCCTGTGCACTATTTTCCATTAGTTTCTAACTATATATCTTTCTTTCCTCCTTTTATTTCGTGCTCTCTTTCTGTTTTTCAATTTATTTTGACTAATTCCACAGTTTTTGAAGTAGTTCTTTTTAATTTTTCCATTTTCTGGGTCGGTATTTACTGTTTTATGGTAAAATGAAAAGAGTATTTTAATAAGATTTCAAACGATTTCAATTAAAAAACAATGCATATTTCACCTCATGCCCGTAAATTTCTTAGGTGAAAATTGAAAATAGCCTCAATTCCATGTCACGTAGTCTACCACAACGCAATTTTCCTTAAAATACACACACGCAGTATAATATAATCGCATACATGTGAATGTAAGGAAATGATTTGCCCAACTCGTTAAAATCCACGACCTTTTTAAAGTAATTTCTGCAACTTTTAATTTATAGAATTGGTCACATCTATACTAATAAAAATGAATTCTATGTAATGTCTGTGAAATTGGAGAGAGTAATCGATGAAGTTATTTGAAATTTCAAATACTCTTCATAAGTGTTATTGCAAGTAAAATGCGAAGTATGGTTAATATTGATGAATTCCAAGAGAAGAAAAACAATTAAAATCGGTTGCTAATCGGTAGATGTGAATCTTCACTTGCATGATTGTTCACTGTGAAGCTTACTAACGTGTCCACCAGAGTTCGGTTGCGTTACGTGAGGCGAACAATCTACTGAACGTGTAATCTAAGTGACCGAATCGTAGAAGCAAAAGAATTGTTAGAACATTGTTTGCAGTTAAGTACATAACCTAAAATTAAAATGAAAACTAAAGAATTCAGAGGTCTTAACTGTGTTTTGTTTATTATGCTTTCCGTGTGAAGTGTATTTTCCTCCTATCTGGATTTTTAAGTAATTTGTAATCATACAATTATGATTACAATCATAATCGTACATCTTAGCATATAATTATGAAATCTGTGTATTTTGTATGTTTTCTTAGTAGGATTTAATTTTTGAAATTATCAAATGTGAAAATTTAATATCATAAAAGTAGAAAATTATGGAAACTAACATATGAATTTAGAATATTATATAAGAACCCCGGGTAACTCCGGGCCAAATAAGCTTAAAAATCCAGACCTATTCATAGGTATTTAAAAAAATGTTTATGTACGTTTTTATAATTTATTTGTAAATTGGTTTTAATATATAGAAGTTGATTTAAAAATATCGAATAAAACAGCGGTTTTAAAACAACATTAATTATTGTTTTAAATTTCTTTCAAATGCCGGGCAACGCCGGGTAGATCTACTTGTTTGTTATAAAGAGACTTATTAGTAATAAAAGATTTTGTCATTCTGTCCTTAGTTATTAATGCAAAAGGCCTTTTCGGCCGAAGGCGGTCATCTTCAGTGCTACAATTTGTTTTACAAAATATAATTACAAAATGAATATAACCATTCTAAAAACAATCTACCCCATTCTAATTCGAAAAGTTAATAATTTTTAAATATAAAATGAAAATATAAATGTCAAAATAAAAAATTGAAATATTATAAAATTATATTACACCCTTCTTCTTTGAAAAGTTAATAATTTTCAATATAATATGCAATAGTAACTGGAAATAGTAATGAATAAGGACAGAATAGTAATACGGACAGAATGAATAGTAATAAATAAGGGCAGAATGACAAAATCTTTTATTACTTATGATGAACAATCTGTCAACATCAGACAAATTCCTCAAATAAAGAGATTTGTGTAGTATCTCTGACCACGTCGGCGGCATGTAGGGAGAAATATTGGATATCGAAACAAAATTTCGGAGATAACTGACACATTTACCGACGAACGAGCATATTAAAAAATCATTGAGACTCATTCAGACACCACTGGGAATCATTCAGAAGGATTATCTCTGACCCGAAGGCATCAGGAAAAGTGCGATTCTTGACTGTCGTCTTGGAACCGCGTGGAGGATGGGAAACTTAACATTTCGGCCGTTACACTGCAGCCATCTTCAGAAGTGACTACTTGCCACGACTCCGTAGCGATATTTCGTTACGTTAAGTTTCCCATCATCGACGAAATGTGGTATTTCCATCCTCGACGCGGAGCCAACCAGACAGCCAAGAATCGCATCACTCAGGCCGCGGAAACATCAAGATTAAATCTAGGAAATAGTTCTTTACAATAAGCTCCTTAATTTGTGTTGAAAGAACATACCAGTAAAAATATATTAAGAGAGGTAAGTCCTTGGAAAAGGTATGTAAACAATGCTTATTCGCTTCTTCAATGCCTATAATCTCCCGAGTATGAAAACAATTAGTTAATAAAATAAGTCATTTGACTGAATAGATATTTAGTGATGGGTAAGAAGAAAAACTGTTAAGAGAGTTTCCGATTTAAGAAGAAGTAGAATACAAAAAATTCTTATTCGCCAATATTACTGTCTTCGAAAATATTTGCTTCCACACATTATAAAGAGTTGATAGCATTAAAGTATGATGATCGTCACGTTTATCAAAAAAAATCATTCATTTTTTTGCATATGTGTTCCTTTTTCGCTTTCAGCATGAGCGTTAAATTTCAACGTAGTAGGGACATATCGTGAATGCACGTTATCTACCAGACCATTAATTATTGGACAAAGTTCTCTCTTGTAGATCGGCTGATTACCTTTCTCCCGACAAGCTACGACACATCGTCACTAAAACGTGACGTTTACGCTCCATCTCTAGGTTCGAAACAGGTGTCAGATGGCACTTGACAACCACCCCTTCACCAATCACCCACATCCACTCACCCGCCGGAGTCGTCTCCCGTTCCGACTAATTTATAGACCCACTAATCCCTCCTACGAAGACAGAAAAGCCATTTCACTCTAACCAGCGAATGAAATGGGAATGCGTATGAAAGCATTAAGTGCGAGCATAATAGGGGAATTACGTTGTCGACCAGGTGCATGGACTGCGCAATGCTGAGGTGAAGTCTTGTAACACGCGGTCTTACACGCGTTACACGTCGTTGCGGTTCTCGGTCGGACGCCTCGGCAGCTGCAGCGGAGGAAGAGGGAGGATGTGAGTTTTAACTGGGGGACTGGTACTGTGTGCGACACGTGGCGAACGAAAAGGCTTGCTTTGTTCCCGTGAGTTACAAAATGGTTAAATAAATAAATAAATTTTATTGTCAAAAAAGCAGTTACAAACTGCGTATGACCACGTCGAGGATAATAAACTTATTTACTGTCCGGAAGCAAGCAAGGGACCATACTATCAATTCCCATCAAGGACCCTAAGGCAGAGGCGGATTTAACATTTCAGCATACTCCTAACGATGAAAATAGATCGGCACGTGTTATAGCATTTACATAATATTAACAAATATTGTATTTAATTAAACACAAAAAAGGCATTTCACAAATACCTATATTATCAAACTATAAATCATTCGGAAGGTATCGTTGATAAATAGTAACTGTTAAATAACTCTAAATTCATGAATAATTAATTCAATAGATGCCGCCCCTAGGCGAGAACCTTGCGAGTCTTTATAAAAAATCCACCTCTACCCGAAGGAAAACCGGAGAAAAACCCGGACCAGGATGGGATAAGGTTGAGGATCATTTTCCACCGACTTACGTTTATGTTATCCAGAAATATTTTTAATGTAACTAAGAAATTTCTCTACAAACGACTCTCATGGAACCTTAAAAATGTCCTGAGAAGTGTCTACTTTTGGTAAGTTAAGGTCAACGTAAAATAAAATAAAGAGAAGTAAAAATGTGTCAGTTATAGTGAAATATCCGTTAAGATTCACTGTATATTATTTTCGAGGAGATTACTATTTGCAATTTCTGTGAGACTTTCTGAATTCTCTGGAAGAATGGTTTGTTCGGGAGTATAATAACATGGCGGTGGATCAATTCCAACCATCTTACATTAATGTAATCCAGAAATATATTTTTCATATAACTGAAATTTCTCTATAACGGACACTCATAGTGACTAAAAAATTGTCCGATATTGAGAAGTGTCTGCTTTTGGTAAGTTAAGGTCAACGTACAATAAAGGTGAGTGCAAATGTCCCAGCTATAGAGAAATGTCTCTATAAAGACGTGTCCGTTAAGGTACATATTATTTTCGAGGAGATTACTATTTGTAATTTCTATGTGACTTTCTGAATGCTTTGTAAAAGTACTGTGTTCAGAAAAATATAAAAAAAGGCAGTGGATCAATTACTACAACCTATAATCAATATAAACCCGAAATATTATTCAAATAATGTTATTTTGGAGTAAAGTATTACGTAATATTTCTATGGAATTTCCTTCCTAGTTTAAAGGCTGATAAAACAGAATTAATTGAATTTTATGATTGAAAAAATGTCGATTTATGTATCCATAAAAATTGATCCCACTAAATCTTCTAAACCAATCAGAAATGTATTTCTTTGTAAATAGAAGTAATTATTGTTCATCAAGCGTCGGAGGTAGATAAAATTAAATTGTTTTCAAGGAAAAGATGGGAGACTACGAAGGTCAAAAAACAACGATTATTATTGCAAAGACTCATTACTAGTGATTGTCAATGAAGCATCAGTTTAGAAATTTATTAGCACATTTTTCGTAAACATAAAAGAATAAATAAATTTCTCAAGTCAGTAGGGGCATTTGTAACAATTCATTAATTCTTAATTAATAATGAGTATAATGAGAACCAGTACAAGTAAAAATATTTCGTAAGCAAGCGGAATCGTAACCGAATTTCTGCTACGCAGCGGCGTGGAAGACGGCTGTTGACAAGGACACAGGGTTTTGAGTTTTGTTCTTTGTACGACGGTTATAAAAGTTCAGTGAAAAGAAGAGTGGTTGAGTACGACGCATTTATTTTTCACTAGAAGTGGGAAGGGAATAGGAAATTCACAGACACATAAGGGATGGCGTTGTTAGATTTGAACTAGGAACTAACGGAAAATTACCAGAAAGGCGTTGAAAGAGTGGAGGTCAGCGTTAGTGACAAATTTTGGGTTTTAAAGTGCAGCTGTCAGAGAAACTCATGATGTGGGTGGGGAGAGTGGTAGAAGCTCTTTACAAATTTAAAAGGATGAGAGAATCGACAATAGACAGCGATCCAGAGAGCGTGGGTGTGAGGGGGTTCGATCTGTCGCTGGTGAGAATTGTCTAGGGACAGCGGCAGACATCATGAGGCAGCAACCGTTGGGCGGGAGCGTACGACAGTTAAGAAAGGACGCACTGAAGACAAGGGGAATGACAGTTAAAAGTTCGATAGCTTTCTAAATTCAGTTATTATTCTCAAAAAGCGTTAGGTTTAAAACTTTTGAGAAGACGGTTGGGAAAGACGGCATCGTTGAAGTGGGAAAGTTTCATAGAAAGAAACATGCACTTGTCATTGTAAGTTTAAACAATCATGACAACAACGGATGGAGAGAGAATTTATTACTGGCGAAATAGAGTCACATGGGTTTCAAAATTGTATCACGTGAGCTAACTTCGGGCGGACCGAGTGGGAGAAGTGAAAAAATACTACGCCGAGATGCTCCAAGACATATTGGTCATCATTCTAGCGTTCGGAGACTGTCAGATAGATTCATTCCATCATCTTTCAGTGTACCATTTCGAGATTCGGATTTTTTATTCGAGTATTTTTGAGAGACTTCCATTTGATGTCAAGACTCGACGAGTCCGAGATCATGTCTAGATTTTTGATCGTGAAATATCGGACAAGTTGGTGTTAATTTCTAACATGATTGCATTCTACATTATGCAGAACTTGCAAAGTTTCAACGTTAATGATTTTATCCGAGAACTAGTCGGAGAATCAACTGTTTGTGTTTTGTAACGAGTAGCGATCGCAGAGACTAGTGAATCGCGTCACGACAAGTCAACGAACTCTCGTTTTCAATGAAATTTACTATGACAGTGAACGCGGAAGTCCGAGAACGAGGGACTCTAAGGCGGCACCCCGACTTCCAGAGGAAGCAGGCTTTTGACGCTGGAAAGGCTACAGCTGGTACGAAGGAAGGACGTACTCCACGAGCTGTAACTGGACAAGGGCATTCCAATCTTCTCATAGATTGTTTAGATTGATCTGGTCGTCAAATAAAAAGGTAACATGAGGACGCTGGTGTTCCCAGTAATAAATGTTTTAAGTGCCAGCGAGAAGAACGAGAGCATCGAACTAGAATCGTAATGCCTCGTGCTCAGAACACTTGTGTTTGTATAATTAATGAGGGCAGTAAGAAGTATCAGCAATTATGATGGGGTTTTCAATTTAATCAATATTTTTGTAACTAACTGATAATTTATAAATACTAGAAATTCTTTAAAGGAAAATTCATGTTAATGTTATATGCTTTAGGTGTGATTTTTGGGGGTTCGTGCATGGTAGTGTTGATTAGTAGAGGGTTGCCACGAGTAATTAAGTCAAGTTTATTTTGGTAAAGATCGTTTCCCTTTAACAAGGAACTCCGTGTGTGGTTTCTACTTAAGTAAAAATAATACGAATTCATATTTTTATTTCATTAAATTCTCTGAGATTGTTTTTCAATTGTTTCATTAGCTTATTTTCCCTCCCTTTTTCTTTTGTTCTATTACAATATATATTGAATTTCAATAGTGCACTTTATTTACAAAAGTATTATTTAAGTACAAATGTGTGGCGAGGTTTTTTACCTGTACGTCTTTAAAATGTCCCTTAAGTGGAGTTGTGGCCAGTGCATACAATGCCCTGGTATTCATTCTCATTGAATGGATGGTTGCAGTTTTAATTTTGCCAATCTTTGTTTTTGAACNAGGTGGGAACGGTCTCTACTAGGGTGCGTGTTGGGATGCCGGAGGAGGGGCAATAAACCAAGAGCAATAAGCCGGTGTCCCGGCATGCGGCGTAGTTTTTTGCGGGGACCGAGGCTTAAGAAAAAATTAAATAACTGTGTATAATAATTGACCAGACATGCTGTCAAATTGTAAATGAGAAGGGACAGATGGGATATTATTTTAGAAATTCGGGAGTAATGTTTGGGCTTTTCTCGGTGACAGATTCAGGAACATGTAAAGAATCATAGGAAAAGATGTGGAAAGTTGTACACGAAAAGAATGCAGGTCTATTGGGAGATACCCTTGCCAGAAGAAAACTCCATTAGCATGGTTGATGAGTGACGTGGGTTGAAGGGCTGAAACATTTAGAAAAGAATGGAAGAGAATCAGGGATTTACTGTCGAGTCGTGTGACCCACGTGTTCGCAATAAAAGATGAGTGACGGACGACAAAAGTAATGGAGTGGGAAAACGTCTGCGTAGAATAAATTTTGGGGTATGGTATGAAAGGTGTTAGTAACGGGACAGACGCGCTAAAAATAAAATATTGTTGTGAGAATGATGGGGAATGAAACTGGCTTTCCAAAATTAAATATATTACACTGTGAAAAGATTTGGGTTACGGATCTGGAAAGTGTCATAGAAAGGTCTTGGATGGAGTTCTGAGACAAGTGGCAATAACACTAACAAGCATCGCTATTCGTCCTAAGTGAAAATACATAACGTCAAGCCAATCAGAAGTAAGTCATGTGATGATAAGGTTGTCGAGTTATTGGGTGCGAAGACTCGTTGACGTCAGTGGAGGAGGAGTCAGTTCCTCAATTTTTGTGTCCCGAAGTGGGAATATGATTATTTAAACAAGGAGCAACGATGCTCCAGAAGAGAGGCTTCCTGTTCTTGGTTCTGAAATGTTCATGTTTTTAGTCTTAGATGCTTAGGTTCTGCGATTCTTACTTGCTCAGATACTTACAGTTTTTGCTTACTTAATTAGTGATACTCATTACGATTCATTCGATATTAATGATAAGAGATATTCGTTCTCTCTTGATTCATTAAATTCATCTGAGTACCCCAGTCTATATGTGGTTGAGGTTCAGATTCCGGAGATTATTCCATTATTCCAGTTATATTCCATTGAATACGCCGAAATGTTTGATCAACTACGAGATTTTCAGTTGGCCGATATGCAACGTACCATTTAACTTGTGTTCAATGCAGTCGTTCGATTTTAACTAGTTTGGCGCGACTGACCTTCGTCTCACTGTGAAAACATTCATTACGTGAACGATGAACTATTTAATTAAGCGGTAAATGGCACCGAACTATACTAGAGCCATTACGCCGTGACATCCCTGTCACGTTGTGCTGGGTGATGACGTGAGTGACATCTCACATTCCACTCCGAGGTCTACATTGCCAGCAGCCGAAGCGAGCGTGTGAAGTACGAAACCTTGGGATAGTTCTGCATGGACGCGGGAACCGGAAGGCGACAACACATGTTAATGACCATGCGATTCAGAGGCGTTTTGGTGCTGGAGGCCACGCTTTCTGCCGATAAGGTAAACTGCATGAATTGGAGCGTACAGTGCGTGGTCAGCATTATCAAATGCTAATGATTCATGACGACTTGCGTGTGAGAAGCCAAAGACTTTTGTGGCTCTAAGTAACTGTCATAAATAATTATATTAATGATGAACGGGCTAAGGCAAATGGGTCTGTGCAACTGTTTAGATTCCATGATGATCACTAACCTGAACTTTCCGTAAAATAGTTTGTTGCCTAAAGGTATCAAAAGGAAGCAGATATTGTGTGTGTTCTTGAATGGTATTGAGATTTGTGCATTTTGGGGGAAATTTTGACATGGGAATGTGTTAGGGTTATATTTTGGAGGACAGTAATTTACGAGTATTACGAGGTGTAATTTCTGTAAATATATACATAACCAAGTTTCACATATGTTGCGTTTTCTTTATGAAGAATTTGTGTATGTTTCACGAAAATAAAATGGACCGAACCCCGACCTTTATTTAATTTAATATGTTCAGTGGCAATTCAAACATTCCAGTGTAAACTGGCTGAGAGGCGTAGGTAGGTTGTGTTCTTAATTATCATTTTCAAGACCTATAATTACATTCAATTAGGCAACCCCGCAACGTGGAGCTTAACAATCTCACAACAAAAATTCCCTTTACAATATATATTATAACTAATAATTATTTGTTGATAACATTAAACGAATAATTAAGAAAACTCGACTTAAATTTAGTAGTAAATAAAAGGGATGACGAACAATTAAAATTCAGTGGCGCGCGCGATGTTGGTGGTTTGGCGTCTGGGCCGGAAGGGAAGGAGATGCGACAGCGCTCAAAAGGGGACTGTTCTGTGCCGGGGAGAGCGTGGGAGCGACCCAAAATTTATGATACACAGCTGCGAGAGTATTTTCAGGTAAGGTTTTAGAAATTCAGAAGAAGGATTTATCCATATTAAATTTTAGTGAAGATAGGAAACGACTACGACGCATTCAAAATGAAAATTAATAGGCGATGACAAGTTGAAGAGGGGCTGAACTGAGAAGTGTTTGAGATGGAAGGGAGACGAGAACGAGCCAGGGAACCTGGTGTGAAGGGAAAAATACAGGGACGTTCGAGCTGCAAACATATATCGGTGATTTTGTTAATCACGGAAAGAAACGCGGCCGGACAAAAGGTGTCCATTGTGCGAGAAAGAAGACCCGGGCAGAGCGGCGCTGGGCAGGAGAGTCGTGGGATAGGGGGTCAACGAGTAATCTTCGGCAGAGTAGTGGTGTGAGGGAACGACCACGCGAACCAAGCTTCGAGACTCGTAATGGAAATAGGTGTTGATGAAATTTACCAGACATGTCAAAAGAAAGTGGCATCGTCAGAACGCCAAAGATGAGGCATTATTATCTAAATTAAATAAAGTGGTGAGAATGAAGGAGGTTACAATTAATGGAAAGTGTCGGAAAATAAACAGATGGGAAGACGCAAGAGAAAGAGCGTTAATGTGAACAAATACAGCCATTGGCGTAGGAGGAAAATACGTCACCACATGGGGGCAATCAGGGTTCCTCCACGTGGAGTAAAATCGATAGGGTATTGGCTAAAGAAAAAACATACATAACGGTAGGAGAAATTAGTTGAAAAGTTTTTGAGGGCATGAAGTGGGGGAGAAGAGATAAAAGGAACGATCGCAGAGGAATCGGAATAGATAGATGATTAGAGATAGATGATAGATTGATGATCTTTGTCACCAGCATCTTTCTTGAGCATTATTTTTCGATTGTGAACTTTAGCAGTTAGCTCGAGTCTTTCGTATTCATTATATTTTGAGATATCAGATTATGTCTAGTCTAAGGATCTATGAGATGGAACGATTAATCTTGTTCGTCTCTTTCTTTAAAGTTCGAGTTCGATAAAAGTTCGCAGAATCGTCAATGGTCTTAGCGCGGATTAACTGTCGTAGAAAACGGTACTTCTTAATGCTGGTGATGAACATTGTGACTAGAGAAATATTGCAATAAACAGTTTGTGGGTCATTTTGTAAATGAAAATTCTCGTCGAATTGTGCGGGACATAGCGGCGTCAAAGACACTTGAACATTCTGAGCCGGAGCATGACGTGGGAGCGCTGGCAGAGCAGCATGGGTGGTGACCTGGGTGACCGACATGAATAGACCGCAGATCGGCATCAATGGAGGAGCCACAGAATGCGACGTTTTGTAGCGGGAAGCCAAACCAAATGAAAAACAAGGTAAATAGCCCGACGTGCTACTTGCGGCTATCTGCAAAGCTTTATAATTAATAGGTCTATGAACCAAGTTTAAAAAGAATGTAACTGCCTGAGACGTTTGGGGCAGACCAGTGTAGTTCCGGGAAAGTTAACATTCTGAAAGTCATTAGATGGGTCTATCTTTTTTTAAAAATATCGAGAATCACTCAATAATAAATAATTTGCTTAGTAATGTAGAGGTTAAGTTTTAAGGGCAGTAATAAGAAGATTAAAAAGAGAAATGTGCATTTTGGGGGCATTATTAAAGCAAAATGGTGATAAATGAGTAAAATATGTAATATTTCCTTTGGTATTGGGATAAGTGAAATATGTATTTTTTGTGAATAAAATAATTAAGTCAATTTTACGAAATTGTTGCATTTCCTTATTTAAGGACGAGTGTGTATTTCACGACTATTAAAGGTGGCCGAACCCCCCAATCCTCGTTTTTGTTTTTCATTTATGGGGTAAAGTAAGCAGTGCTACGGAAGCCAGCTAACTGGACGAGGTAAGTGGTAATTAATATCAGCCTTTGACCCCCTTCACTCTAAATAATGTTTTCAGAATTTGATTAAAAAATGACATCCCTCTAATTTTAAATGAATGAGTCCTCTCATTGATTTATTGCGTAATCTCGAAACAGTAAACGCGTAATGAATACCATTAACTTGTTTCATTGTGTGAATTCCAATCATTCCCCTGAATTTCGAAGTATTTGCCTTAATTCATTCTTATAATCTATTTTATTTGTACTTATCTATTGATGAATCTTATCAGATATTTTTTTGAAAAATAGTTAATTCCTTCATTGCACTTTAATAAAGGAAATAACTACTTGTTATGAATCTTGGAAAATATTTTTGATATTCTCATAACGTACATTTATAATTTGATACGTGAAATTGAGTTTAAAAATAAACGTAAAATCCGTGCGAATAAACATTAAACTATTACATTTTATATTTGGATAAATTTTAAAGGGCCATGATAAAAGAAATATTTTTCATTGCGGAGATTATATTTACACAAAATAAACAGTACTAGAGTGTAGTGTTTATATCATTATTTAATGTTTGATTTATTATTTTCATATGTTGTAATTTATTTGAGAGTATATTTATAAATTCATAAAAGGAAACTAAAATTCAAAACAAAATACTCCATGTTTACTAGAATTGTGAAATTCAAAACTTTAATTTTTAAGACGTTTTTTTTTGTCGAGGAATGGTATTGTTTGTGAGCAGCATTTTTTAAAATACATCGTAGGATGTGATGTTTATTTTATCAAGCAAAATGTAAGTAGTTACTTGAATAATAATTCGTCACATCCAACAACTTCTCTGTAGAATGACGAGAATTTGACTATCTCGTACGTACATGGTAATTAATAATTAAACCCTTTTTTCTTTTCTCATTTAAATAAATCTTGTAATAAAATATAAATAAAGATAGGCATTCTCGTTGAAACTTTCAAATCATTTTTGCTTATCAATGATAGTTATCAGAGTCTACAACATAAACTAATAGAAAGAACGTGATGGGGATCGGTGGACGGGTTCTATCGCAATTATGAGGACAGTGACTGAGTGGCGCTACCTTGAAGAGGAAAATATAGAGCGGAGACAAAAAGAAAAACATTTGAACGACAGAAAAGAGACAAATAATTACAGAAGTTTCCCTTCACTTGTAGAAAGAAATATTGATGAAATGAATAAATATTTCAATGTGTTCTTAATTGTTATCAAAGTTACGTACAATAGTTTATATACCTCGAAGACTAGTGTCTAGCAAACATAGCTTATCATTAAATTATCCTTCCTCTAATATGAAATGTTCTGAAAATACCGAAAAACATGAAGGATGTTGCAGGAACGAAAATTTAGCTAGAGTGAAAACTTTGCACAAAATTAAGAAGTCCTCATAGAAGAAAAAAACATTTTGTAATCACAAACCACACAACCCATGTTCATTTCATCGTTATAGACAGATAATCATTATAAAGAGACACTACTGTAGTTATATTGTTTATAAGACTTATAACAAATCATCTTTTTTAACTTAGTTTATTATTCCTTATGTGGTCATACGCTCTTTACATCTGCTTTTTTGACAATATATTTCATTTATTTATTTTTTAATTTAATAGATGAAAAATTGGTGTTGTGCCGGATTTTTATTAGAGAAATCTTTTTGTACTTAGGAAAAAATAAAATCTTTCTATATTGTAAGATCAAAATACATTTACAAACTGGTTTTCAACATAACGTACGACATCGTAATTGTTCAAATTCATAATTGTACAAATTTCATACAAAACTTGACTGTATACACACCCTCTCGCGTCGATCTGATCAAATTTTCGCTTCCGATTCTTGACGCGGCGGCACAATTTCATTAAAATTATTATGAAATGTAATCTATTCGTCAAAATGATTGATTTTTTCCTTCTTAAATTACTCTCTTAAATTGAAGTATTTTAACACTTCTGTTTTTAATAATGTTTTATTGATAATGTAGGTGAATTTTTGTTGATAGACATGAGCTGTTGCGAACTTTTTGTTGAACTCATGGAGATAAACGATATTGCCATTTTTAGTCGTCATCTATCTCTAACCGTTAAGGCAGCGTAAGCAATTTTTTTTCCAGTTTACTCGACATTTATTGTTAAAAACCATTTCTATCTTTCTCATTACACATTTAAAAAATATAAGTTAGTCTAAGTTCATCCTAAACGTCTAAACTATCTCCTTGTCAAATTTCATTACGATCGGTTCAATGGTTTAGTCGTGATCAGGTAGCAAACAGACTTTTGCGTTATGCATTTATATATTAGTATGGATTTAAGTTTTATATCTCCTTAACGTTCTTTTCGAGAAATACTGCGGTTTGCAATAACTGTTGTGGGTTGCGTCGCTTCAGGCGTGAATGCTAATTTGAAATCGGACGACTCGCCCCAAAAGCGAGAAACATATGATTTTGAATCCGCCTCTGCCTTAGGGCCGTTGATCGGAATTGATGGGATGGTCCCTTGCTTGCTTCCGGAGAGTAAATTAGTTTATTGTCCTCCACGCGGTCATACGCAGTTTGTACTGTTTTTTGACAATAAGTTTATTATAATTATAACCTATGCGTAAAGCCCTGATCTCAACTGACTTCGTGACACGAATAATTAATTTAAAAACTATTGTTACGACGGAAGGAAATTGAATTCAATGCATTAAAATGTATTTTCTTATCTTCAGTAACAAAATACAAACGTATCTAATAGAAATGCGTAACATTAAACGGTATGACATTAAAGTGACTCGAACGCAAGAAAAAAAAACTTATCTGAGTATGTTTTGGAAGTTATAATACACGTATTAATTTAATACAATAATTTAATTCAATAACCTTTTCAGAAATAATCTATTGTAAGTCGATTAATCCCGGGCAGTATTACATAGCAATATTTTACGCATTAACCGCAAAACACACACACACACACCATACACACATACACAGAATTATTTAATCTTATCTTCAATATTTATAATTATGAAAATTTTAATTGGTAATAAAGTGACACAAATATGCTGGCCACACGAGATAAATAATTATGTACCCAGAACGCCCTCGTAACAAAAAACAAAATTTAGCGGAGAGCTTTCTTCAAGTCGCCATGATCGCTTTGTAATATATCGCATAACATTTTGCACGACAACACCTTATTTATTTTTTAGGGTTTCATCTAATGTGAGGTTCCTGTGCCACCCCATTTGCGCTCGGCAGTCTTCAGTGTGTTATGGGGTAAAACTATCATAAAAATCAAGAAAAAAACGTACCTAAAATTCGATAGGTCGAACAACTTTCCTTTTATACATAAAACAAAAAATGTTCTTAAACTCTGTTCAACATTTTTAACCTTATTGAACTAGTTGACGTTGAATTGAGACTCGTACGACTCAAGAAATACCCAAATTCAAAGTTTGTAGGCCTTAACTTGCAAAACGCTGCAACTACTAGAACGAACTATATAACTATAATTGTAACTGAATATTTGGCAATACATTTTTTTATTTATTACAAGCTTTTATTTAACTTCACTTGTTAGTTCGTATGTTTGGGAAAATCTTGCAACTGAATTTTAAACCACTTTCCCTCAACCGATTGAAATGAAATTTGGTACAAGTATATATACATTACAATGGAATATTATGATATCTATTTCAAATAAAAACTTTTCAAGACTTTTTTATTACGATTTTATTCCGAGATAACTCGCGGCGAATTATTTCCGAAAAGCTTCCCCTGAAATACAACCCGTCTCTCATTCAAGTAAGTATAACGCTTTGCATAACCTACGCTTTTCGTTTTAACTTTTCTTATCATTATGACCTTTTCTCATAAGATGTTTATGCTATCGGAAGGTTTCACGGATCTAGGGTAAGCCAGGGTAAAGGTTTGCACGGGGCAAAGTTTTGTATTAAAGTTTGAAGAAGTAGGAAAAGATTTTCCGCGTAAATTCGGTACGTAGTATATTCATGTTTCTCCCGTCAGGCGCCCAGTGGAACCCCGTCGACTTCGTGTACAGCACACTGAAGAAAATGAGGTAAATAATTTTTCTCATTTTCGATGTTATTTTGCTGCAACATTTAGGTAAAATTAGATACTCAACATAACTGTCAAAGGTTTTAACCACTTTTTATCTATTTAGTATGTACAAAAAGCTTAGAAGTGCCACCTGTAGATTTCGGGTTTCCCATTTCAATGAGGAAGAAATTCCGTAGAAACAAAACTGTTCGAAAAGGGCCAAAGTTTGCAAGTAACTTGGGGCAAAGGTTCGCAGGTGCCTATTGGCGAACCTTTGCCCCACACCTTCAAACCTTTGCCTCTGACACTGTTTCAAAGTAAAACTTTTCTTCTTTTCTTTTTCTCTTTTGTGTACAATTTAAAGTAAGTATTGAGTATTCGGTAATTCATGGAAGACTTCGATCAGTTTTCAACAAAGATTAAGAAAAGGAGTTGGTTCAACATTGTGTTGATTAAGAGAAAAGATTTTTCAGGCTCAACCTAAAATTCTTGAGATTTCTACTTTACTCTTACGATAAGAAAAACAATAGGGTCATTCCATGTCATCTCAACCAAGGCGCCCAGTCGACCATCTCTAATTTCCTTGAAATTTCACAACATAGTAGCCTATGACCCCAAACTAAAATGCCCAAAATATTAGACCTCAATGTGCTTTGGTTCATGAGCTATAAGCCTTGGTGTCAAGGGCCATTGTTCAATTGTCGCGCACGCACAGCAAAAAGTGCCAAATTTGATTGCATGTGTACCCAGTATAAATCTCAGTAAAAAGATCTAGTTTGGTATATCAAGACAACTTTTTGCGCTGAATCAAATGGTGCAATTAAAAAAATTGTATTGCTAATACCTCACTTGCAAATCAGCTCCAAACTTGGGCCAAAAAATTATCACATGAAATAAAAGTCATACTTTGCTCACCCATTACCAAAGTCAGTATGGTCCAGACAAGTTGCAACTTTGCAAGCAAGTTATATTTACTGGTGTTTACAATTGTGTGCATTATGAGTTTGTAAAAATGTATAACAACAAATATATAACAAATTAAAAATAACAAAAAATTTAATTTTTAAATTTTGTCATACTTTCAGCAGAAAAAATCGAAATGTGGGTCATCTCAGATTTCTAATTTTTTGGTTCTATCTGAAAGAGCATCTTTTTCTTTATAAGGTGACATACTTTAGATTTTGCTCCCAGGCCATCTAATGAGAAAGAAAGGCCTGTCAGACAGAGCTACTTCTTTTGCGAATTGCACAAACAGTTAAAATCCCTGAAAACTTTGAGGCATGAAGAATGAGTAAACTTGTGCATATTGAAACATTTTTAGGTGACTGCACCTCTGTTATTTAAGAAATGGTGGCTAAATTTACTCTTTAATCTTTTTCAGAAAAATAATCAGGTGAAATAAATCAACTGTGACATGGTAAACAATGATGAACAAGCAATGATGAACAAGCAAGCCACCACCTGTGATCATACATACATGCCACAAATTGTCCAGGTTGCAAATCTGAGACCTTGAGTTCTGAAATTGAAGTTTCAGGCTGATAAAGCACAGAAGTGAATGATGCAGGTTCACCAGAAACCCGGCTAACTTGAATGCTGCTCTGGCTGACTGGCTTGAAATGGTGGTTATCCCTTGTTCCTGCTACTGTCTGCCCTTTCTTAAATCTGTCTCTAACAGGGACCTAGATGATTCTACATCATCTTTCGACACAAATAAAAACTTTATGCCAGAAATGTTCTCATCACAAAATGCAAATAGGTCATTGGCAGAAAGGATCTGACTGGTTGATGGACGTTGTAAACTAGCATGTGCTGCAAGTCGTTTTGTTGTGCCACCAATACCATCACATGGTGATTTTCCATGACTAGTAGCAAAGAAATTCCACTGTGCTCTGACTTTAAAATCATTTTCATGATAGCACAGATTAATAAATTCTTGAAATTTTTGTACTGGGCTGCTGAACCATCACTGAAATATTGAATATGCTCCAAATCAGGAAACCTGGTTTTAAGAACCAACATGAGCCTAGTCAAGAATGTATGGACTGCCACTGTGTCATGCCTCAAGCAATCACTGATTATGCAGAAGCTCAGACTTTCAACATTGTTGTCAGGGGGCTTATGATAGACTACAAAGGGATGAAGCGTAGCCTGACTGTTTTCCCAGTGGAATCCCTGAACAGCATCCTGGACAATGAAAGAGTAATTCTCTGCAAAGTCCATGAGTATTAGCAGCTCATTCAACTTCAGATTTTCCTTGCTTGACCTCAAGTATGCACACTGATGCTTGGCAATATAGTGATGACTGGTCAACTTCCATATTTTCTCAGATGACTCTGAAATGAAGTCTTCAATACTTAACTGCCTGTTCTCTAGAGTGTCTCGATCAGTATGGACCCATTGTTTGAAATCAATTTTATCATCTGGGTCAAAGTCTTCAAACAGGTTAGACAAATGTGCTTCAAGAATTCCCTTTCCTGGGCACCTTTCACATCTGTGAAGCATGCAGTCCNTCTTTCGCATCTGTGAAGCATGCAGTCCTTAGCTTCTAGGTTACAGACAATCTTTGCCATAAGAGTTTTATAGTCAAGTTGAACTGGACTAGAATTGAGCATCAATTTGACATTTTGATGCTGCATACATACACACACTGCATGGATCCCTGCTGAGCCAACATTGACACACCACTTGGGACGCAGTTCACAAAATTTAGAGAATCCAATCTCAGGCCCATTATGCGCACGATAAGCAGTAAACAATTCCTTGAGATTACACAACAATAATCTCTTCTGCTTTTGAACCTTTTTTCCATCAATTCTAACTGACACAAAATCTTTTTTGCCTGGGCAGAGCCGTGAGTATTCATCATCTTCATAGAAAGCCTGCACTTTTGATAACACTAGCCCTGAAAGCTTTTTTTCCGGTTTTGCTTGTAAAACTGCCAGTATACCTTCAGCAGCCTTCAGTTTTCTAGCCTGTCTGACCATATATATGGAAACATTGAATTCATCTGCTATTCTCTCCCTTGTCCAGCTGTTTGGTGCTAGTGTTAATATTTGAATTCTCTGTGAATAAGTGGTTGACACTTTCAGCTTTTCTTTCAGGTCCTCCATGAGTTTATCAAAGTCTTTGCATTTTTCACAGGCCTTAAGGTCCTTTGTATTGAGGCTGCCAGATTGTGCTATTTTACTTACCACAACATCCTGCACCTGATTTATTTTCCTCCTTGCATAACTATATGAGTCTCTTTGACTTACAGCTGAAAACTTAAGTGGTGATATTCCTAAGCTAGTAAAGCTTGAATTCACTTTTTCCTGTGACTCCATGTGTACATCTGGATCACCATCTGAAGCAGGTTCATCCTCAGCTCTTAGAATAGCAGCTAGATCACTTGCGCACCGGGGGCATAACTTCTGGCCTGGCTTAATATCAGCTTTCACAACATGCATTGCTTGATCTGCTGTGGCTAAATCAATGGCTCTTAATGATTTCCTATTTTGATGCTTTGGCTTCATAAAAGGATTGCAACAAGTTTTTTGAAGCAAATCATACTTTGTCAAGAAGATGGCCTCATGATAGGTGCACACATTCGATGCTTCATTAAACACTAATCCTGAACGTCTGCTCAGCAACATCTGTTGTTGTCCTGAAAGCTCACCTACTAATTTCAGACTACTTTTTCCCCTATAATGACTTGAGGGCACATGACATTCTGATTTACAAGATGTTCCAATGGTGCACGGATCAAGCACCTTCCTGCTCTCCTCATCATTTCCATTATTTGCTTCACTTTTCTTTCTCTGTAGCTCAAGAACTTCTTTCTCAATTGACCTTTTCATACTTAATGAATGTTTGCTCTTCTTCATTATCAAACTGTAATGGCACAATTTCTTCAATAAAACAATACCATTCCTAAACAGAATAAAAACTTAAATGCAAAGTATGACACAAGTGCTTTTATATGAAGGGGCAACAATGTTTAGAAAAATAAACTGGAACAGAAACAATGAGTAGGTGTTGAAAGTATTCAATCATCAGTAGCAGACTTAATACATCAACAATGCTGAAAAGTTTTATTCGGGAAGACAGCCATACCTAAATATGAAGCACAACAAACAGACAAATTAACACTACAAACCATGCCTTCATGAGCGCAAATTTTATCATGTACTTATGAGACTTATGATGAGTATTCCCATTCATTGTATGCAAACAACAACCTATATTTATTAAATGCCCATTCACAGAGTCTATCAAGATACCTAGGGAAGATTACCAAAGTTTTCATGAAAAGGAACAGATTATCTCTAAGGACCACACGAAAAACGAGTGTTGCTCGGACCATAGGATAACAGATTCCAACACAACCAATACTTTGATAATTTGGAACAAACACTCTTTAAATTCAAGTTTCCACCACATAGAATACTTAACATGGGCGAAACTGGGGTTACAACGGTTTCCATTAAAATTCCCAAGCTCATTGCTCCAACTGGAAAAAATGAGGTTGGCAAGTCTATGTCCGCAGAACATGGCAAGTCTATGTCCGCAGAACAACCTGCTACGTTGTCTGTGCTATGAGTGCCACTGGAAACTTTGTACCTCCATATTTTATATTTGCAAGGAAGAAAAATGACTTCGCAGTGCGAATCTTTGCCCCGGTTTGCAAACACATTTTTTTGAAAAATCAAAAATTTGGAATCTTAACTATTTATTAAAAAATCAGTTTTTACCAAAGGTAGAGGAGATATTGAGCTACATCACAAGCCATTTTATGGACAATTAAATGAACTCCAAGTCAGTGAAAAGTCAAAGTGTCAGAAATGCAAACCTTTACCCCGGCTTACTCTATTTATCGCATGCCATCGTATCTCACGGATGCTATATCAATTATGCTATTTATTTATATTAATACAAGTTTGTGTTTAAAAGGTATTTTTAGTACAACAAATGAACAAGCAAGATTAATTATTATGACAAATAAATCAACAATACTAAAAATTATAAAATTCTAATACTAAAAATTATAAAATAAAATTATGAATAAGAACATATTTTTAATCAAGATTTTTTTAAGCGATGTTCTAAAACGAACAAGACAAGTTATGATTTTTATTAAAGTAATGCAATGTCAAATGCTAATACCTCCATACATGTTTCACATTAATAGGATCCTAATAAAAATAAACGTACNCAATGTCAAATGCTAATACCTCCATACATGTTTCACATTAATAGGATCCTAATAAAAATAAACGTACTTACTACCTTTATCACTGAAAATGATTCATTAATTTATGCTGAATTATTTGTCTTCATAAAGCCTGTTGCGCGAATCATATATAAAATACATACTTCGGCAAGAACTTACCAACCCGTCGCTGTTCAAGGAAATTAATTGATATCCACTTTTATGAATATTTCGCGCGACAAGCTTTTTGAAAACAAATAATTCAACAAAAAATATTAAATCATTTTCGGCGATAAAGATAGTACGTTGATATTTATTAAGATCTACTAATGTGGATCGTATTACGGAGGTATTAGCATATGGCATTGCATTATTTTAATAAAAAACTTAACTTGTTTTAGCTTAGTACATCGCTAAAATAAATAGTAGTTTTTAAAATTGTTTTTACTTGTTATTTTATTTTATTTAGAGTACTTTTATGATCCTTGGACACTCTCCTATTAGGTTCCGCCTGTTGGATAAGCACGCACTCGTAGTCATTTTAATAAAAACTTGGCATTAAATTAAATTAAAATGCAATATTTTAAAATAATTCTCTTAAACAACCTCTCAGCATTACTGCAAAATTTCTTTCACGTTATTAAGTCATTTAGTCTGGTAAATATTTATTTCAAAAATATTAAGTTGTGACTGTCGTGAGTAGATGATATTATTTCTTCGGTAATAAATTATATTAAAATTCAAAATATATCAAGAAGTATAAAATTCACTGAACGTAACGCTGTGGGAAAATAAACTATTTTTAGCCTAAATATATGGTTAAACCTCTATGTATTCATTGTTGTAGCAAATTGCAAATGCACATGTATAGGTTAAGTACGTTGTTATTGCCCATAACACGAAGATGACTAAATTATTAAATGAAGTGCTAAATTATTTTAAAACTCATGTTTAAACTTGTGAATATTATTTTGATATTAATTGGACTCTCTGTGCCTTTTTCATGTACATTTTTCTAAAGTTCCATTCTTCGAAACTATAGAGTAAGTTATATATATAATCTATTTATATAAATGTTTAAGATTAGTAAATAATTAATTTGTTTTGAGTTAAAAGAAAACATACTGGGAAGACTTGCATCTTGGTACACTCCAAACCGAATGGTAAAAAGAGGAACGGGTGATTTGTCTAGGGTTCTGAGTGCATCCATAAATCAAGAAAAGACATCATGAGCTCACAGAGAAGTAATGGTTTGAAATGAATCCTGAGAGACATCGTCTAACAGTGTAGAAGATTGTAGTGAAGTACCGGGTAACTACCGTAGCATTTGTGAGCATATTATAAATGGATAACTTGACTGGTCTTTCAGTTACCCAAGTATTATACACGGTAAAATAAAAACTAAAAATATTTCATTTTCATAAATTTAAATAACGAAAAAATTCCGAATGATTGTATAAAATATGAAAGTGTCTCGCTCCTTCACTTCGAACGTGGTTCATGTACTTGCACGTAACTTCATTGGATATATAAGTAAATTCTAAGCTTTAATTTTTGTATAAATTAATAGATTTTTTATCACTTATTTCTCACCATTTTCACCAACTGTTGCTTATTAACTTCGTTCTGTAATTTTTTTTTCATCTAGATACTTTGCTTTTAAATTATTTAAAATCTTATGGAAACAAACAGCGACTAACTAATATACTCTAAATATATAATTCTGATATTCGTTCGTAAATCTTTAGATAGTGTTGCCTTACAGACATCTGAGAACAAGGAAACGTAAAACAAACTGTAGGACACCCGTATTCATGAGAAATAAATGTTTAAGGTTTAAAACAGATTTTAAATATTATTTTTTACCAATTGTGATCCTTTTAATGTTTTATTCAGTATATTTGAAATAGGTTTCAGATAATATCCAATGAAAAATGTAAATACGTGAATTGGTGCCGGAAGATTATAATTACAAGGATTATAATTCGTTGTATTTCATTTTAGTAATGTCTTTAGATTTACGTTAAGGTAAGTATACACTTTTATTCACTTGTACACGCGCATGAGCGACTTGTATAATATTCAAGAATCGCAACTTTTCGAAGAGTTGCGATTTGTATGAGGCCAGATATTTCTATCTCCTACATGTATGCGGCAGCGTTTGTATTTCGTGATTTGTATTATGGAATGCTGGGTGTATCGCGAGAGAACGCAAACTGATATTCTAAACTACCAAAGAAATAAACTAATGTGAACTAAACTAATTAATATAATAAACACTAATCAACACTACTGAACTTAAGATAACACAATTCCATAGACTATGGAAAAAATGTAAGGTAACATTGATATAATTAGCAAACACAGTTAGATTGTAAACAATCTCGATTGAATGCATACTGAATACGGGTTCTGCGATTGTGCATGACTCAGCGATTTGTATGAGCAACATGTATATCCTGAATTATGTCTGGAGCATGAGTCGTACCCAAAAACACTCTGGAAGCCATGGGAGTGGATGGTATCTTGATTTTAATAATTAAAAGATTTTTGTAATTGGAGGACCACATGGATTACCATGATTTTATATCAAAACAAATAATACATCAATAGACATACAAATAGTAATTGTTTTACAAATAAATGACAAAAAACATATTTCCTAATAATCCCACCAAAAATCTAACCTAAACACACAAGAAATCAATGGACATACACGTAAGGTATCTAATTCTATAACTTAAAGCTAAACACACAACATTAATTTAAAGATGAAGGATTCATGATTATGTAAAACAAGATTCAGTTAAATGTTATTGAATTTGCCAATGAAGGCAGGTTAAATTGATCATGAAAGATTATACTGTTCGTTAGATTTTCACTGGCCAGTGAAAGGTATGTGAGCTCATAGTGACGTTCAGTTGGCGTACAGCGTCCCAGGCCGTTGGAAGATGCAGGAGGCAGTGACATTGTTGGATCCATCAATAGTATTTAATTTATATTTCCACGATCACAAAAAAAAAAAAAACATATTCACGACAGTTTCTGATGGTCGCATCACATGGTTGAAGGAAATGTGTAGTTTTACCTCACGCACAACACGCTTCGCAAAATGTCCATGCGGTCGCAGTTATGGCCCGATGTTGACTCGACGAAGTCTGAAAAGAGAATGATGCTTGTGCAAGTGGATACGGGATGGTCCCATGTTAACTCCAGGGAAAATACTCTCGCGCAAATACATTATTATTGAATTGTTCGTGTGCAAATTAAAGAATTTGATAAAAATAAAAGAATTGATTCAATGTTACATTAAAATTAGAAAATTGACATTCAGAATTTATGTTGCGATTTTCCATGTAGTGAATAAGTAATAATATATTTTTATTATCACGAAATGTGTGGGTGAGAATAGAGCTCTCTTGTGGCAGATTGACGTACCTTTTAGATCTATTGATAGTATTAGATAATATTATTAGCTTTTGGTGGAAATGCACAATGCCACCGTGCCCGGAGAGACATCCGGAAGGTGTTTCACGATCCTATCCGCAACAAATAATCCCGTCGTCTTGCCCGTAAAGTCGTACTCACTGTCAGTATCCTTCCGATATCCTTACGATACTCCCCATCCCCACTTTCTAACCTTAATTTCTCCATCTTTCTTCTTCAATCTCACCTTTCTCACTCTAAATCTTTCATCGCACACCCAATTCTGTGTTCCTCTCTTCTCTTTCTTCTAATATTCATATTCTTTATAAACTACTAAAGAGTGCCTAAATCGTCGGTTTTTGGCGGACATGGCGCTCTCTTTCTTTGTTCCAGGAGACATTGTGCTCAAATCTATAAGAACTTCTATGAAGAGCACCTTCTGGAGGAGGCGTCTGTATATCCTAAATGAAGCTCATACAAAATGTATCGGGATTTTTATAAGGACCTGTCGCTCGACATGTCAATGAGTAACAATATGACCCTAGGTCATACAAATTGACATACATATCATACAAGTCAATCTTATTTGTATACAAAGGTAAACGTACCTTTAGAATGAACTACTAGGAAATTTTATTTATATATGAATACTAATATGTTAATAATATTTATTTAACTACAAATTGGCAGATGTTTCCCGGTAATGAATAATGAGACAAAATTTTACATTCACTAGTTTGAAACATGATAGTTTTAAAATAAGAATACATTGTATTTTTTAAATTGCGATTAAATGCAAAATACTAAAATTTTCTTTATTTTTTAATTGTGAATTTTGTAATTTTTTCTTATTTTGTTAATCATAAGACGATAATAATAATAATAATAAATAGTTTAAAAAAGCAGTTACAAAGAGGAATTAAATACTCAGTAAATCTTCTTTGAAAACGTTATTGTAGATATGTGAGAGGCTATTTATTATGTTGTATGAAAGAAGATGACAAATCTTCCTTCCATTGAAACAACCCAGATGTTCCCTTATATCTATAGTGATGCTCGTTGTGCGGTTGGGTAAGTAGCAAAGTCTGGGATATAAATTATGTAGTAATTACATCCATGGGGTAGGTCAGGAACTAAAATTGAATAATAAATTGTCTTTTCTACATGAACATTGACAAAAACATTGCAGAAGAATAATGGTGGTACATTTCATTTTGGATTACAATTAGGTATGTGTTTCATGTGGTGCAATTAATTGAATCACGTCCTCGCACATGCTTAATACAGAACTTCTTGTGGGGTAGTTTTTTCTTCTAGAATATTTATGACTTGATGGAAGATGAAATAACATGAATTATTATATACTAATTTTTGAGAATATATCAGTCAAGAAATAAATCTCGCAAGAAATACTAGATTCATTGATAGCTATCTGAAGAAACAAAATGTCACAGACATTTGCTGAATATAAAATAACGTAAAGTAATTAATTTATTGCTGGCTAATTTTAGAAAGTGTGCAATATGTATGGAGTCTGCGGGCTTAGTGTTGAGATACGAACTGATCTACTAGAATTCAAAGACCGACGAGGTCATGGGATTGTTGTATCTCAGTGCCCATACTGACTTGCAGTCCCATTCTGCCTGCTTATCAGGTTTCTTGCGACTGGAGCGTGATATTGATCATATTTTATTCTGCTGCTGAGACCAAGACATTTTTGTTTGTTTCACATTCAGCTATTCAGACACATAATAATACCGCTAAAATTTATGTTATTGTATTCCTTGACTTTGCGGCTGATTCTTTTTTGAAAAATCAAAGACAACTGAGGTTTTCTACAAAAATTATATATGAATATTACAGTCCAAAAATTCGCTTTTGAAAAAAAATTGTAAGTACAGTTGTGAGCAAGTCGGGTATTTTCGTATGAATGAACACAATCAGTGTACCTACACAAGAGCAAGGAAAAAACAGTACCAGTGCAATAACGATTTCTTACAATTGGTGGAAGTAAGATGTTCCTTCAAATTCTGAATACACTGGAAGAGGAAGAAGTTCGTTAACATTTTGTAGGATATTAAGGAAAGAAAGTTTATCATTGATGGTTTTTGAAGAATGAAGCAAATATCCCCCTACTGAGAATATATATACTTTTTATAAATTCTTTATTTCATTCACTGTTTTTAAACTATGTATGATCTTCTAGAATATGTGAAATAATATTCGACATCCATGTAAACAATCTTCAGTTGTTAGTTTAAATTAATAATAATAATAATACTAATTGTAATAAATTTTCTGTCAACAAAGCAGTTAGAAACTGCGTTTAACCACGTTGGGGACAATAAATTAACTTACTATCACGAAGCAACCACGGGATCATCCCATCAATTCCAATCAAGAGCCCTAAGGCAGAGGCGGTTCAACATTTCAGAACACTCTTAAGAGAATAAAAAAGTATTGCAGAACCAACAAATTTGTATTCAATAAAACATTAAAAAATGTCATTTCATGAGTGCGTATTATTATAAACTATAGATTATTCGGAAAATATTTTATAAATCGTAACTATTAAAATAACTCTAATTTCGATATATATTATTTGGCATGAGAGCCTACATAGAAAATCCACTTTTACCCGAAGAAAAACCGGAGAAAAACCTGGGACAGAATTCCTTATCGTTTCAAGAAAAAAAGTCTATCATATTTATGAAAAGAGAAATAAAGTCTGAAATGCCACGTCTGGTGTTCACCAAAGCCAAAGCAAGTGGAGCCGTTTCGTCCTTTGCATCCCTATCCTCTCTTCTTCCCACCGTTTCACCCACACCTTGCGTGTGGTCACTCGATCATCTTCGTCGCCGGCGAACACGTTCTCTCGCACCTGCCCGTTGCAAAGCAGAACGAAGCACGTCGCGACGCGACCGTCGCGTCTCCCAAGAGGGCGCTATGCACGCGTCTACGCTCCAAGCCAACCGTCCGCCAGCCACCTGGCGCCTCGCCCGGAGCTCGAACCTGAGACCCTTAACATCCACCGACGAAAGGAGGGGAATGTGTAGTCGTGTGAATCATCGAGGTATACTCCCTGCATCGCGGTAATGGACTCTCATTTGGATATCTTACTCGGATTTATTAACGTGAAAAAGGCCGCACATCTTTGAATACTTAACAAGGATCACAAAACAGGGGATTTGACATGTTCAATTCTTATTAAAATGAAAACTGACTTAGATCCTTATCGTGAACCTAATATGACACTGAAGGTCGTTTCATTTCGTTCATGAGTGATATAAATGAATAAAATTCCCTTGTTTTGCCATAATTCCGCATTTATTATCAGGACATGTTTTCAACGGCATGATTGTCCATCATCATCACTAAACCTCTGAAGATCGGAAATTTCTTGCGGAAAAAAGTGAAGACAGGAAAATTTTTTGGCCTTTTCCTGTTTAAAATTTCCGACTTTCTCTAATGATGGATGGTAAATGCCGTACTTGTCATGATAATGAATGACTACATTCATTTATATAGTAATGGTAACAATACCTCACCTATTTCATATCGTTCATTAGTGATTTGAATCCATTAAATATTTCATAGTAGTTCCCGGGTAATTCTGTCGAATTTTGCCAAGCCACCAGTAATGACAAGGAAAACATAACATGGAGTTATTCCACCTTTCCTCAACTTTTCCCTTGTCTTGAAGGGGACGAAGATGGAGGGGATGAATATGATGGCAGGGGAATTACAAGAGAATTAGATCACAAAATATCTGAAAGCGGCACAAATAAACATAGTAACATGAATGTATTTTGATTTTGGCTTGAAAAACATACCTCACCGGTTGTTTAAATGCAATAATAGCAATTGTAAATCATTGTGTAATACATTGTCTTATGGAAAAAACACTTATTTTCAAAAAATGATCAATTTTTAAATCACAAAAGTGATGAGTTTACTTTAATTTATAGTAAATTTTCTGTATTATTTTTACATCACTTTTATAGACAGGTCACTGGACATTTGAGAAAGTTATTTAATGAGGTGAGATGCATAAATCACGAAACCGTTGTGTTCGACAGCCATGTTTGTAGGTTTGTGCTCTTATGCATTTTAAACAAGTCAAGCGAGTTACTGAGTATTCTTTTTATTGTATTTTTGATTGATGTGTACAAATAAAATCAAGTTTTCTCTTCGTTATTATTCATATTATTCTATTTTAAAACAATTAGAATAAAAATAAAGAAAACAATTATACATCTCAGTGAATTGACTAACTTGTAGTGCTGGTCCCACCTTAATAAGTATGTAATAATAATTTTCACTTTGTCCAATTAAATAAGAGTCAGTGAACACTTAAGGTGTTACTAGGCTTTTATTTGAAAAACTTCGGAGGATGTTGCAGTCTGGCAACTTTAGAAGAGTCTTCGTTTACGCTGTTGAATCATCGTATCAACAAACATTACTGAACGCAGCTGCGTACTTTTTTTCTTTGTTTGTTTGTGAAGCTCTTCACTTAAGTGGACGTCTTGAATGATTCATTTAAGATGCTAAATTAATTCCAAATGCACCACCCGATAACAAATTTTTTCTCATACACTTGCTATTCTGAGAGGTACAATATGTGCAGAAAAACAAATCTTATAAAGACATAAAGTTTAAGATTATTTCATAAATGTAAACATATTGATTATTGAAAGATGTAATTTAGAAATTTTGTCCCTACAATTGTCAATGATTGTAAACCTTCTTCATGCAATACTATTGGTGCATGGTTTGCATATAACAGCGCAGGTGTAGCTCGTCCTCTGTATCAAGCACCGAAAATGAAAGAGAATCGAAACAAGAATTCATTGAGGGTTTTTATTATCTTGACTCAACTTGCATTTGATTAATTGGTAAAGCCAGTGTAATTGTTTTGAGTTTCATGGCAAAACATTCATGGCAAAACAGTAACGAAAAATTGCATTTACATTATAATTCATGGCAAAACAGTAATTTGAAATTCATGGCAAAACAGTAACGAAAAATTGCATTTACATTATAATGTATTCAATCTTTTAAAGTATTTAATAGTTTTGATGGTCTTAGTGAGAATCCGATCAAAGCGATCATCAAATAATTGCACGGTCATGACATAAAGAAACAATGAGTAATGATGTTTATTAGTAAGAATGAGACATGATAATGAGCAATAATAATAATAATAATAATAATAATAATAATAATGACGATTAGTTTTTAATTGGAGTTTGTCGCACTAAAATGTTATGATAGAGTCCCCACGTAGATGGAACCATAATTATCGTTCTGTATTAAAAAGTTCAAATTAAATATAGTTGAATAAATAATATAAACTGTATTGTTTATTAGTGTAAAACGTACTAAGTGGCATTGATTTATGTTCTTTTCCGGGTAGTAAGCTAAACTGAATATAGAACCATAGCTGAAATATATAAGTACAGTAAAAACAGGCCTTTGATTTCGTCCTGTTTCGTTTTCTCTGTTCACTCTGACCACTCTCGTCATAATTATCTTCTGGTTAAATAATTATGTATTATTTTATACTAAAAACATGATAATGAGTAATCTTTGTCTTTCTTAAATACAAAGTATTTTATCACTGAAAGTTTAGATAAATGATTGATATAGATTTGTGTGTCTACCTAGATGAATGAAATGCTTCTGAGGTAACCAAAGGCAAACAAATGAAAAAATGTAATATCAATTTGTTTTATGAAAACAGAGTTGAATCAAATTCATAGCGTTGGTTACCAAAAGAAAAAAAAAGTGGTCTGGGAAGTTAAGTTTAAGCGCCGGTGTGAGTAAAGAATTATTTGTCTAGTTGAGGGATGTGGAAAGAACTATTTTAAGGTGTCTAGTTGAGGGATTACAAACCACTCTCCCGGCGTTTTCATTACAGTCGTATAACTGACGTGAAATGACGACTAAGTATTCGTCATCATATGAACATGTTACGTTAAAGCGTTAATCAGTTTATGCGACCGTAAGGTCGGCAGAAACGCGAAACATTTTGCTGAAGTATTATTTCTAGAACGAATACTCATTTAATTAATGGTTTTTCTTCGTTGGAAAGTGAAACGCAAATATACCTACGTGTCCAAATATTTTGAATAATACTCATTGCGTTATAATAATATAACTCCCTATTTTTAGTATTTACAGTGATTATCTTGAGACATTAAAAGTTTTACGTGCTTCTGTGGATGAGAAACGTAAGAATGTACTAAAATTGGATACTGTAAGTATAATTAAGTCATGCAAATTTGGAAGTTGTAGACAACCTGTCTCTTTTCAAACCACTTCACTTTTTATTGCAATACCAATTTTACGATTCTCTGTGTTTTGAGTTAACGACATAGGCAAAAATATTATCTAACCTATAACACTAAGATTCCACCCCTCTACGCATTATTCGGCTTTCGATTCATGCTCTCTAGTTCTGGTCATAAATGACTGACCTCCTTAACAAGAATATTGCATGCATAGAAGACGTTTATTGTCCTGAGACCTTTTCCCACAATAATGCAATCTCCCAATTCTCTTCCGCATGTTGCTTCGTCACACCTCCGTTTATGGAAGATCCGTGGCGACCTGAGTGAGCGCCCCTTGTGGATCGGCGCTGAAACTGGCGAGGTAGAGAGCCTGTGTCGCGCTGATTGCCTATCACTAGCGCCTGAGCCATTGTAAAACGACATGGTAATTCCCCGTTGCTGTCTTCGTCGCCTCTCCCCTAGCCGCCACCTTGCGACGCTAGATGCCACTATCATCGCCGTCGTTTCTCTCCATACGCGATCAACAAATTGCACCTCACGCGCCATTAACCTACGTGTTTTATAGGACTGGTGCAATCTGTTGCCCACCATCATACTCCGATGCTTACCTTCGAGAGTTTGATCCCGATGCACAGAGAGGTCGATTGTACCTAACAGGTTGTTAGTGATGGTGATTTTTATTGAGCGGTAGCTAGTGGAATATAATAGCCCGATTTGTATTTATTTACATAATACGGCGAGGAAGAGACTTCAAATGGCTTGTTCAGATGGAAAAACAAACAAAACGAATTCCATAAGTGTAATTTAGAGGAAACTAGTCGCTAGTAGATTACTGCCTCTCTTCGCGACGCCATGCATTATTCTTTTACCTTTGTTTACTTTTGACCCTGTTATCTACTTCATTCAATATGCTTTATGGTTATTGGTATTTTGTTCCAGTTTTATGGCCGACGTCCAACATACTATTCATGGAATTGATATAGTGATTCTATGACTTCGTGTATTTTCCAATTGTATACCCTCCAGTGGATATTTATCAAACTCGATGAAATTGTGTAAAATGTTCCAGAAAATACTGTATGCATTCATTATTAATGTAAATATTTTAGACATATTGACCTGTTTAATACATGTCATTGTGTTTGTTAATTATACGTGGTTTTCTTCTTTACCGATAAATAATTTTACGATTTAGGTTTATTGCTATGTAGGCTGTTTACTACTGTGATCGTTTTTGAAATATAATTCGAAAGTTCAGATTTTTTAATTGTATAATGACACCCCCGAAGAAAAATTCATGCGTGACGGAAGGAGAGAACTCTGGGAAACAATTTTAAAGCGCTACATGAAACAAGAAAACAAGCATACATTTGTACAAACATTTAATAATCACGAGTTTAAAATAATTTTTTATCTTGGTTAGGAAGCATAGTTCTTTATGGGAAAACATTAGAAACAACTCCATATTGCGTAGTATATTTAATAAAAATGAATTAATCAAAATCACAAATATCATAATGGTTTCTTCCATGATACTACCGTTGATTTTCCTACAATCCTCCTGTGTATTTAAAACCTTTCACTTTGTTACATACACATTCGAGTTAGTGATACCAAAGAAAAATGATATTCGTAATAGTGTTGAGTTGAACATTAAACTCATTACATGACTCCTCCTAGTGGTCTCCGAGAAGCAGTGGCGTTGAGTACCCTCTTTGTGTATATATTTATCCCATTCCTGTTTATGCAAGTCTGATATGGGACTACGCACCGAGAACACAAATAAACAAAATCCAGATATTCCAAAACAAATTTCTAATAAAGATTTTAATCGCGCTATGGTACAAAAAAAATAGGAACTAATTTACGACATAAATAAAGAACTTTAATTCACGACAATAGAACAATCAATAATAACCTCCTCAAAAAATTTCTACTTTGACCTTCGACACGTCTCTGGGACCCTTGACTTCAAACTTGAAATTTTCCCATACCTACCCGCATTATAAACAGTTACATACATCACATCTTTATTATCCATAGGAAACTCCAAATCTTCTTGTAATCAAATAATCTCAAAATTATTACAGGTTAATTTCTCTTGAAGATGTCCATTAATTTCTTCATTCAATTTATTCCTGCATGTTCTCTGCATTGCAAATTCGAACATCATCTGTAGAGCAGAAATACTGAGGTTAAACCCACAAAAATTTAAAAAAATGTGGTTTCCGGATGTCTGAGATACGTCGTTTTTGTTTCTTTGCTCAACAATATCGCTCAACAGTGTTCAAGATAAAGCGTCCACATTTCACCCCGAATCATTTAAATTGGAACTCCCAAATAATAGTATATTATTATCTTGTATTTTAATACCTTTCGTACATTTTATGCACGTTCTTGACGAGAATGAATAATATTTTAACCGATTACATAAGGGTTTTCGTTCCTGTGTATATCGATTGACAAATATAGTGAACGAGATCAACAATTCAGAACATCAGAATGCAAAAATTCACTCCAAGTTCTCTTGGTCGAACTTTAGGACTATAAAATAAATTGTATCTATTCCACATTATTCGAAAAATTGAATTAATGGCATGATAGTTTAACAAAACATGGTCTGTTATACTCGTATATTCCTTCAAAAAAAAAAGTGTGAAGTGAACTTGTAATCAAACTACAGGCTACGGTTGTGACATTTGCTTCGAGCAACCCAAGCTGTCAAGTCTGTAAATTACAATTTACTATCGGTAGTTTTCATACTCTCAACTCTTAGTTTATTATACCACTTTTTTATTTGTGATTTGTGTTATCTCTGTTGTCCACTTGGGCTTTTTTTGCGGTTTCTATTGTTCATTTTCCATCCCTCAGTTATAACCATTGCCTATCAATTAGATATTGCAAATATGTGTGTGAAGAATATTTCCAAACTCACACTGATTGGATTTTCTCAATCAACACTTTCTTCACACTGTTATTCGTTTCAGTAGAAGTTGCCATTTTAGCGAAGATGTATGAACACTTGCGACCTGGAAACGATTCGTCTTAACTTGAACTGAACTTCATTTTTCAAAGCTCCTCCGCGGGCAATATCTATTACGCTATCCAATCTGTAAAAAGAACCATAGGAAAGAAATACGAGAGAAACCCGTGAAAAACTAGACAGAATTATCTATATGTATAAAAAGCTATTTTTTAGCCATCACATTAATGTTTTATCCGTTTCAGAGACAATAAATTTAGATTATTGAAAATGTTGAATGAACAATATCCCTTCCTTTGAAAATCCTTATGTATATAACAAAGTATCTGAATACTTTTCTACAGTGATTTATTTCATAACTAGCTGACCCGACAGACGTTGTCCTGTTCAAATTGCAATAAATTTATTTGTGATCGTTTTGTGCATTTGTGAAAAGCTATTTTAAATGTTTAAACAAAGTAAAAATGAGAAAAAAGCGTATTTCTGAGTAATCGTTGTATCAATTAACGATTGTGGCCATGAATATTCAATTTGAGGAGGAGTTTCAGAAGTACGCCAATGTTAAATTTTACATGCGAGACGAATTCTATCGGCAGTACACCGCTGAAATGCTGGATATGTGTGATGTGCCTGGAATGTGATCGACTTTCAACGATGTAGTTTTGTTCCAAAATTTAAGGTAATTGAATTAAGGCAGAATTTCATGTCAACCAAATGATTTTTGGTTGATTTGAAAATGATATTTTCTACTATTAAATTTGAAATAACAATGAATTTAAAGGTGTTTTATATACAGTTTGATTACAAGACCGATGTTCAAGTAAACAATAAAAAGAACAAGTGCTTCGTTTCGATTGATTTCCTGTGACATTATTTCGTTCATACAAAAATTTTGATTTTTTTTTTCAGTTTGTACGAATTTTTTTTTCAGTTTGTACTTTTCCAGGACCATAACGAACTAAAAAAAAATCACCATCGTCTCCAGCGATCGAATCGTGAGTTATGGTCTTGAGTTCATACAAAATTCCCCCCCCCCCAAAAGCAATTTAAGTTTTTCTCGAATTTTCCAATTTTCCGGGCAACGTATCCAAATTTTCTTTCCCTAAAAACATGATTCTGACAATTATAAATATCAACAGAAAAATTAGCCAAATCGGTCCAGCCGTTCTCAAGTGATGCGCTTACCAAAGAATTTAATTTTTATTTATATAAGGTCTGTCCGGTAAGTAAGGCATTTGTTTTTTCCTGCACTTCTACTTGTCGTAGCGTGTTTGGATCGGTTGGGTTAGGTGGGGGGAAGCGTCCACTATTCAGCGCTGTCAATGTCAACCTGCTCCGAGCTCTGGGAGCGTTCGCAGCTCTTTCGTATTCTCGAGCTTCGAAGGGGTTGAAGATGTTTAATGACGACCGGGAAGAGGTAGCCGATGAACCCCGCTCTGGACGCCCTTCGTCGACCAAAAGTGTCTCTTGAGCGAAATTTGTCGAACATGGATCGTCGATTGAGTGTCCTGATGATGGTGGAAACATGAAACCTCCCAGAAAACTACACTGATGTGCTGGAGAGATTGAGAAAAATTGTCATCCGTACGAGAAGGGAGATCGCCGCCATCTGGACGCTCCACCAAGACAACGCTCCCAGCCACACTGCTCTGCGCGTTCGACTATTCCTGGTCAAGAATAACTTTGCAACACTGCCGCAACCCCTATACAGTCCAACCCTTGCCCCGGCTGACATGGTTTTGTTCCCCAGGATCAAAAGACCCTGAAAAAAAAAAACAGTTTTGAGACAATTGATAAGATCCAAACAGCGTATCAAACAACGTAGTGAAAACTATTATTTTATACTACGATGCTACAAATCGTAGGTGAATGAGGATCATATTTTTCCTCTATGTGTTATTGGTTGAGAATATATAATTTGTGGTATGTCATGAAATTATATTTGTATTAGCAATGGGAATTAGTTCACGAGCATTGAGACACAACTTCCGATCTCAAGAATTTTATATTTTGATAAAGTTACCTTCAAAATTTCTCTTTTATGAAACTAGTTTTCTTATTTATAATTCGTTTACAAATTTCCTTACTTAAGAATTTTTGCAAACTTACACGAATTTGTAAATTTCTTCATAAATAACACTTGTTAGAATATAAAAATGAATTTTCGCCTTCTCATGTAAGTAAATTAGTACTCGTTAACATCTAGTTAAAAGTTTGATGGATTCTCAAATACACCAATTATTCAATGAAGGTACATTCTATGAAAAATAAAATATACATTTATTTTAGATTTATTTATCTTGAGTTCATGTTCGGGAAGACGGAAGTAGAAAACACCGCAGATATTTCCAAATATAATGATTTGGATCTTTCAGAGACATCACTCTTCGTGGCTTTAAAATTAATGGTTGTTTCGCTCCCATCCATAATGCAATGCGACGCGAACCATTTGACTTGCATGGTGACCCACGAGACTGCTAGACGTAGAGCAGCATCCTTAAGGACGCTTGCCACGCACTGTTTGAACGTGGGGACTATGGACGCACGGATCTTGTGGGAGCTTGATCGTGGATTTGTTGGCACTATTTCCGGATGCCACCAGGAAGAAGTATCGTCCACTGGATTGGGCGTGAAATAAATGTTGACGCAGGTCGAGTTCACACGATTCTCCATTCATTCTTAGCACTTCGAAATCTGATACAGAAAAGACACGTATCGAAATTAACGATTCTGAGAAGTAATCTGTACTTACGAAAAAACACTCCTTTCTGTAATTTAGTTTCTCATTTCAGTCTCTCATACCATATCGAAATATACCTTCGCTTAGATCCTTCTACCAATCCCAAAAAATACGACCGCGAAGGATTCTTTGCGCTCATTTAAAATTAACGTATTATAGAATTATTAATCACACTCCGTGAAGATGTTTAAAATTTCATTTTCATAGAGAAGTGCGTTAAATTACTTATTTGTGACATATTTCGATTTAGTTAAACACAGAACTGAGGTTACGTTTTTTTCGTGAATTATTAATTAATAAACCAATAAATCACCACATTTTTTCTTTGGTATGGAATATTTATAATTCATTTATTTTAATTAATAATACGATTGAATAAAGTAATTTTCTACACGTCTTTTTTGTTCATCTTCCTTTCTTCTACTTTCAACTTATTTTTGGTTTTCTATGCAATTTTAAGGAAATAGACTGAATTGCTTAGGAAAATACAGGAAATTCGAAATTGGGACACTTTAGACTGTTTAGTTTATTTGTTAAGATAAGTAAAAATAACTTGGTATTCTCTCGTTATTCAGGGTGTTCTTCTCTAGCAGTTAAAACCCCCGTAATTTCAATTGAATTATGCAAATTAGGTAGAATATAAGGATATAAGACACAATACACAAAAAGCATATTACACAGAACTGAAGTTAAAAATTGTTAAATAAGTGATTAAATTGTATGATAAAACTAATATTGAAATATTGAATATGCAAATATGAAATTTAAAAAAATAATACAATTTTTTATAATATTTTATTACATATTGTACGACTGTTGACCCGGACACACGATTCATCTTTTTAGTGCATCTCACTTCACATATCATTTCCTTCTTTTTCTCACTAACGCATTGCGTTCTAATCACTTCACATCACTACCACTGTCTTCACATCAACACTAACGTACCCCTTCTTCCAGAACTTGTCTAACCCTGCGAGTAGATGCAGAGTTAGAAATCTTTTTCAACAACCGATGTAGGCATTAAATTCCGGTCTCTAATCGTTTTATTGGGAAATAAAAATTTTCCAAAATGTTTTTTTTGTTTCCTAGATCTAAATTTAAAATATGATCTTTTCCACCTATCCGAGTATAATGTTCCAAATTCTACATTATATATTTCCACTCGGGTTAATTTCTATAATCTTTGTAAAAATTGAGGAGCCTTGATCGTTTTGTTCGATTTTCTAAGGATTCCAAAACTACACAATCTTTTGAATTCAAACTACAATTAATAAATTGAAGTGCTCTTTTCTGTATTCTTTCGAGAAGGATCCGAACAGGCGGTCGCGTGTTCAACTACAGATCTGACGAAAGAAACGAAAGCGAGGTTTTGCATTTCAACTAAATATTTTTTAACAGAACGCATGACAAAATGAAGTATTTTTTAGGTTTTACCCGCAATATAGCTCACGTGATCATCCCAAATCGTCTCAAAAAAATCTAAGTATTTACATGATGATTTTTCTGGGATGATGTCGTATTTGATTTTCTATGTCAGAGGTTCTCTATGAGTGCACTTTGTAAAACTCATTGCATTTTACAGAATTTACTCTCATTTTATTATCAACAGTCCAATTGCTGAATGAATTTACATCCTTTTGTAATAAAGATACGTCATCCGTAGAGAAATCTCACTGATTATTGCGGGACCGAGAGAAACCTTCGGTCATACGGGCGGAGGGAGCCGGCTAGTCTCTGAGGCAGGATCACGTAGCAAATCAAATTAATTATTACACAAAAACAAAACAAAGTTAAATTCAACTCAATAACGAAAGAAACGTTCTGCCATCCGAGATTCTTAGTTCTCGGATTAAGACAGGCAGCACAGCAGCCGCGAAGTTGGAGAACAGGTAGAATCCTTGCAGGCGAGTAGACTACCCGATGCCATCGCGAATAGTCTCCTCCTTGCACGCGGGATAGAGTGCCCGATGCCGGTGCGAATTGTCGCCTCGTTGCACCCCGAGTCCAGTCTCTTGTGATGTCATCGCGAACAGTCGCCTCCGTCGCCACACCACCGTCTTACGATTGGCGGTGCGCGGTCGCGTTTCGCCGGTCACCGGTGCGGCGCTCTTCAGCGAGTCGCGCGCATTCTCTCGGATCGGGAAACACAAATATGAGACTTCATGGGAAATATGGGTTTTATCCTATACAGTCTCAATATATATGTTGCAATAGTCAGTGATAAGCGTGCCTTACTATTAATTTTCAAATGAATATCGTTTACCAACGCTAAGAATAAAACCGATCCAATAACGCTTCCCTAGGGAACACCGTCTGTTACTTTACCCTCCCTCGAAAATTAATTGTCTATCTTTACTGTTTGAGAACGATTATGTAAGATGCCCTTAATTCATATCAAAACTAGTTTGTTTATATGTATGGACGGATTATCAGTAATATAATGATTATTTTATGCAAGTTGACAATGCATCAAATATCCTGATATTTCAAAGTACTGACGATATGTTCTCACGAAAACGTTTTACTTGCATTAGAAACTTACACCTGAAGAGGAGGACCTTGAAACATCGTCGTCCATCCAATTCAAGATAACATATAATATGTACAAATTGATGTTGACATTGATAATGAAGTTATTGTTAGTGAACAAAGAACATGTTATAATTGATTGTCTATAATATCACACTAAATATTATTTTCCTTGTATAATGTATTAAGACAATCAGAGAAAGGAAGTGTGTGTTTAATATATGGTAACTCTCGGCTAGGATTAGAAAAATAATTAGCAGTAGCCCAGGGTCCGACTCGCGGCTCGTCGTCTTTTTCATCTTTCCTAAGGTTATCATACATCATTCATTGATATTATCATTCCTGTGATTCAGAGAAGTGCGAGTTGTGGTAATTTTATTTCTTTGAAGGGAATTATTTCTTTGAAGGGAATATAAGTAGAATTTTTCTTCTCTATGACGAGATCAGGTCGTTAAATCTTCTTTATTTCCCTATGCACCCGTGTACGTTTGGAGAGGGTGGTCCGCAAGGGACCCAAATAGATCGACCCTCACGGTCGCTGACTGCAGCGGCCACTGTACTAATGATTGCTTCACGCCGAACTCGTGGTATTAATACCTCATGGACAAGGGTTAGTTTTTCTGCGTAAAGCGGACGCGATGTCGTGACCTTGCCTCCTAAAACGACCTGGAACAATGGTTCAATTTTAGATTTCTTAATGACCATGACGAATAGTGTTTTGCTATGCTTTATAGGGTTGTTGCTCGCTGACTCTCGGTATTACAGAAAACAGGTATAAAACTCACCAAATATACTTTTTATGGATTGAAAAGAAACCAAGATCTACTCTTAGAAAATTACAGTGAGAAGTGGCTTGATGGTATAACCATTATATTTATTTCTGCGCTGAAGAGTTTGTTCATTATAGCTGAATATGTCAAGGTATTGTCTTCCGTCTCCCTTCAGTATATTGGTATATCGTTTTGTTTTCACTAGCAAGGTCCAGCCATTGAAGGTCTCGAGATTTTTTTTGTTTCTTACTTTTTCTTCTTTAAATTTATGAATATTCATCAAACAATAATTTTCCGAAATCAAAATAAAATTTAGGAATAAAACTTATGTATTATAGTTGGAAAAAGTTGCCAAACAATTTTATTAGCTCTTGATTCTATTAAATGTCACGTTATATTGTTTATTTTTCTATTTCCTTGACTTACTCGCTGGAGGTTTCATCCTCTAATCCCCATTCAGGGCTTCGTAACGAAGATTGCTGGTAGGTTTAACCCTCAGTCGCTCTGTGGAATTTCGCTCCAACCATGATCAAAGCGTGGGGGCCATCTCAGTATCGAATACAAGGTGTCGTTATTCGCAATCCAATTCTTTTCTCCGGATGATTTTCTATTTGTAACTCGAGTCGGGTATAAATCAAATTATTATTGTTCACACTATTTAATCAAGAGTTACGCGTTGAAACAATTTGCATTACAACTCATAACTTCCGAGTACCTACTCAGGGAAGGTAGATTGCATCGTCTACGACCAAGTGAAAATTGCTACGGATCGGGACTAGAACACGAGAATTCCTGCTTCGGCGATAGGTATGCCACCACTGCACCACCTGCTTCGACTCCCGAAACCTAAGTATAGTTCCAGGCTCGAGTCCCTGTCATTTATAATTGAATGAATGTATTAGCCAAAATAAAATTGTGGCACAAAGTGAGACACTTGCCCTCCTGTATTATACTGATGAGCGGATATTATATTGAAATAAACATTTTTTTACGATTTGTTATTTTTTTAAGATCCCCGCGTGACTAAACACCTTAATCGTAATTTTTATTGAAAGTTTATTTTAAAACTTTGGGTATTGAAATTTCCAGGTGAAATAGTACCACCATTATCACTTTTCCCTTCATAATTTAATAATGTTAAATTCTCTTTAAGAATGTAAAAAACAACATCAGGATTCGACGAAGCCATATAATTTTGATTCAATCTTATAAAGTAATTCTTGCCTGTTATCATTTCGTTTTGGTGTATGGAAAACTTACAATGTGCATGAGTTAGATTCGTTTTAAAAGTTAAATTTTTATTTAATTTTGTTCACGGTTATGTCACACGAGTGTGGAAGTAATATTAAGCATGTATATCGTAGAGTCAATATCGATCAATATTCTAATTTTCCAGATACTATTCTGTATATGGCAATGTTCATTTATATTCTTACAAATGAGAACTTTGGGAAATGATTATGAAGTGTGACTGATAATGATCCAGCTCTCTTCCGAACAAGACAATTGCATGAACTAATTAAGACTATAACTGGAAGACATGAGATTAGGATGAATATGAAGACATGAAATAAGTAATAAAAACATGAATATATATTTTTTAAATAAATTGCATACACGTTAGGTCACCAAAAATATACTTTAAATAATGTATNCATGAAATAAGTAATAAAAACATGAATATATATTTTTTAAATAAATTGCATACACGTTAGGTCACCAAAAATATACTTTAAATAATGTATAAATATTATATATTTATCAATTAATTATAAAGAAAATTACGCAAGGTGTAAATATTTTATATATGTTTTATTTTTAAGTGTTGCGTAAATAGAGTATGTATAATTTATTATGAATACATACACGCTTATGCATTACGAATTTTCTCCTGTTAACTCCCATGACGTTTACGCCTCCAGTAGGGTCTTTGTCGCGCAGACGACCGAAGAGACTGGGGCTCCATTGGCACACGTGTCCTCTTGGCCATGACCTCACCTAACGCTCTCAGACGGAGGGCAGGACCACCGCTCTACTGGCCTCTTCTCTTCCCTTCTTCGTCTACTCCCTTTCCTCCTCCTCCTCCTTCTCTTCCTTCTCCTTCTCCTCCGATCGCAAGATGGCAACGCTTGGCGCCCTACACCCACTCCAGTTTCTCTGTCGTACCCGCGTATGTGCCTTGCGTATTAACATAGAACCCTGTCCGGAATACTTCTCGTTTTGCGTTATCAAATATGCTCAATCGATTATTTTTCTCAATATAAATATAGTAGGAATTAACTAATTTAACTTCTTGTTTAAAATATGTGACACGATAGGCCATTACATTATTAATTTTAATGATATATTTCACAGGTTCAAAAAACAATTTTCACCATTAAAATCCAACTGGAATATTATGAAATATTATAAATTATGAAAATTCATACATGGAAATTATGAACATAGAAATATTATGAAAAAAAGAAGAGTTTTGAATGAAATGATATTATGAAAACAGAGCTCTGAATGAATGAATATCCAATTTTTAAATTTTGATCGATAAAATGCTATTATTTTTTTAGAAGAAATCTTCATCTCAATTTAAAGGTCAATACATAAATGAAATAATGTGTAATACATAGACCTTTGACGAAAATATTAATTAGTTCAATTTGTTAACTTATTTTTTGGGAAAGTATAGAACTGAGTTATTGTCTAAAATCCACATATCTTGTATGTTACTATATACAATAAGACAGTTCATCTCTTAATGTTATATATAATTGTGAGGTTTATACGTTGTAATTTTCTAATAGAGGGTTTATTTTTTTTTAACAATGGAAAATAGTTATGTATTTAAACTTAAAATTTTGTTAAGCGAATATTCTACATTTCAGCATGCAAAACAGAAGAGAATGAAGGACATCTTAAAACCCTTCAAACACCATGTACACATGTTGAAACATTAAATTTTTATTATTACTTTTAAAGTTATTTCTTTGTTGGCTCACGTTAGGAGTTGATCGTTCATTTGATAACACCTATTTCCAGCCAGTGTCTACTATTAATATTTACTTTCCTCTATTAAAATATTGTATTCTTCTTGCTTTGTCGTCTGCCTGTTTGCAACAAATCTTGCGAATCACTTTCACATCTTTTCTTTACCTAAATAGATTGAAACTTTATTATTTTTCTTATGAGAGAATAATATTGTTCGTTGCATAGAAATGAAATTGTACATTGCAGTATCAACCACATTTTTTGTCACATCTAGAATTATTCAGTTCATACAACTGAAATATAAAACCTGCGACGGTGGCTAGTTCAAAGATTACACCTTATGCAGTTGCCTAGTGTCTGCCTAATTGGGCAGGCAGAACAAATGTGGTCGAATGATCTCCTTTAAAACTCTTTTATATCAGAAGTTGCACTTAAAAATATTTTCAGTGTTTCGATATAATATTTAATTTCTTTTCAACAATGAGTTCATTTTGAAAAAAGAAATAAAAACATTAACATTATTACTTTATTTAAAATGATAGCTTTATATATTCCCGTAACATAAACGCACGTGTTACTTTATTTAACTAGAGTTTTGCGCTATCATTTAAAATGTTCATTAACTATGAATATAATTTTATCGGTGAGTATTCTTATTTACTACATGAGGACAAAGAGTCAGTTGTTTAATGATCGTTTTCTTTGTTCTTCTGCCATATTTGATATAAGAATTAGAATGCAAAATATGGGATTGGATTAATTCGAAATCCGTCAGTCCCAAATTCTCATCTGACACTCATTTGACAAAAAGAGTGACGTTGTCGGGTTGGGTTTAGCAATACGGAATCTTCCAAAGAAGGTTGCATCTTCATGAAAAATAAAGCGTTAGAGTAAATATGAATTACTCAATTACACAATGTCAGTGTAAAATGAGAATGAGGAGGCAGACGTCTTCGCGCATCAGGAAGAAAATGTATAATGCGTTATACAATGGACGTTAATGGTAGTAGAATGCGTTATAGTAATGGAGACCAATGAAGTTCAAAATAAATAATGCGCGTAATAACGGTAACTTTTAAAAATGTTTTACTTCACTTTTAAAAGGTAAATATTTGTAAACATAATTTATTCTTTTCACTTAATAAATAATATTCCTTCTCTCACTCTTTTTGAGCATTATTCGCCCCTATTTCTTAATTTGAGTCTCGTTATTTATTTTCGCCGTTACTTATTAACAAGAATTTAGGTTTTGTCTCTTTATAAAAATGATTCAAGGAGAAAGGAAAAACATTTTATCATTAATATATTGGGGTTTGTGATACCTATACGATGTGCCACATCCCTTCTCCTAATAAGGTAGTAGTTAGTTCCAACATCATCTCTGCAGCTCAATTTTTCCCTTCTTCATTTTTCTGACACTGTTCCCAACGTCCTTCTCTCTACTCCTCTTCTCTCTTAGAAATGATGAGTATCATCTGAAAAACTCCTTAGTATTGTCATCATCCTTTGATACAAACCCTACTTGCATTGCTATTCCCTACGTATCGCTCTCTGACTCTGGACACCATTGTGTTTTTCACAATCTATTCTCTTTGTTCTCTGCTTGCACACCCGAGCTGTTCCATTGCAATTCTAAAAGAATTTTTCAACATTTTCTTTTTTTCCGCCTTGCCTTGTCACCGTCTGTCTGAACCAATTGTTTCTCCCATAATTTGCACGGTTTCGCCATTATTCCGTTTAAAGTGTAAGAACATGTTTTGTTAATTACTTGTTAAATTTGTGTTAATTTTCTGGAACAGGTCAACAAATTAAGTAGGGAAATATCACGAGAGGTTAAAGTCAATATTTCCATTTTTTGCTCGATTTTACTAGAAAAAAAATCAATATTCTTTCGTGCATTGCCGTAAAAAGTTGTATTTAAAGAAAAAAATAGGAAAATGTACTACAACATGGTACCGAAGTTGTTATCTCTGATCAATAACCACTTTGATTAACTCGACAAAAATATTCCAGAGAAAGTAATTTTATTGCTGTATGATGTGACAAAATACAAACATTTCTTGATTAAGCAGAAAGATTTTTGTATTATCAAAGGAAATAAGAACCGACACTTGGTTACGCTAGTATATGAATCCCACCCTACGTCCTCGTTTCGAAATTCTGATTTGCAACGAAGTCGTCCGTTTTGATTCCATTTCATTCAATTCTTACAAATTTGCTTCTTCAGTATTGGTCTTCTTTTCTTCTTTGTGCCCACTTCTTTTGATACCCATGGTCCTTATTCCATTCCTTCATTTCCTTCGTTTTGCGTTCTTCTACTGCTTCCTCTCTCCGGGCGATGACCAGATCTCTCGTTCGTCGGCAGAAGACCAAGCCGCGCGCTTTACTGGCGAGGTTTTAGTGGTCGACGAGCACTTAAACCGAACAGCACTGTGCTCGAATGTTTTTAATAAATATCACGTGTAGTCTCATAGAATTATGGGAGCAGTAACCCGCGCAATTCTCCGTGGCTTGGCGTCTTCCTCCCCCACCCTTCCGCTTTTCTTCTTCTTTCCGAACTCCCCCTTTCCCCTCCCTTTCCCACTCGAAGCCTTCCGCCATCCCTTTTGCTTCCACCTACCTTGCCTCCAGCAGCCGTTGCCTCAACAAAGACTCGAACGTTCACCTGGACGATCTTTTTCTTTCCTTTTTCCAAATAACTCTTCTTAACCTTGCACAACAAGACTTTTAATGCGGTGTGGTTAGTTACCAAACAATGGCCACTCAACTCGTAGGCCTGCCAGCCAGCCAGTCCAGCAATAAAAGTTTTACACACGTTTCATATGGGCAAAAAATATTGTAATGTATTGTGCGGTTAAAATAGACTTTGGAGGAGTGGAGAAGGCGAGGGAGACATTGTCGACAGAGATGACGGACAGTGCTGTGCTCAGGCGGTTGAAAAGCGAAACAAACCTCCGAAAATAACAATTTTTTCCTTAAAAAAATATAATTTTTTTACGAAATGTAAATCTTGATAAGTCATTATACATGAAAAATATCGATGAAAAAATTCCAAATTAAGTTTCAGTACAAATTCTTCCTAACAGTATTTTCAAACGATTTTGTGTAAATCTTTGTAATCTTACTTTTTAAATCTTGGACGAAATTCAGTATTTTTCAAAAATAATTTGAAGTGTTAAGCAATTATATTTGAAATTTATTTTAACAACAAAAAATAATGAAATATTTGAAATTTAATAAAGTTTATGGCACTCTCAACACTTAAAATCTATTACGCACGAAATATTGGTCGAAGAAACTAGCATTATGAATAATTTCTTCAATTAAGTTCTAGAGCATCTTTTTCACGTAGAGATGAAAATATAGTTTTTCCGCGTCGCAATTTTTACTCAGCTTAAAGATAAACCAGGGGTAAGGCTCAGTGTGTCTCCTCTGACTCACTGTTGGCATCTGAAAATCTCGTTGCACTGAGCTTGGAACCGCAGTCTGACACTCCCACGCACTTCACCGTCACCTCTGCATTCCCCTGTTTGAAATGCGTCTTCCGTTCCGCGACTTATTCTGCTGTTGATAAATGCGAGGAAGGTGCTATGAAGCTTCCAAATCACTCCGTCGCGTCGCGGTGGCATTGATGGGACGGGGTGAGTTTGCTTTAGAGGATAGAACATAGGGAATGAGGGTAGGTGTCTTTCGGTAGCATATCTGGTCATTTAAGAGAGAATAGGCATGGAATCAGTGTTGATGACTTGACGTCGGATTTTGTTGGAGTGAAATATAAAAAGAGAGTGACAAAAAGATAATAACACGCAACTTTTTCGAAGCCGCTGGAGATAGCACTCCCTGATATTTTTATTTACTGTTCAGAAACATAATACCATAAAATGAATAATTTGTTATAGAGAAGAAATATACATAATCATAATAATTTATAATTAAATATCTTTGAAATTACATATCTTAGTTATAATGAATAAGTGTGTATCCCAACCGCAAATCTCTTATTTTCTTCGGGTGCTTTATTCGAATTGATATGATGATCACTTGATTAGTTCCTCTAAATCTTGATAAAGTAATCTAATGTTCTAAAGGTTAACATACTGTTCTTAGAGTGATATATTGAAAATAAATTATTATAATGATTAAATTCTCGTACGTAGAAATTTTAATTAATATTCGCTCAATCTCTCTGTATAATTGCACTCACATTGGCAACACCTTTAGGGCATTGCGTTAACCTTTAACTGAAAATTTTGATGGAAGAGTAGGCGAGAAAATAGAGAATACATTTTTCCCAAAAATCTTTTACAAAACTTCATCCCTAATGGTGTGAAATGAGAAATTGGTATTTTCTAAAAACGCCTTTTAAATTACATCAGTAAAAATAAGGGATTGAGGGTAAACTCCAATATTAATATACCTTACAATATTAATGGATAACATTCTCAGTGAATACGAATGAGGACATTACAGAATTTACGCGAGCAGTTTCGAGTATTCAGCTAGTGATACTATACAAGTCGATCACGTCCTTGGCAATATTATTCAATCTTATTTACAAAAATATTTTTTACTTAAATTACAAAACTTCGACATCAATGGAATGTATGCACATACCTTTATATCTCTCCAACTTCACTTAACGTTAGACAACAATAGTGAATGCATAGCTGTCGAGAAAGATTGAATTTCCTCTGGAATTCTGCGAGGTCTTTCTAATTAGACTTGCGAATTTTGTATTTACATTCAATAACAAAACCTTGCTCGTCTTTTCACTTGCGATCTTTGTCCGTCCAGGGCTCTCCTAACATGCATCAATCGCCGGTGCCATCCTACACAGCGCGACTGAAACTCGAAACTTCACCCAATACTTTTTCTTATTCTCTCACAGTTGCAATGTCTAAAGAGATTACTTATAAACGACAATCTCTAAGTATATTGTTTCTCTTTGAAGGAAGTTTTTTTCCATTCATCCCTAAGGCTAGTTGGAACTATTTCCATGTGGGAGAGTCTGTTCACGAGCATCCGATCATCTCACGAGGGCAAACAGAAACAAAATGGGAACACAAATATATTTTAAACCTTATACATCAATTCGTTTTAAAAAACAACATATTTTTCCGAAATTCTGTCGATTTTCTTCGTCTGCATGTTCCACCTTCTATCTATGCAAATTTAAAAGAAAACTTTATCAAAACCTTTATGAAAACAATGTTTTGAAAAGGATGTTTATATTGTTTTAGGTTCTGGAAAAATGATGTTTATATAGTGTTTATAATCGTTGAGGCATCCTCACGCGTCAAATAAAATAATAATAATAATAATAATACAATTAATAATATCCTTAATAAGACACGCAAAAGGTACTAATAATAATACTAAATACATAATCCAACAAAAGTACTAATAATAACCAAAACCACAGTAGAATTTTTTAAAATAACTGTCATGATACTACTGAAGTCTCCGCTCTTGCATGTAATGGGCATCAATTGAAGTATACACGTTAAAACATAAAACTTGAATTATTTCCTTTCTCGGAACTAGCTTGTATTTTGATACAGACGCACTATAAGACTATATTACTATACAATAAAAGATGATCCCAAAGTTCATTCTCCATCTCGGAGTCTCTCCGTGCAAGACTAACATTGTTTTCACAGTTAAAGTTTAAAACTGTTTATGTTTCGTTTTTACATCTACTTTTGTCTACATAAATTTTTAGAATGAGAGACATAATTCTCAAACCTCATGCTGTCGAAGAAGACTGGGATTCAAAGTTCAAGTTCCTGGAGAGGTCACAAAGTACGTGCCAACCCGAATGTTCTTAAGAACGAAATAATACTCACCGTGGTATTAATCAAATCGTCTCCAACCCACGCTCCCTTCATCGACTGACGCAATGTAGAATCGTTAAGCGCAAGAGTGGATCCTGAGTCATTTCATCAATATTTTTGATAAAACAAAAATGTATTAAACCCATCGATTGTTAAAAAAATTAATTGAATACAAAAATATTTGCTATTTAAGTTTTTCTACTAAATTTTTGTGAATATAAATAATTTTTAACTAGATAAACTATCCAGTCACGATTTAATTGGTGTCGTCCCGGAGTTTCTCGCCATTTTATGAATTTGATAGAATGCTCCATCATTTTGTCTATCAAAGGATAATATACAGAATATGCCAACAACTTTATGTCATTGCTGTTAAAACTTGCTAATCATATTTATAATTTAATACCCTTCCAGAAAATATATCTCCATGAAACAAATTCGCTTAAAGATGTACGATTAAGTAAATTTGCTATGGATATATCAGTAATACATGAAATTAATAAACAAGAATTAAATTGATTTAATAAAGAAACATTTTCTGGAAGAATATTAAATTATAAATTTGATAGATACGATATCGGTAAAAAGTATATTTAAACCCACAATTCATATTCTTTATTTGTTGATGTCTTCACAGGAACAGTCCACCCAACCAGGTAAAGTCCATACTCATTTTACTCGGGAGCTCATACAGAGACTTCGGTTGTTAAAGTTTCATGCATAAATTACTGAACGTATTGAAATGAAACTTCCCAATAGTATGCCTTAGGATTGGCGATTGTCTCTGAGATTGATAGTGATACATTAGAGTTTTGAATAAAAAATTAAAAATATCGGGAAGGGGTAATTTCTTCTTTAATTTTTTGTCTTTACATTGATAAAATGTGTGAAAATCCGAAATAACTTTACTTGACTTTCTCATACAAAAACTTTCGACCAACCATAGTGGCATAAATCAGACATGTATTTATTTCTACAGTAGCATGTTCTTTTCGATGCGTATGCTCAAGGGACCTTAAGAGAGATATACGAGGGAAAGAATAATTGATACCTGTTATGAGTTGTTCTGTCCCATTATTTGCATGTTTTGAACCGAGGAAGATGCAACGTACCGATGAGCTCGATTGAGTTCATACAGCAAAACACATGATTAAGAGAATAGTTAAATGAAAATATTTGTGTACTCATCTCATAAACATGAAATGTCGTAAATTATAGTACAGAATGGCTAAGCTCATTCAGAAATGTCACATGTATGTTGGTTTTATTTAAATTAAATAAAATGTAGCTAGCAAAAGTTTTGATATTATTTAATTTTCTTTGCTTTGTCGTGTGAGAAATACGAGTTATACACGTATTAACAGTATTCATTAATTTATATCAAATGTTAGTGAGTAGTATTTTGGATGTTACTATTTAATAAATTGTTTTAATTTATATTTTTATGTACGATTATTTACGTAAATTTCGTAAAACTTGTAATTTGCTTAAATTTTGAATATAAGGATCTTGCTTGGGAATTTGTTCCATGTAAAATTAAGATTTGACCGAACCATCACCATTGAATTCAAGATGGAGAAAATGAGTGAAACTTCCATTATACACAAATCTCCAATGAATTTTGAATTTAAAAAACCCTTTTAATAAATTCCCTTGCTGAAATCTTGACTAATTTTCTTTCTGTGTAGATAAATGTCAACATCAACGCAATGGATGAGATATCCATCAGCGAATGTAACGTGTTTTGTATCAGATAGGTCCTTGAAGCAAATTCTGAATCAGTTTCTAATTCCATTCATGAATTCGGTATGCAGGTGATATGACGGCAATATGCGCTTGCCCTACTTTCTTGTTGTTTTCTGCATGCAAATGACGTGATTGTTTTCGCATCCTGTGACGTCAATCATACGAATATTATGGCTTCCACGTTGTGAATAATTGTACAGAAGGACATTGTAAGAATGTGGTTTCAGCAATGTTGATGCGTAACGTTCACAACCAACTAATGTATGTATGCAAAAATTTAAAGCATTTCCCACAATGATTTATCTGAATAATAATTACTGATATGAACCCAGACAAGTTTTTCAGTTTATTATTATACGATTAATACAATTTATATCATAAAATTTTGTGCATACAAACAATGAACTACAATTGACGCTCCCAGTGATACGTACAATTGCATTCATATATATAATTGATATAATTCTCCAATTATGTGTTAAACAATTCATCTCAACCTTTCCCAGGCAACTAAAAAATCTCTATTAATGCTCTAATACGACTATTAAATACAAACGTGTCCTTGTATAAAATACAAAGAAAATTACTTGGGTGAAATTAATAGTAGTATTCATCTACGTTTCTCTCCAATATTACAGGATTGTCACTATCCTAAATTTCCACGTAAAATTAACGATTTTATAAAAAAACATTAAAATTACGAAAAAATTAACAAAAAGAAAATCTTCTGAAATATGAGACTTCAAAAGATGTAATTATAGTTTTAAATGTAACCTTAAAGGGGAGAATAATTTGTAATGAATTATTACATATGTTCAAATTTTACATTAGTCAATGTATTCATGTTATGTGATAACCACTAACATAAAAAAATAATAGTATTTTACGGTAGACTGAAATAAAATGATTCGATAAGTTCGTTGTTGCAATTTTAGACTTCGAAGTGCGAGAAAGCAAAACTTAATATAATGGAATTTATTTTGAGGATAAAAAATGAAAGAATATGGACTATTTAATAGTAGATCACGTAGTGCAGATGGTGTTGTGTATTGTGAGAGAGCGATCTCGTCGTATTCTTCTGTGGAGGCAAAGCCGTGCTGCGCAGCTGCCACGCAGAGTACTGACTTCGAAGCCCGCTCCTCCGTTTACGACCGCGAGACAATGGGAGAGAGCTCCATGGCTGTGCAGTGACTTCTCCAGCTGCGATGTTTGTGGTGAGGGCAGAGACAAATATGACGAGGCAAGTGTGTTATCAATGGGAAACTTACATTACATGATAGTGATGCAGGCTTTCACAGCTAATTTGACCAACATTTAAAAATTGTTTCGGGGTCATCATTTTGTAAAAATTTAACGTTTTGAATTTTAGTGAAATTAAGTTACATGGTGGTGAAAGTACGTGGTGATATATGGGTAGTTATGCTTCCTATGAATATAGTATATCCATGTCGTCAATCAGAGTGGCAGGTTACTGAATCAAGAACACGATAAAACCACAGTTCTTGCAGTCAATTTATTTTCAAAAAAATTGAAACCATTGAATTTGCTTTGAGTCTTTGTGAGTGAGAAATCCGTCACTTATCCTCTCAATGGGGATATGTTTGGTTCACTTATCAAATTATTAACAGCACTTTTACCATGTGTTTATTGGAAATTATTTACTTTTCAGGTTCCCTTTTCCAAATATTTTAATTTTAAGACCTCGAGCGCACTTTTTGTTAGTCAATGCTTCGTAACTCTTAACTTCTTGCTAACACTTCTTACGTATTTCTCACTGGCTCCAATCTTCATCATATGATTGCTCGCTGGTTGAACACTTCTCTCTCGAATAAGTTTTCTTCGCTTTAAAATTTGATTCTATTTTTTTCTTTCGCCCTGATTATGTCTAGAGAGCTTGATTGGTTCTCTCATTTCGTTTTCCCCAACTCCAGCCACATTCTTATTCCTTACACGCTTACAAATTTTTGCACGGAGACGTCTTTCAAACAGCTACCTCAATTTTTGTACAGATTTTAGTGACAAAAAGTTATGACCTACTTTGCAGATATTCTTTTCTCGTTGACGGTGAGTGGCATGATCGACTGGATACTAGCATATATCTCAGAAGTACGGTTTTATTCTCTTGAGGTACAACCACGATAGAGTAATTATTATCCAAAGGTTGTAAAGTCACTAAAGACGGAAAATAGTTGTACTTCCTCATGTCGGGACGGTTTCACTAAGTACCTTGAATTTGAAAAACAATACCTACAATTCAAGCTTGATTTGAACACTGATTTTAACGGTAAGAGGTTTAGGAAAAAGAAATCTGAAACTTGAGCATGGCCTCTAACGTAAGTAGATAGTAAGTTTGTTTTGAGAGGCTTAAAAAATACATGTTTTGCTCTTCAGGATTTTACTCCGTAAATATATGCTAAACATCTGGATAATATATTTTGTATAGCAATAGAAAGAGTGTTTGACAAGACTCAGATCACAAAGTATGATAGTCCGTCCTACCATTTAAAATACTTTACCTTTTACAGAGAAGAAATGGGAGAATCTTATTGGCGTTTAGCTCTGGAAAGAAAATCAAGGAACGATCCTGGTGCTTCCACAAGACATACTTCCCGTAAATGAGAATATAAGAATTTTTTGTTCTGTGTTTAAAAGTTACGTTTAAAATGGACTTTGGAAAAAGAAATTAATACCAAATACGGGATTTAATGTAGTTTTAAATATAATTAATAATAATAACATAAATTAATCATAAGAAACCATATGACTCATTGACTATATTCCTTATTTTGAATGGAAATATTATTATTCGCGAACTTATCATTTTTAATAATGTAGACATACAAATCAACGCAGGATACAGATAATCAACAAACTTCAAGAGATGTATTGTGAAATATAATCCATACTAATACGTGGAAGAAATCTGACATGACTTTTCACGAATAAACCACAGCACCAATCGTAATGAAATTTGGCAAGAAGATAGTTTAGATGTTCAAGAAGAACGAAGACTTAAGTTTTATTTTAAAACTGGAAAAAGAAAGAAAGAGAATTGTTTTTGACAATAAATGTCGATGAAGTGGGAAAAAACATCTTTAGAGAGATATTCGCTCACGCTGCCTAAACGGTTAGCGATAGGTGGCAACTATGACTAGCAATATTGTTCACCTCAATGAGTTGAACATACACTTCTGTTGTTGTCCGAGTTGGGTTAGGAGTGGTCAGTCCTAGAACTCACATCGCCGGAGTGGGAAGGGAAGTACATGTAAAAATGTATAATATAAAAACACGGGTTTAATCCATAGGTTTCTGGGACTTTCAACTTCAGCACATAAGGGTTTAAATACCGATATCTCTTCTAAGGGCAAAGTGGTGTGGTAGGCTATTTGATGACGTTTCGACTGATTTGTTTCTCTCATGGACAACTTTACGTTACTTGCTGAAGGTTGGTTTCATCATCCATGGATTTTTTTTATTCTTGCTGCTGGAGGTGAAACTCAAAATGGTATATACAATCACGTTTTGGTTGAAATTTGTATATTCATACATTTTTAAAATTAGGTTGCTGTACGTTAATATAATTAACGTTACTGTATTTAACGTAACAGTTAATATAATTATTTTAATCATACTGTATTGATAGGTTTTATTTCTTCAATGTAAAAGAAGATAGATCTAAGAAAAATTCCGGACAATGCCGGGTAATCTGCTAGAATTTCCTATAAATGAAAGTCAATTTGTTGAGAATGTTCATTCGTAATTTTCCCAGAAATCATATTTTGTAGTTCAATTTTTCCAAATAGTCTCGAAATCTCAAAGTAGATTGGCTTTCTTTATTTGCAACAGCAAAACTCCAACGTTTCCTGCAGCTACCCCAATTTAATAATTTGTGGAACATCTCGAAAATAACTACTTCATAAATTAAATTAAAGTCTTCAAGATGGCATATTTTTTTATTAAAAAATGCACAAACTTAAACCACATCACCTCACAAATCACATCATTTTAATAAATTATAACAAACTAAATTGAATATTTTATTGAGTAAAAACATTCTTTTATGATTAAATTCGTAAGTTTATGATCATGATGTAAATATATAACTTTAAAATAAAATAGCTTTAAATAGTTCGTTTCGTTTTTGGAAGAGGATTATAAACTCGATCATTAGACATGTACCAAGGATAGATCTCCGCTGAACTCCCAGGAAGGACGATGTTAAAATTGAGAAATCGTTTGAAGTTGTTTGCTCGTGCCATCGATACGGATGGGTGAATGTAGCAAGAGTTATACTTCACTGTAGCTTCACTCTCGCTGTCACTGGCGCTCATTAGTTCTTTCGGATACAGAGTCTTTCGCCTGTAATATAAATTGTGATAATAATGAGTATGTTTTTTTGTGGGGCTTTACGGCTCGTCGACATTGAGGTCATTGGAGCCCTAAAAACTTGTACAGGTAGGGAAAATGCAGTTACACACTAAGAAGAGCCAACATGGTTCTCCCCGCGTGTGGGACTCGCCGAATGACTCAACCATATCCACTAAAAACCCTCCTGAATTACAACATACCAAAACATATCTCGAAACATACATCAAAATATTAAGGACAAAAAATGAGGGGGGGGCAAAGAATGAGGGGTAGGACAAAAAAATGAGAGGGGGACAAAAATGAGGAAAATGAAAGATACTATAGCCCTAATAGAGTTGGGATCGAAAAGAACAAGAGGTGACCAAGAGAGGCCAGAAAAGAGAAAGAAAGGAGACTAGCACAAGTAAGTGGAAGTAATGCTAGACTTAGTTCGGGGTCCCATGTTTGCCAAACACGTACTTACTAGATGTAAATCCCCTGGGGGGAATAATGAGTATGAGTCCGAATGTACAATTAAAGAACAGTTTCTCTATAAAATAATACAATGACTTGTTTCGTATTTCTACTTATGTATTACGGGAACTCTTTACTGATCAATAGCATGAAGAATAACCCGGTGTCACACTATACCTTTCTCTGATATATCTCGATGGAGAAGCAATAAAACGGAAATTGCAATCAAGGTGTACGCCCTTGTGCAACTATCTCATCAACGTCTTGGTACTTTTTGTTTTCTTTGTTTCCTAGTGATGACGGAACTTGGATTCGGGTATTATAGGAAACTGCAATTAAATTAATGAATTAAATGAGACAGAGGAGAAATTAACCAACACAATAAAGGAACATTTCAATAAATGGATCAAAATGCAGAGAGAAGCAAATGATTAGCGATATATATATA
>NNCF01126069.1:1476903-1569592 GCA_002313205.1 Laupala kohalensis
ATATATATATATATATATATATATATATATATATATTTGTTAAAGAAATAAGGGAAGTGTATAATGCGATATTTCAATGAATATTCGAGACAAGACTGAATAATATCGAGGTAAACATAGGGGTATTTAGAGAGTGTTCTGCAAGTAATTCCATGTTAGTTTTGTTAACTGAGGGTATTTCAAGTAAAGTAGCAAAATCAAGTTTTCAATAATTTGCGTATCGGGCTAGTATGTTTGCTGTAATACTGCATTGAACTGCTCCGGAGTGAATGATGGGACTGGCGATTTTGGACTCGCAAGTAATGAAATTGAACATTTAATTAGCAAATAAGGAAGGACGACTCCTGCCAATTGATATATTGCATATCGCAAGAGAATCTGATTATTGTAGTCGGAAAATAATTGAGTACGTTACAGTTCTGGGAAACGACACTTGGATGAAACAAAATATAATACATGTTAGGTTTGTCAAATATAGTACGATTCTGGTCGCATAAGTCAAAAGAGAAGATTTCAGTGGAACACTGGGAGATAGAAATGTTCGCATGAAGAAAAATATTTCTAAAAATTACAATTTTTTTCATTTTAAATGAAACATGTTACTTCTACGCATCGTTAGTGGATTTTGCTAGAAGACTCATGGGAACCTCTTGAGATGACAAAGACGTAAAAAAAAGTGAATAGAAATGGGGAAAAATATCAGTCTCCTTCTATTCTAAAACTGGGTAGCAAAGACCCACGAAAGTTGCAAGTAGGGATGGAAAGGTGATACTTTTGAATCATCAATTTACGGCACGGAAGCCAATACCAGTGTCACGGCTTCTTCATAGAGAAAACGATCAATATTTAAGACGTAGAAACACGGACCAATAGAGAAAACCATAAAAGAGAAAATGGAGAGAAGAAAGTGATTAGGTATTTGCGCTTGTGAAAACTATGTAGGAAATATAGAAGAGGAACAACAGTAAACAACAACTGGGAGTAGCGAAAAGAAATCAACTGAGGTCAGAGTTGCAACTAGGTTCGGTCACGGACGTGGTGGAGACACTTGGATGAAACAAAATTTAATACATCATGTTCGGTTTGCCAAAAATAATACGATTCTGGCCGAATAATCCAGAAGAGATTGCAGTGGAACACTGGGAGATACAAATGTTCGCGTGAAGAAAAATATTTCTAAAAATTACAATTTTATTTCATTTTAAATGAAACGTGTTAGTTCTACGTATTGTTAGTGGATTTTGCAAGTAAACTCATGGGAACCTCTCAATGACAAAAAATCACGAAAAGTGAATTTGGCGGAAAAAATATCAGAATCCTTCTATTCTATATCTAGATAGGAATCTCTCGCAGAGGCTTCTTTTGTCTTGTCTGCGAGTCTTGCTGATTTTGGACTATGGTGGGTGAATGGGGGGAGAGACCAATATATATTTCCTTCTAGTTCCACCGACGGAGAATGAAAACTTGTAACTGTCTAAAGTATATATAAATAGATGCAACAGTATATGGTGATCCTGCTATGATTTTTCTTACCAGCAAGATATAAAGCATTCAATATTTGAATGAAATGCTTTGTACCATATAAGAAAAGAAGTTGTTTTCAATAAAGTATTTCCCCAATGTTCTAAACGATGATTTTTTGAAATTGTTAAAACCGTATATGAATTTTTGAAATTTTTAAGGGAGTCATCGGGTATTCCGGAAAGATATTTAACTTTTTACAGAGTCTTGTTTTGCTACATTAGTCTCCACCAATCTACGTTATTGGTGTACATATAATGCCACTAGCGAGATGTTACTTAAAACGGAAACAAGCGAGTTCAGTTATTATAACTTTCTTTATAAATAACATTTTGTCACAAATTAGATTGTCGTTAGTAGTTACCTATATTCATAAAAAATACAAGCCAATACGACACTTATAAACGTAGGCTTCCGCGGCCGGAGTCATTACATGCTTGTTTCTCCGGGATAAACCGCGTCTCAGTAGACAGAATTTATAACGTTTTGGCCATCTTGCAGAGGTCTTCTTCAGAACAATCTCAGAGTCGTACAGACCTAAGTCGCTGTCGTATTCTGAAGGCCACAGCAAGATGGCCGAAACATTGGTAGTTCTGTCTACTAACACGCGGTTTGTCTCAGACAAATAAGTAAATACGATACTTGTATAATATACCTAACATTACCTCTCAGAGCTACCAAAGTTCGATCCACTGAAGATGTGAACCCGAACCTATTTAGCATTTCCAAGATTGTTGATTGCTTGTATATCATTTAATCAAGATCGTGACAGTTGGGACATGGTGCCGCCATACGGTGATCGATTACGTGCCTTCTAGCGCGTGTGTCGCGAGTGGAGTCATTCGGATCTATTTTACGCACGTCGTGACGCACGCGGACAGAAACGAAGCACGCTCTTTGTGTACGTGCGAGAATGCCAAACTTCAGCGGACAAGTCGTGAACCACAGAGCTTACGTGCCATTGAACCAGCTTGATGGGAACCAGCGATGTCACTAGTGTGGGATTAAGGACCGCCAATGGGAATCCATCATAATCAGAAGAAGGAATTCAACATAAGAGTGTCATCTCTAGGTGCGAACTTCGTGCAAGTGTGTGATAGAAGAAGTATAGCAAATTGTATCCTTCAAATAGAACATGCATCTACGGTCATGTAAGTAGTAGACTATATAAACAATTTAACGGGAATGGTAATTCGCGTTACTTAACTTTAAATATACCGATACACACAGATCAACTTGTCAAGAGAATTATCTTTTTTGGGCATACTTGTGGGCGTATGTTTGATCGTGAATGACGAAGGTTAATATATGGTACGTGCCTAGTAGTACATAGAACTTTGTCAACGTTTTTTACGGAAACTTGCTTTTAAGTTCGCACATGGTTGAATATGAGTGTATTACATAAAGCGGGGTTATTACGCGAACACATCCTCGATATTTTGATCCGAGGATAAAATTATTTCACTATTTGTTATTAATATTTCTATTATAAAAAATTATGAATTATAAATTGAGTCAAAGTCAAGAATGCATTAACATCCTCAATCCAATTACAATTAACGTCGATTATATAATCTCATGAAATAAATAATTAAAAACTTACGGCCTTTTATGGACTTCGAATAATATTTATATTTTCTGTGAAGAACTCACTACGTTTCGACCTGGATTTAAGTTGTCGTCAGGAAATCAAGTAATAACAATTTTTAACAATAAACATAACAACAGGACAAATGAACATGGCATGAACATAAATATAAACACAAAATATATTACATCGTTGTTTATGAATGTAATGAATTCTATACAAACATCTGAAGAAGAAAAAAACAGACCTGATCGAAAACAATAATCGACATTACAGATAAGTAGATTCAGTCCGACTTCCTGTGAGGTTCTATCCAAATTGTTGTTACCTGTTAGCTGGGTAAAAGAAAAGGTGGCAGATAGAAACAAATTACAGTGATTTAATTGGTATTTCTAAATTGATTTTCGAACAGGAGTTCGATACGTGTAGATACAAAATATAAAAAAAGTAAAGAAATAAATGCCTACCCTTGATGCATGTAATGAGAAGTTAACGTCATACAATAGTTTTAAGCAAAGTTACAGGACCAAACAACCCTTGTGTGATAAATATATTCTACCAATGAAATTTAATTGAAAGACTTTCATTTATTAAAAAAATGGATTCACTAATTTGAATCATAATTACCGACAATGCCTATTCTGATGAAGGCATTGTGTGACGCTGGCCAAATGAATTATGGAACAACTACAGAATCAATGAGGACTTATCGACTAGCCTTGGTTTGCTCCGTAGACTCTCGCCAGTTCCATGCATCACTAAGCTATTCTGTTTAACGTACGACGACCTTATCTTATCGCTGACGGTGCGTGAAGAATTTTTCGTGCCCCTTTGGCCTATCCCTTGAGATCGCTCCTTGACCTTGCAGGGAGGCAGATCCTTGGCCATAGTAGATACAGCCGCTGCTGCCGACGCTTGGCTTATCTTGGAGTCCAGCGTTCGTACCGAGTCCTTCCATGATACCAAGTTTCTGCAAATACATAATATACAATTGAGAAGTGTCTGTTGAGAGCTAAATACAAGCGAAGGACAGGGTAATTGAATCATTTAATTTAATCAGTAATAAGTATATTTAGAAATGAAATATTTTATTACCATCCAACAAGGTAATTATACTCTTCTGTTCCTAACTGAGAAAGTTGAAACCAAAATTAGGTTATTTATACATTCTCCCTTCTTTTATCAGAACCAAACAAGTTTATTTTTAATCAGAGAGTTTATTTTAACAAGAAAATAAATACTGGTGAACAGGTGATCTTCGATATTATCCTACTACAATAATCGAACGAAGATAAAAACCCTTTTTTGGTGGATATAGCTCCATTTGAACAGACATACCTCAATTATTGACTTTTTTAATTACTGGTAAATAGTTCCAATATGAGTTTAAAGGAGCTTGAAATATGGAGTTGGAGAATAAACACACAGCTAATTCCTTTGAAAAATCTGAAAATCATCAATTCTATTAAAAGTTTGGAGGGATACATGAAAATTTAATTTATACGTGGAACCTATAAGTTTGAAGAGGAGCTGCACCTCTATTTTGCATAAACTGTATCTTTAGCATAACATGTTACCTGAGAGCACTGTAATAGCTCTGATTTCCATCATCACTGGGTTGTCCTTCGGGAATGGAAGGAAGCAAGTATGAAATGAGATGCATGTCTTTAAGAGTGGCTTTAGATTGTCTCTTTTTGATTCCTTCCTCAGGGTACATGTTTCCTTTGGAAGATGCACTTTGGTTGCTCATCGAAGGACGCATCTGACGCGGGGACACCGCTTTCTCTGTGGACTTGTCTGCTGGATGAATACAATCAAGATATTGTACATTTCATTCCATTCTTTTGGATATCTGTCAAAATAATATACTTATTTAATTATTTTGAGAATATTTGTTGAATTTTCACTCCTTATCTATACTAAAAGAAATCCTTCGTTATTTTATACTGCTTCAAAGTATTTTTTTTTTGCGTAACAAACAATCACAAGGCTCTAATAGATGTTTTTGAAACAACTTATGTGGTATTTCTACGTAACACGTTACTAAGCAAGCTACCTAAAGTTTGTAAATTTGATATTAATATCAACGTTCAAAGATAAACCATTTTTATAACCGAAGGAAGATTTAACATCCCATGAATGAGAACAATGTAGTTTATAAAATTAGTGCGAAGATTGTAATGTGTGCTATCGACTGTAGGAAATGAAAAAGAGATTTGAAAACTAGAATAAAGGAACGCAAACGAAATTTAAATGCAATACGACGCAGTGTAGTAACAATCCATTGTACAGATAATCATAACTTGATGGATTGAGATAAAGTATTAATATTAGACAAAGAAACAAAGCATTTCAAGCGTTGCATATCAGAATGGTTCTTATAAAAAAATACATTCAGACACGGAAAAACGACTTTACAACTATTTTTACTAGCTCATTTTGACCAGCATTACCTCGGGTTTTAAAATAATATTCTGAATTCATATGTCGGTTCCCTTATTTCTCTACTTTCGTGATATTAAATATTCGCGTTAGTTAATTTCAAAAATTAAATACAACTAAGAAAACATACAAAAATACACACAGTTTTCAGTATTGTATGCTGATATGTACGCAATTACGAATTATTTTAAAACCCAGACAGGAAAATGTACTTTACACAGAATGTGTAATAAACAAAGCGCATAGTTAAAACCTATGAACTCTTTGGTTCTCATTTCAATTTAAGGTTATGAACTTGAAAACAATGTTCTTCAGAGTCTTTATGTAGTTTTGCTTCTATAAATCGGTTACGTAGATTATGCGTTCAGTGGATTGTCGAACTCTGGTGGACCAAACGCAATCGAACTCTGGTGGACGTATTAGTAAGCCAATAGCCATGCGAGTGAAAATTCATATCTACTGATAAACAGCCAATTTTAATTGTTTTATGCTCTTAATCAATAAATCAATATTAATCATACTTTACATTTTACTTGCAATAACCCTTAAGATGTGTCCTTTAAAATTCCAAATAATTTCATCGATATGTTTTCAGATTTCCATGCCACAGACATTCCATGGAATTCACTTTCATGTGCATGGCTTCAGTTTTTTTTGTAACCATATTTAGTAGAAATATTTATGTTTCTTCTGTTTTTTGGAATGCTAACGTTATTTCATAGGATGATTTTATGGTTTTTTGTGCTTTTTTTGCCTTTGGGGTTCGTCAACATCAAGATCGTTATTGTTATGTTGCCTGTTTAATATTTGTAATATCTGACGTAGACTCCAAACACCGAAACGTTATGATATGTAAAGTATTTTCATTATACATTGCGTGGAGTCCATGTTAAAGTCATACGACATTATAAATGATAATAGATTTAAGAAATTATATATTAACAAAATAGACTTGAGAAATGGACGTCAATTTATGATGACATTGAAAATTCTATTCTATTTACTTTTTATGTCATTCGTAAGTAGTTAATTATTTATCATACAGGATTTATCAGTAGTTAGGATTTATCATACAGGTTCTTTAGGTTTTGTCTAGGGGCGTGTTTATTGTAACAATAAATCGTGAATTTAGGGTTATTTCAATTCTTATGATTTTTAAACACTATACTCAGAATAATCTATAGTTCGATAATATCTTGTACATGTAATTTTTTGCTTAAAATTACAAACATATTGACATTCTATTAGTATTATAACTCGCAGATAACTTTTTATCTTATCTTTGCTGAATTTATGCTGAATTTTTTTTGAATCCGCCTCTGCCTTAGGACCCTTGATCGGAATTGATGGGATGGTCCCTTGCTTGCTTCTGGAGAGTAAATTAGTTTTTTTCCCTCCACGTGGTCATACGCAGTTTGTACTGTTTTTTGACAATAAATTTATTATTTATTTATTATTTATGTGGAAGTTCATTCAGTAACTAAATGAAGCCCGCTCCTTTTAGTTACTGTGAGGTATAGTCTACCAGGTCAGCATCCTACATATTCCTGGAATAGACTAATATTAAGTAATAGTAAATGACATTTCCAATGTCAAAATTACCTACAAATAGGAATATGTCAATATCAGTCAGGTGTTGAAATTCCCTTCACAATGTAGTTTCCGTAGTGGTAGCACGCTATCTACACAATCCTAGGTAACTAAACAGCAAGAAGAGCCTACTTTGAAACATGAACAAAACAAGCACAAGCGCAGGACAAAAGCTTGGACATTTTACAACGCTTTTTTTCTTACTTTCCGAAGTGAAAAATAAATTCTAAACTCAACACACAACCGTGTGCTGATGCTCATGAATTTCTCCCAGTTTTACTGTCTCATATACGTAATATACTCGTATAGAAAATATTGTAATCCTGACAGATCAATAACGAGATTTTGACGTAAATATCCTTTTTGGTGATCCCTGAAAAAGTGTTTTTTGGCATAACGTCCGTCAGTCTGTCTGTCCGTCTGTGCACAGCGATTCTGAGTAAATAGATGAGTCAATTTTATTCGTATTTACGGTAGAAATAACATGTTGTTGATGCACGTCCTCCATTTTTTTATTTTAAACCAAAGGGGACTTCAAATGAAGGTCAAACTACTCTTTTGAATGTTCCTCAAAAACGGCTCCAACGATTTTGCTTAAATTTTCTGTGTTTAAAACACAATTAGTATGCATCACATCCGATTTAGTGGTATTTCGCTTGAAAGTTTGGTATAGACGCAGTAAAATTATTTCTGTCTGCTACACTTACACATTAGTTTACTGTTTCAAGAAGCTTGAAACTATTTAGCAGTATAAATGGATCAAGCAGACGTAGAATAGACTTTTCGTAAACTGAAATAAAAGATATGATAATGATAAAATACATAGGAGGACTCCAAACGCACTGCAGATTCGAAAATACATGAATTTCTGTCTAGAACGAAATTACATTTACATAACACTTTTACGATATTTATTAAACAGATATGTTGGGATATGTTTTGAAATAATATTTTCAATATTTATTTTACTTTCAAATTTCAAATAAAAGACAGTAATAAGTTCATCTAGCGACATTGAGCATGAATAGAGCACTGGAAGACGACCAAAATAAAGAGGACCACACGCCAGAAATGACCCTTTTACTATAGGATTTTTTCTCACTATGCTAAAGCACTATAAGAACAGGTATTCGCATCCGTCATTCTGGATATAACATGGAGTCAAAAATATGACGTAGCGGTTGCAAACATAGGAGTCACGTCGCTTTAATTTAGAGAATTTTTAATCCTTTCACAATTTATTGTTGTAAAGGAATATCACAATTAAATTCTGAATAGTTTCTGAGTCTGATTGATATGGAAATAATACGATATGATTTTTTAAAGTTTTTATAATCACCTGAATTTTTTGTCAAAACTTAACGAAGAAGACTGGAAATTTGAGCGTCAAGTCAAATTGCGACATTAGAGTAAATAATATATTACGTACTAAAATACATAATTCAACATTATGTTTCAAAGTAAGAAAATGCATTTTACGTATTATTAGTTTTGATATCTTATTAGAATTCCGAAGGTGATGAAGCCATCGAAAATCGGTATTTGACTCATTACGTAATCCTATAACGGCTACACGTAGTCCATTTACTTCATTCGTAGTGAGTACATATGTATATCAGTATATGAGACAAATTTTACTTCATTATTTAACTGTACTATTGTATTAAACAATGTGTAATTATGTCAACACATTTTATCATATTATAGGTTAACTATTTACACATTTCAACAGGACCTCTGTAGGTTTGCGTTAAAAATTGAATTGGAAATTAGAATATTCTGCGGTGCAGCGTTGCCGTTATCATTGGAACTGAACATCAGAAATATCTGGCATGTCCATGTTACATAAAAACATGATCTTTTATTTGTATCAGTATAGAGATATGACGCACAATATTTTCCGCACACGTTTATTCTAGAAAATGTGCAAAATGCTCTCATACCCATCACTTTGAGGGTTGTTCGATCTCTGCGGCCCGTGTTTCCGGCTCGGGTGAAGGCGGCGTTCTCCGATGCAACAGCGCCCTTCATAGCGTCTGTCTTTCCTCCCTTAGTCGTGCGTCTTACAGAAGCAGGATATATTAACCTGCGCACAACACCCGATTGGCGCCGAATTTTCATCCAGAAGCGAATTAAATACATTCAGGAACAACTTTTGCATGGGGTTGTTTTTATTTGTTTTTTAATTGTTTGAGAATAAGGATTGATATGAAGATTTGTGCGCATTAAAAAAAAATATATCGAATAACGCATTTTTTTATATACTTGATTTTACGTTTACAAACAAGCAACACCTCAAAACTTCAATTCTCCATCTTCAAGAGGTTTCTCTATGCTTATGAATAAGTCAGAACAAAGCAACTTACAAGAATAGATTAATAAGTATAAATAGAGCATACGAAATATTAAATTTATGACAATTTATCATATCCTAATATCTCTGGGATAAAGCTATCTTTCTGCCAGACTTCACAAAGACTTCTTCAACAATTTAGACGTCAAAATTTCGTAAAGATAAGTGAATTTATCAATTTATATAATAGTAAATGAGGATATACCTAATACTAAGATTTAAAAATAAAATAAAGAAATTAAATCAAAATGAACCAGTAAATGATGATAAAGTTTTCAAATGTTATCGTTTGCTTTGAAAATCATCTCATTTTGAAAAGAAGAATCAATTTTGATAATCATAATACACTATTGACACAATTATAGGGTTCTTCTAGATGTTTTACTTTTCCTGTCACAATATTACAATAAAGGATTAATTTTAACAAATATTGAGATCAAAAAGCTAACAAACATCTTATTTCTCGAAACAATTTTCTATGTACACCTATTATTAAAGTTTAGTGTTACCNTAACAAACATCTTATTTCTCGAAACAATTTTCTATGTACACCTATTATTAAAGTTTAGTGTTACCTCAAGGTTATTATTTAGTTCGTAGCACATCTCTCCCCAATTTCGATCAGATTTCTTCAAATTCCTTTGGTCTTCGGGGTGGCTGCTAGGAGTCAGTCCTACCTTTCGTCATTCCATTATAGAAACCTTAATTCCTTGCCGCATGTATGCAACGTTCTATTAGCTTTCGTAATATTGAGGCTTTTATCAATGCGACGCGTGCTATTCATCCCATCGACAAAAAGGGAAGTGATAATATTATAAAGTAAACGGTCTCCGCGCATTAGCTGCTCATTTACACGCCACGAGAACTGCCGAACAAGCTTAAATGGTTCACTTGACGATGGGTCTTCCATCTCGGTTTATATGTTCTATTAAAATAGACTTTTAGAAATATACAGTAGAACTTACAGTTTAACTGATTTTACAAAACGAATAATATTAATATTTGCATTAAATGTTTTGTGTTAATTTGAATCCTCTAGTGGTAAGAACCGTGTAGAAGTAATTTATTGAATCATCATTTCTGTAAGGGCGAAATCTCATTATATACTCCTGGAAAAATACGAGTAACAATTATTTCATTAACATATTTGTAAAATGTAGTTAAACAAAATAAACTTTGTAGTTGAATAATTTCAAATGTATAATACTCAATAGTACACAATTATTTTTGGTGTGTTATAATACCTGGTGGTTGGGACGTCTTTGGAGTTTCTGCTTTTTGATAGTGTTTCGTTGACGAGAACGACTCCTCTGCTGTTGACGACGCCCCTGTCATCTTCATTTTGTATTGTCCCCAGTTCGATCTCGTGGGTGGCGGGATCGATAATATTATGGCAGATGGACCCCACAGCCGCAGGATCATCTACCCACTCGGTCTCACAGCTCTCACTGTCACGACGCTGCTGTTTTCTCGTCACTAGAGTTAACAAAATGTATGTATTCGTTTTGGTCAACTATGGACCATGATAACAAGTGCTAGTGAGACCCAAGTTTAATCTTTAGACACATTGTAAAGCATTTTTGGGAACATTTTCTAGATATTCTAGGCTACCGTGTCCAAATATTAAAACGTCGGCAGTAAGCCACAGAGTGTTCACTTTTCCATCATCTGAGCTATATGAACTGAAACATTGAAATCAAAAGCTGTGGAATTTTTCTGACCTGGGATCGAATCCGGGGGATTTCTGTGGCAAACGAGAGGACTAGCCTTCAGCTACTAATGGGACGAGGAAACTAAATATTTAAAAAGAGAGGCAGGAAGTGACGTTATTTTTGCGTTAAGGTGGAAAGGGGGGGGGTGTTAGTAATGGTAGAGTTTATTTAGGACGTCCTCAATCAAGCACGTTCGGGTCTATTGATTCCCCTGAAGACCGCTATTGGTGAGCATAGCCCTTGGCATACGAAGAGCGAGCCTAAACGTGTCGAGATGTCATTATACTCTGCCTTCAATGGTACTGCATATTCACATCAGCATTTCAAACACACACCATAGGATAACTTGAAGATCGAAGGACGTGGTGCTCCATAAGAGTGAATTACAAGCCCTCTTCGTCATTGGTACTTGATCAGCTGCGACCAAACAGATCTATTTACCCTTGGATCTCCTCATCTGCTTGAGCTTGACTGAATTCCTCAGATTCACAACAAAAATTTTCCGTTTCAGCAACTCATATTCACTTTTCCTTTACTTAAAAAACTACTAACGCTGCTTTGCAAGGGAAATAGATTGGTTACGCAGAAGTGTCACTTTTCATCTCACCAACCATTCGACTCATATATTGAATTCGACATTAACTATCGGTTGTTTTTTGTTATTTTCACATATCATCTCATTTCCGTACTCCAGAGGTGGTACCCCAGGAATGCTGAATTTGACATTGTATGCAGTCATCTTCGTCTTTTTTTAAACATCAAGTTTAAAATAATTCCATTTAGATTATTAGATCCCCAAAATTATACTTGAAGGAGTTGGAAATAGGGAATGGGGTAGGGATGAGCAAAAAATATCGATGTATCAAAATATCGATATTTTTTCAAAAAATTATCAATACGTAACTTTTATTATCGTGCGTGTTTCCGAACTTGTTAAAAAGAAAAAGTTTCTTGTTTTGAAAAAGAGTCTGATTTGTATTGACAACTCGCAATATTTTACGAGTTATTTTCATAGACTATATATAGACACAACAGTCTAATATATCTCTGAAGGGGAAAAGGATGTAAGGTATCTCTGACTCTCTCGCATATCGTCTTAGATGGGGGAACTCGATTACCCTCACTGACTGCTGCACTCAAGTCGTAGGTCCTTTAATTATTTATATTATTTCTTCAGTATTTATATTTAATTCTATTCTTATATTATATGTAATATGCCAGCATGGAGTATAACATTTAAACTTGAATAAAAAACATGTATAATCCACGATGCTAGTGAATGTGTTATTAAGAGTTAAGGCGAAAATCTGTTACTGTGAAGTTCTGGGTAGATAGTCGACATTTCCACCTGTTTTGTGAGATATCGCATAAAAATACATGTGTCAAGCCTCTTCTGTATCATCCTAAAGAGTATCTTCCCCTGTCAACTTACGGGTACCGGATATCGAAAGTAGGCTGACAGGGAAGCATGTAAAACAAAGAGATCTCTTAACCATTTCTGACTAATATTGGTTCGGTTGGTTTAATCTCAAATGAATGTAGTTCGTTCCTTTAAAAAATTAAGAAAGTTGTATAGTTCTATTAGACTGCTTGAAATTGTACTGTATTTTTAAATTAATATGTTTTTATTTTTTACTGTTATTATAAATATTTCCTGATATTTTTGTAATTTTGATTATTTCTTTTGTATTTATCGATATTGAAAATATTAGTCGATAATAAAAACGATATTTTGTCTTGATAATATCGATAGTCTTTGTAAATATCGATACGATATATATCGATATTTTTTTATCAATTTGTCCATACCAAGAATGGGGTGGTTTATCGGAATCTTATGACAGTGGTCTTCGTCTAACATTGAAGGAAGTAGTGACCTTTAAAATTTCAAATAATTTCATTGATTACTTTTTCCGACTTCCATGCAACAGACATTCCAAATAATTCATTTGTATTAGTTAAGATACAATAATTACATACCTGAGTGATAAGACATGCCTTTGGGCAGTGTCACCGAATGGGCAGGAATACACGCAGCCAGATCGTCATCCCTCATTGTATGATTAAGCAACTTCCATGAATACGTCTTTTCTTTGCGTCTATTGCTCTTCAATATATTTTTTATCAAAGACGAGGCGCTGTTCTCAGCGGATTTCATGGCATCGGGATAATTGTCATTTTCACTGCCCTTCTTTTTCTCTTTGTCTTTGGCCGAGAGGTAGACTCTCCTAGGGTGCTTGGGTTTGCCCTTTAAGCTTTTTCTGCCGAGCGAAGGAGCGGTGATTGAGTTTGGCTGATTGATTTGTAAGAATTTTTGTTCTGCAAAATTAAATGTGATAATTTAATGAGTTGATTACTGCTCTCATAATTATCCTTCCATAGATAGACATTCATATTTAAGAGTAAATTTTATAATTCACTTTAGAATATTTTCAAGCAATATTTAAAGAAAATGACGAATGACTAAAATCGAACATCCAAACCAAAAGCATGTGGAATATAGTAAAAAATTACTCGTCACCTGAAAATCTGGAAGAAAACATTACCCTACTAAATGATGGCAAAAACGAATAAATTTCACAGGACATCGCAAATTTGATTAATCCTTATTTCTTAGAAGTAGGTAAAATAACTTATTTTAATTTCACTCCTAATTCAGTATCTCAAAACCAATGTCAAACAAACGTTCCCAATCCTAAGTTTACCTGCGAAACTTACGCCACTGAAATCATGAGAATCATCAGTTCATTAAAAAATAAAGTTTATACTCAAATCTATAGTTAAATTTTGGTCCCCCGTTATATACTCATCAATATTTTTAATAGTTCTTTTTCAAAAGGGGTGTATCCTAACATATTTAAGAGAGCTAAAGTGAAACTTTTACACAAACAAAATCAATGTTACAAATAATCGACCGATTTCTCTACAACCCACTTCCTCAAAAATCCTTGAAAAATTGTTCTATACGCGTCTTTTAGATTTTTTATAAAAAAATAACGTTCCCTTTTCGCAAATCCTTTTCCTCAACCAGCAATATTTTATTTCTTAAATGATGTTTCCACTTAATTTGACCATGGAGAAAATCTTCAGGGTGTGTTTCTTTATTTATCCAAAGCATTTGATGTCATCGATCATGAAATTCTCCTTTGAAAATTTAAATCTCTTGGCCTCCGTGGACTTGCACATTAATGGCTAACTTCCTATTTAAAAGATATATATTAACAGGTCGAAATATCTTATACTAAAAATAAAGTACTTCAACACTTTACCTTGTTACACACGCCTTTCAGAAACACAGCCACTTACTCGCGGAGTTCCCCAAGATTCAATTCTCGGTCCTATACTCCTTTTTTGTTGTATGTGAACGACATGTCATCTACACGGTTTTTTGTTGGTGACGCTAATTTACTATGTAAACACGCCAACGTTCTACATAATTCCCTCTCCAAAAGTAAAAAAAGATTATTAAATTGAATCTCTTCAAATATGCGATTAAAAGCTATCTACTGTACCAGTGTCTCTACAATGTAAAAGAATTTATCGATTCTAATAAAAGTTAAAGTCGTCTTGTATTTTACCACACCATTGCTGTAGTACTTTCAAAAAACTGATAATTTCAAAACTTTTCCTGTATACTTGTATTGTATCTTATTTTTCATATAAATTTAGTTTTATATGTTCTAAACCTTGGCACAGATGTGTACATTAATTCTGTAGCCCCATCCTGGCGCGGTTTTCCTTCCAGTAGGCGGATTTTCTTAAATTAATCCGCCTCTGCCATAGAACTCTTGATTGAGATTGATGGGACGTTTCCCTGCTTGCTTCCGGAGAGTAAATTAGTTTATTGTCCTCCACGTGGTCATACGCAGTTTGTAACGTTTCTTTACCATAAGTTACAATAAATAATTAGGCGGTGTTCACTAAGATAAGCATGCTATTATAAATTATCGAGTGCTATTAAACGTAAATAATAGAAATCCGTCACTGATGGAGCCACTACATAAATAAATAAAGTAATAATTTTTCCGAGCATTTGATACGTACGTGATCAAAAACCCAAGAACAGTATTTTTGCTAGAAGGATTGCTTCCATGATCAGAAGTACTTCCAAGAGAATCTATCCATACAATATTTTTAATAGGTAGGTCATTCATTTTTTGTAAATATTTTTACTACATGCACTACCATCTATTAAATACGTAAAAATTAATTATTTAATTTTTCAAATTTTTGTCTAGTGCGTTATGTAATTATAATCTAGTGTAATATCTGTTATTTTGCTCTAGTAAATAGACTGTTACAAAAGTCAATTTTCTGGATGAATTTTTACAGAAAGGTATTTGGTAACTTGTTTAAAAAATAGTGTTAATTAGTTGGTAAGTAGAAAAATAGTTAACGTATTATAAAGAATGAAAGTTCGATTCAAAGACGTTTATTTAAGATCAATTTTTTTTAAATTTTGCTACACCAAATTGTTAAATTATCTTGAATGATATTTCAAAGCTTGAGTGCAAATCTAAAAGAAATTCAATATACAAGAAATATAATCACAAAATTAAAAAGTAAAAAAAAAGAAGTTAAAAAAAATTAAGTCTCATTTTTGACCTTCCACGTTTTCTAACACACTGAAGTGTCATATCGTGGGTTTCAATTACGCTCACTTGTCTGATATATTTAGGCTCTTCTAAGTAACATACTTATCTAAGGTGCAGGTCACCCAAGTAGTTGCCCCCCCCCTCAGGGGGTTTCAATCCCCCTTAGCCATTCTTTACATATGCTTCAACGATTGATGCAAGAATGAAACTTGAGAATGAAAAAAAGCGCAAGTTACTTTGTCTAAGGCGAGTTTATTTGAGATCGATCTGTGTTCTGGCATTCGCCTTCTACCTCTGGTGGTGCAAGTTCCAACTCAGTATAATCCAAGAAATATTTGCGGTGGTGGACGAAGCGGAGATTAGCGGCAGGTTTGCTCTCATTTCACCTACATTTCATTCCACTTAAACATTCATCCTCCCCTCAACTCATTCTTACATCAGCATTGTCATCTCCGTCATTAGGAGGCCGTCTGAGAGCAAGTGGTGACCATGACCAAGGCATGGAGGAGCCTCCTCGCGGTACTCCCTGAGCAGAGTACGCTGTTCGAAATCCAATAATAGCTAGTGTTGCAAAACCATTACACATACTTTCACATATACGTTTCTCCTTCTGCAGCATAGAGTGAGAAAAAATTATATAGTGAAAGGGTCATTTCTGGTGTGTGGTCCTCTTTATTTTTGTCGTCTTCCAGTGCTCTATTCATGCTCAATGTCGCTAGATGAACTTATTACTGTCTTTAATTTGAAATTTGAAAGTAAAATAAATATTGAAAATATTATTTCAAAACATATCCCAACATATCTGTTTAATAAATATCGTAAAAGTGTTATGTAAATGTAATTTCGTTCTAGACAGAAATTCATGTATTTTCGAATCTGCAGTGCGTTTGGAGTCCTCCTATGTATTTTATCATTATCATATCTTTTATTTCAGTTTACGATAAGTCTATTCTACGTTATGGGCTCTAATGACCTTCGATGTTGACGAGCCCTAAAGCCCCACCAAAAAAAAAAAAAAAAAAACTATTCTACGTCTGCTTGATCCATTTATACTGCTAAATAGTTTCAAGCTTCTTGAAACAGTAAACTAATGTGTAAGTGTAGCAGACAGAAATAATTTTACTGCGTCTATACCAAACTTTCAAGCGAAATACCACTAAATCGGATGTGATGCATACTAATTGTGTTTTAAACACAGAAAATCGCTGGAGCCGTTTTTGAGGAACATTCAAAAGAGTAGTTTGACCTTCATTTGAAGTCCCCTTTGGTTTAAAATTAAAAAAATTGAGGACGTGCATCAACAACATGTGAATTCTACCGTTAATACGAAATGCGAATTAAATTGGTTCATCCATTTACATACAATCGCTGCGCACAGACGGAGGGACGGACGGACAGACGGTTGGACATTTTGCCGGAAACAACTTTTTCACAATCAGGGATGGCCAAAACGGATATTTCCGTCGAAATATAGCTTTCGATTTTTTTTTCACGATTACAATACTTTCTATATACTACGCATATGAGAAAGTAAAAAAGCAATTCTAAGACGGTTTCATTCATTCATCTGCATTCTTACGTGAGAAGTCGTTCGGTGGACGCCTCTTTTCGTTGGCTGACTGCGGCGTGAGCGTACGAGGAGTAGGAGCAGGAGCAGCGGGAAATCGAGACGCCGGAGCAGAATGCGGAAATCTGGGGCCGACTGCCTTTCCCTGAGTGCTCCGTGCAATAGCACCCTTTCAAAGAATATTTACTTTAAAATTTCCTGTAAGTGGGGAATTGTGAGAAAATCACGTATTTTTAAGGGTCACATTTCTTACTTCGTTGTTGGTTATCACTGGTGCGCAAAAAGAAAGTTGTAAGAGAATTTTTAAGAATGTATTTTTCTTTAATTATTTGTGAGTATATTAATACATGAGAACTTACGTCAAAAATTTACTACAATTAACGTTCATTATAGCATCTAATGAAATAAATAATTAGAAACTTACGACCTTTTATGGACTTTGAATAAATAAATAAATTTATTGTCAAAAAACAGTACTAACTGCGTATGACTACGTGGAGGACAATAAACTAATTTACTCTCCGGAAGCAAGCAAGGGACCGTCCCATCAATTCCGATCAAGGGCCCTAAGACAGAGGCGGATTCAAAAAATTCAGCAAAAGTGCCTAGATAAGATAAAAAGTTAGCTGCGAGTTATAATACTAATAGAATGTCAATATGTTTGTAATTTTACGCAAAAAATTACATGTACAAGTTATTATCGAACTATAGATTATTCTGAGTATAGTGTTTAAAAATCATAAGAGTTGAAAATAAAAACCCATTAAATTCACGATTTATTGTTACAATAAACACGCCCCTAGACAAAGCCTAGAGAACCTGTATAATACATCCGCCTCTACCTCTATTTATATTTTCTGTGAAGAGCTCACCACAACTGTCTTCTCTTCCCACTTGTCACGTAAATAAAGAATTAATTATGGAAACATTGTCGTGCCTCACCCGCAATAATCGAGGATGTGTCTCCCGAACTGTTGCTGAATATAGAGACTTCCATGGGGGTATGGGTTGTACGGATATCTGTTCCTTACCGACGCTCCTGCGCGATTTGACATCCCTCCGCACCATATTCGCAGACACCGTGTCTTCGTTGTACGGGCGAAGAGCGACCCTCGCACTGCTCACATACAGAAGTGTCATTCAGAAATCACGTCACCCTCATGAATACCAGATGAGTAAAATAATTCCAACACCTCAATTATCTCCTACACGAATACAGATATCAAAGGGCAGTTTTTACTAAGGTAAGTAATGACATGGGGTGAGGCATTTGGCGAGTTCACATGATTGGTTACCACTTCAAAGACCATGGAAAGAAAAATACAAAAATAAAACATTTATTTAGTTTGAAAGAATAGCAACAGACGAAAGGCATAGCGAGAAACATTTCTTAATATAAACCATGGCTAAGGTACTACGCATGGGTGAGGCCCATCGGACGCGTGAAAACATCCAGTTTCCGTTGTCCATATTCCAAATACTTCAGTATTCACTATGTTGTTTATATGTTATTATTCGTTTAAATTTTTTAAAAATATGTATTCGTATTTTCACGGGTTTTGATGTAGCATTGAAAAAAATTTCAGTAGAGAAAGTCAATTAAATACCTCTGCAGCAAAAAAGCTACAAGTCATTAAAATGCGTGAAACATTTATATTTGTGTCACTACTTGTCAGTGAAGACAACATTTCGACATTTGTTTGGTAGATATTTCAGGTGTCCACTTTTACTGACTAGTTACACGTTCTGCAGTGTTACATGTTCAAGCTGTCTTTTGAAATTTATAGTAGTGTTTAAGCTATTTGATACGAAGTGACTAATAGAGATTTCCTTTCCTTTATTGGTCGTGAAATTAGTAAATAATTCAAATTCTCCTTCAAAATCTTCGTACTGAATAGTTTTTTAAGAAATAAATAGTGAAGTTATTTTCCTTCGCTCCTTCTCTTGTCTTGAAGGGGTCGGATGGAGGATAACTTGACTCCTTTTTCGATTTAGCAGGGGCATTGTAAAGGTGCCAGATGCCCTTCTTGACGAAACTCCCCAAGGTATATAACCTCTATGCGGTTGCCAACTAGCACGAGTAAAAAGTCGAGACGCATGCATTCGTAATGAAGTAAAAAAGTTGGAGTACAGATTGATATGCGGATAAGGAATCAAAAATAACTTCGAATTGGTAGATAATGTAGGTACACTGTATAATACCTTCATGCCTCTCTGGCGTAACCTTCACCACTACAGTTCTTCTTCAACTTACTAAATATTTTCGAAACTCAGTTGTTTGGAAAAGAACAAAATAATTATTACTAAAAGACCGTACTGCACACATTGACAGCAAGAGCACAATCACAATTTAATTTCGCGGTTCATAATTACTCTGCAAATTAACTCCGTGCCAGTCCAGTAGTCATTAAAAAATATGAGTAATAAACATATTTCAATCTTAATCAGGATAGCCAAGAGAACGAATTTTTATGAATATTCTAATGAAAATTATATATTTTTATTTCTGTAACTAATCTATATTAGTGTAAAACAAAAATGTTGCGAATTTCGCGTGACTCACCGAAGTAGTTACGGGACGCAGAACAGTTTTTGAAAAGTAGGGGCAATCCCGACAAAAGACGGACGGATGACAACCCTAAACTTGTTCCAATTAATGTAATTGGAATCAAGTAACATCTAAAACTTCATAGTATGATGCAAGAAGTGACAAATTATTTTAAATTTACACTCAACACACACACAAAGGAAAATGGATCATCAGTAGAGGACTGTAGGAAATAAATATTTCCGACACAGAAGTTTGATTAGTGTCTATAAACATGATAGACCGCTTAAAGTCACGGAATGAAGTATTTATAAAGAAGAAATAATTGAACTCTTGAAAACATAAGTATTAGCAATATTTAAAGCTATTAATATCGAAAAGAAAGCTAAGGAAAAGAAGATACATTGAAAAGAATACCTCAGCCAATGTTAATCATGATTTCTGAAAAACATGGTATATAAAAATTATATGATACAATTAAAAATAAAGTTAGATACCGTAGTGAAAAATTAATTTTTTTTAAAGATATCATTGTGAAAAAGTTGTTTATGATCCAATCACACGCAACGATACTGTCAGCTTGATCGAAGAGTTGTTCGTTACTCAAAGAAATCTTTCACTATTGATAGTATAAAAAGGTAATTACAACATATAATCATCTATGTCCTAATTGTCAGAGACGTCATCCGGATGCCTGTGAATTTGCTAACGCTGATAAAATAAAATTATGAAAAAGGAACAAAAGAAGAGAAAACAGTGAATATGTGCCAATTGCTGAAGAAATACCCCAGCAAGAATATATGGGAAGTGTTGACAGAGAAAGAAAGTATTACTGTGTCTCTAAATCAAATGACGAAATTGGACTTGTAAGAACACACCAGTAAAATGACACTTGAAAGATTTCCCAGCCTGGAGATGAATAGAAGTAAAGTTAACTATAAGACAGAAAGAGATAATGCATTGCCATCGTGTTACAGAAAGTAATGTAAATGGGTTAATTAAATACGTAAAAAGATTAAATTTTTTGCAAAAAAAAACAAAAAAAACGGATCATGAGATGGAAAAACAAATCATTATGACGTGCGATACCCAAATAACACCCTAAAATATTCTATGAAATTTTATTTGCTAAATCATAAATGCTTCATAATTATTTAAGAAAAATGTTACAAGTCGAGAAGTTTGATCAAAAATTTATTTTGAAAATCCAAGGGTTTAGTTGGGAGTATATTCGTCACAAATAAATGAAAAATTAGTTCTCACCTCGTAATCAACCCGATTATTTCGTTATAAAAAATTACCTCATTCTCTCCAAAGTTGTGAAGCACAGAATAAAGATTATCCGTATTAATTTTTTATACATCCAAAATCAAGTTTCCGTGAAAAAGCCTTATATCCAACAAGGAAGTACTTTGCGCTTTGTGATGCGACTTCCTCAAGAGGCTGTGATTCAATGAGAATTATTTGGTTTCTATGGTTGCATCCATAAGATAATGTATCCTACCATCACCCGTGCAACAATTAATGCTGACTTGGTTACACTAGATCAATCAAATTCCGGCAAGTTAGCCGGAATGGATTTTTTATTCTCAACCGATTCGAACGTTCACCTGTTGTACTGATGGAGTATTTGAGCGTCAGGGAGGTCCAAACACCAATAAAACATAGTTTCATTATTCCGTGATCGTATTAACAGAATACACACTTAGTTGGAATGTCCTTAATTTAAAAATATTTTCATTTTTAATTGTTAAAAACCTAATGCTGTGCAAAGTATAAAATTACCCGTGCAAAATCTAGCAAAGTCAGACCTTTCATTTAAGACCAAGAACATTCCAATCGGTTAAGAACAAAAAAATTCATCCCGAATAACTCCACGGAGCGATCAACTAATACAAGCTGACGGTTACGTTCAAGGAGTCTTTTATTTGAGCTAATTTTTTCATGAGTGTGGTGTGGATTCTCTATAATGTTTAAGTATTTTTGAATCAGACTTTAAGAGAACGGCTTGAGATACGGGAACAACAAATAAATTATAATCATGGTGGTCTTGTCATTGGTCTTGTTTTCTCTAATACTGACATTGATCTTGCTGTAGTAATATTTATATTGGTTATGATCTTGTGTTGTTGAGTCTTGGACTTCAACTCGTTTTTATCTTAAAAAATATTAGTTTTTTTCTTACATACACGCGAACTAATATAATATACATATAACGAGATTTAATCATGACTAGCAGTACCCAGCAGATGAGGTACGAGAGCTATTTTCCTATAAATTAATTTTTATTTCGAATATTGAAATCTTCAATCAAAATGACTCGGAAATTAATAAACTAATATTAAAAGAAAGCTAGATTTATTAAAGTTATTCGAAGAACCAAAAATCAACTTTTTCAGCTCTCTTATTATATATTACATTTTATTATTAAAAAAAAATTATTTGCTAATTATGTTTTATAAAGGTTTTACTTCCATACGCTCTGTGTGGTTACTTTCCCTCGAAACGTATGCGGAGATACAATGTCACCACCCCGCCAACCCTTCTTATTCTGTATGTTTTGTAAGTTACAAATAAATTTAAAAATATTGCATTTTAGCATTACAAACTGAGTATGACAACGTGGGGAAAATGAACTAATTTACTCACTAATTCGAATAATAATTAAAAATAGTATTAAAGAAATAACTTTGCCCCTTAGAACCGAGTTCCAAATCCTGCCACTCGAGCCTATGTGACATATATAAATTTCTACCAAAATCCAAGAAAACCCTTTTACAGTTAAGTTGAAAAACGTAACACTAAAATACTACTACCTAACCCTAAAAATAACTTATGAATAATCAGAAAGGTTGATAATTCATAATAATGTTTAATAAATAACTATTCCGCGATGGTACGAGTAATATGAATTGACGTATGTCAAATTTCATTTTATAGCTCCCAAATGAGTTAGTGCGGATTTTCAACTCCAATATATATACTCACATTTTACTCACATTTCTCTCATTACTTTCCGCTGTCTTGCTGCATAGTCATTCTACACAATACTGCAGAAAAGTTGATGACGCATCAGCATATTTTTTCGGAGTTTGTTCATATACGTTTTGATCCCATAATCTTCGATCGGTAGTAACAATGCGAGGTTCAATAGTGAAGTTGTATTATAGATATTTGTATCGAATAACTTGTGTTCTCATAAGTAAAATGTGAAACAGAATTATTAAAAGAGAAATGTTTCAGTGCATTTTATCATGTAATGGGGATATACAAAATAACCATGTAAACGATTTCTTATTTTGTTTTATCGTTTACCCAAAGATAACGAAAGGAGATCTTCAATTGAATCCGCAGTAAACGTTTGATCCAAAAGAGTGCAATTTCATTTATATAATTATAAAACAATATTCATATAATATCACATAAAAAAGATAAATCATGGAATGACGTACTACTATAATATATAGCATATTAATTAAAGTATTTGAATAATTGTAGATTCCTTTCTTAAAATGAACACATCGCTAGTTTTAATATTTTGTTCTTTCTAGTTTTTCTCCCCAGATTAGGAGTTTGAATATCCACCAGTTCTGGCATCAATTATTTCGTTTGGTCTAATTCAAATATTTTTAAAAAATAGGTAACGAAATGCTTTCCTTTTTAAATTTTAGATGCAGAGAGAGTAATCAAGAGAAAGTAGAAGAAAAGTTAACTTTAAATTGCGCTAGTGCACGAGATGTGCATTATGGTAAGGGTATTGTAGGTCACTAAATATTCACTTGAATATTAGGTTATTTTATAAGTAAACCACAAAGTTTAAATAATCACTTAAAACATAAAAAAAGTTATTTTGCATAATAAATCATCCACGAACAATTTCTGATACAATGCGCGAAGAAATATCCGTACTTTCGTTGAATTTCCTACTTACGATGTTTTGTACAATTTCATAATAAAATATAACAACACAATGTATTTGTAACAAGCAATGTTTGTTTTATACTTGTTCCTGGAATATCAATAAAAAAGCAAACAAGTACTTATCTCACCATTACTGTATATGGATATGTGGTTGGACTGGCCATTGTGAGTGTTGGACGCCAAGGTACTTTTCATTCAAGTAACTCGCCATTCATCGAACTATTCTTGAAAGGTTGCGCAAGTACTCTGCGCCCTCTGGTATCGAACGCATGGTAATAATAATAATATTAATAATTTCTTTACAAAGAATAGAAATATTCAATAAACTAGAAATATCACTGACCACTTCCTTGAATGTATATAGCGTTACGATACTGATTTATTAAAAATAAAATAAAAATTGTAAGTCCAGTTGTTGGCTACTATAGCATTAAGACTACCGCTCTCTGTGGCGTCTATTTACAGAAAAATGTGAAAGATATTCTCATTTTTGATTATTAGTGTACCACTCAACGATGTAAAAACATACATATACTACGAACGTGTAAGCGAATGTGAGACTTTTCGTATATTAATTCCAGTCGTTGAAATTTGAACTTCTGGGTTCAAATATACTAAGAACATTGGAAAGTCCTAATGTATTTTTATCTCGAACACATTTTTTGTTGAATTATAAATACATTCATGGTTAAATAAACAACAACGTAAACTTTCTATTTCAAATTGATACCAAAACGTAACTTACTCACCCTTTAATTCCAATCAAAAATATCCAGCATGGTGATATTATCAACAATAATAATGTGTGTCAGTATTAAACAATTATTATAAAAAGGATTTTATATTATAATTTACATGAAACAATTCAATTTCTTTTCAATTAAATAGGTTATGGATCTCACACAGTCACTAGGGGATCGAGGAAACCCCCCCGAGAACATCCGGTCTTCTAATGGCTCACGTATTCAATAGATCACCGCTTAATGCAACATATAATCAACATTATGCATTACACATGGCGTAAACTCCAATTCGATGACGCAACGCGGGACTAGTGGAGTGTCTCCGGAATCTTGCCGGAGCCCATCCCGCCTCCATTGCCATCGGCGCCCGCTAAGCAGCGTCGCACTCCAGATAAGCCGAAGCGGCTCCGCCCTCAAATCCTCCGAGGTCAGAGAGGGATCATTGCCCATTGCGTAGGACGACAGGGCAAGGCAATGGCACGGCGGCCGTCTCGAGGATCGATAGGGACTCCCGTAAGGGCTACGCCCTTGCGACTCTCCCTTTGCCGAGCTGCGTATGACCCACGGGAGTCGTGCTCCCATGGACGATTTCCGAGGTTCGGTATTACGCCGAGGAGAGGCGCTGATGTATGTGGAACGAGGGACGGGAAACTGTGCAGAAAAAAAAAGATTAGCGAGTTATGAAAACTTGTGTGTTAACGAATAATTTCAAAGAATATTTACCTCGTTCTTTCATTTTTAATTAAATGCTTTACGTGTTTGAAAATTGTGAGGTTCAGCCCTAGCTTTCCCATTTAACTTCATTCTCCAGAGATGGATGACAGAGGGAGAGAGGTTGGATGAATAGTAACTTCTAATTTTTAGTCACTTGTCATATGTACGAAGCTTTGTCATGTTCACATTTTGAGATATTCAGATGATGCTCGTTGTCAGGTATCAGAAGAACGAGGCAAAATAATTATCAGCTAGTAATAGAAGGCTTATGAGGAATATTTTCTGTACTTAAATGACTGTAATATTATAGTGCTCCAAGCACTATCTTGTGCCATACGAGGCTAATTTTTACCGTGAGATCATTGAAATAATTTTTTCAATAAATCAAATTATTTATTTTATTTCCTATTTGGGTCATCCTATGTACTCATATAATTGACTAAAAATTTACCCATCTCAGAATAGACCTAAAACTAAAAACCTATACGCATAAATAAAATATTTGAACTTTTAAATTTGTTCATCATTCAACACATATAATAGTAATAATAGTAAGTAAATATCTTAAAAACATTTTATTTCTTTGTGTTGAACTTGTCTGTAAGAGAGCCAGGACAACGCACCGAATACATTTACACTCTTTAATCTACTTAAAAGTAAAAATTCGAACGTAAATTTTTAATGGAAATGAATTTGTATTTCTATTTGGTGATACTTGTATTTCAGTTTTTAGATAATTCTGAGATGGTATATTTTTTGGTTCATTATACCAGCATAACTCATATGTTTTCTTCACTCTTTTAATTTTAATGTATAGTTATTCATTTGACTTCTTGTTTCATACATATACATTACACAACATACAAAAATATGTTTCAGTATAAAGATGAGTTGATTGCAAATAGTTTCCGTTAAATTCATACAGAATTGTGTCATGAGATTCTAATAATTCTCAAAAATCTAATAATACTAATTCTGTGATCTAATATATATATGAGAATCTACACCTGAGTGAAGATAATTTTCTTTCATAAATAACGAATACAGTTTTTGAAAAGAGAAAGAAGAATAATGAAGCATCAAATTCGCCGAAAGAATCCAAGAATATTGAATGAAGAAGTAAATAAAAAAATTAATAGCATTGAAGAATTTTCCGTGTATTTCTCCAAATTCAAGTCATAGAGCGACCACGAAGAACATTTTCATACATGTACATAAAATCCATTGACAATTTAAGAAGGTTCAGTGCCAATCCTCATTTCGGAATTTGTGGATTTTGGAACGTCTCGTGACTTCTATTTGCAAAGATTTAATTCAACAAAAAAGGCATGTATGACTTTTCTTCATGCAGGGAGTTCTAAGATATTCAATCTTCACACCATCATTCCGATGATATTTCTATAATGGTCCACACGATTATTTTTCTAAAATTACATATTTCCATAGTAATTTTATTCATTATGATTTCGTCATATGTTTTTCATTTGAAATAACAATAACTTATCGTAAGAGAAATTTTTTTAACGTTCATTGATGGCTATGTTTTTAACTTTCAGAAGATAACGAAGGACTTCCCCAACTATTCGGATATATTTCGTTAGAAAAAATGAAAACAATGAATACTTTGGAATGAGGGTAAACAAAGATTGTTATCAATGTGCTGAAAGAGAAGGCACCATAATAACGAGAGATACAATGCACTTAAATAATTATATTTTAATGAATGATTGTTTTAAAAAATGACTTATTCATCAAACTATCAGTACTTACAAATCATTATGAACGGAGACACACGGTGGGTCCGTTTCCCGAACAGTTTCCACCTTTCAGATCTAAACTACTGTCCCCATGTACACCCTAACCGCAGATACTGCCCCTCAAATCCAGCGCCAAAGCTAACGGTAACACCAAAGCTCCTAATTCCAAAGTCCCCATCGAATCCATCTCACTAGTTGAACACAACTGCCGCCTTAATGCATCATGGTCCCCTTATCACTGCCATCAAATAGTCCATTAAGGGATTACTGCTTCGATACTGTGAAGCTGTGGTCTCGAATCTGTGATCTACGGACTCCTGGGGGTCCACTGGTTAGTTTCTACGGATTCAAAATAAACCGAGAATTTAAAAGAATATTTGAAATCGAAGTGTCTTTTATTGTATATCATGTAGATTGATAGTACTCTGGAACAATGTGAATCAGAGAAATAAAAAAATTCTTTATCTGTGATATGATTCAGCGAATAGACATTGTTAGATAATGGAATGACGTTTGTGAAAAGCATGTGAGGGAAAGTTTTATAGAAATCACATTGAGATTGGCCGAGTCTGGAATCGCACACAAATCCTTTCCAAAACATTTGCCAAGATAAATCCTTACGCAATAAAGTTTGGTATTAGCGAAGATGCTACCAGAAATTGTTCTGCTGCGTCCATAAATGTTTGGAATCCATTGCACTCTCTTCTTCTACGACAAGCGTTTCCTTCCACCGTCTTCGTCCCAAAGCATTAACAGCTCATACAGTACAGGCTTATTCCACATTATTTATCTCTTTTATTTATTGTGCTGTAATATTTCAAATTCGATTCTCCTTTAGTCTTTACTTGTTTAGCTGTCCTCATTCTCCAGAGATTTGAAGAATTGCTCAATTTGGACATTCAATTCAGAAAAAAAATAAAAGAATTGCAATCTGCGTATGACCACGTGGGGGGCAATAAACTAATCTTTTCCCCGGGAAAGGACTATCTCATCAATACCGATTAAGGTCCGAGAAGCGGTGGCAAATTTAATATCGGTAAAAGGAGTCATTTAACAAATGCGAGCTGTAAAGAATTTACTATTCCCAAAATAAATCGTGGCTATTAAAATCAATCAAATAGTCTTTAAAACTTCCATTTTAAAATCTTAACTATAAAGGAATAAGAACCAAAATATGTTAATTTTTTAAGAATTAACGAAGAAAATCCAGCTTGTTGGTTTCTGTTTAAAAATAAATAATAAAAATATTCTACTTTTGATTTGCAAGTCGTAACTCAAAAGAAACGGATTTGTTCTCCTTGTCGCGTCTATATTTCCTTCATTGTCTCCTCTATCTCCAGTATATTTTCGCTATATCTCTCGTCTCCTGCATCCACGAACGGACATCGAACTCGCACTTGGAGCAAGCTCCGATGAATCGCGACGATTGATTGTGAACGCGTTCTCGGAAGACGCTGCTCTGCTCCGCGCCCCTGCCTGCCCCCCGCGCCGCGCCAACCACTGACCGCCTGCCAGGCGACTCTTTGTTTCATTGCTCTCCCGTTACTTGTGCTACACTGACTTGCTCCCAGGTCCAGTTGCGTTAATTGAGCTCAGACACCATACCATATTTTTAAAATTCTGTACTAGTCTAAATTTAATTTTTTGAATACAATGAAACTTCCATTTACAATACACCTCTCAATTGCGGACACTGTTCATAATACTTTTTCATGCCTCATCATTTTATTGTACGTTGACCTTAACTTTCCAAAAGCGAAGACTTCTCAATAGCGGACAAAATTTATGGTCCCATGAGTGTCCATTGTAGAGAAGTTTCTCTGTATATCATACGACCATGGAAGTCAACAATTTTTCGTTTATTTATTTATTTCATACTTACAAGAGAAAATTGAGGCCTGATCGTCCTCCTTATCACATAATAAGGGTGGTTGGGATGAAGTCTTGCGATGTCAAGAATCTGTAACCATTACTCAGTTTGGCTATCGAACTCACACCCTCCCACTGATAAGATGTGACAAAAGGTATCACTAATACGCCAGTTCTACCGCTAATTTGGTTAATTTGGTCAAAACTTGAGGAGAGAGAGCTTCGTGTAAAGTAGGGATTAGTATTTTGTTATCGATAAGGCGTGAATACGGTTCATTCATCATTTAATGCATTGTCCAGCTATTCTTGTGACTGAATCTTATCGTATCTGGTAGCAATCTGCTCTCAAATTTGTTCTATTATTATAACGTTAATACTATCATTTATTTCTTACATATTTTTAACCGATATGCTACGACATCAATGTGATTCGCCTCCGGATAAAGAAAGTTGATTTCTTGTGAGAAGAAATGAGGCGAAAAGAAAATTTAATCTCAATGGAACATCCTGGCAGTTATAGCTCGCCAATGAGTCAGCATGGAGTAATGAGACACAAGCAATGAACTATGACTCACAGGGAATTTAATATACTATGTTAATATTCTTCGCCAGGAAGAATACAGTGTATTGAATTTGAGGTATTTGAGGAAAATTACAAAGACCGACTGGAAGTGTCTTCTTGAGTACAAAGTAAAGTGTGTCTAAAATGTGTGCAGATTCGAATTACGTTATAAATTATTAAAACCTCCATGAAACTCAAAATTTGGTATTTTGAGTAACTATCTCTGCTCTAAGGATGGAAATAGTATTTCAGTATTCTTTGCCACATTAGCTGATATCAATTTCCACAAAAAAATTATTACGAACGATTTGTGAGATATTTCTCAAGAAATGATTTAAGGGATATTTCTCAAGAAATGATATTTCTCAAGAAATGACATTTTGATGTTTGTCAGTAAAATACTATTTATGACGTAAACTGATATCATTAATATTTACTACAAAGAGTCTTACACGAAACCCAATAAAATGTCTTCATTGACGAAGATTAGCTTTATTCAATGAATTGTTTTCCAAATGTTCAATGAGAATCGGTGAACACTTGAATACATGAGTAGATCATGCAGTTAAATCTACAACATTGTCCTACGAACAATGCTAAATCCCAGCCCGAGAGATTCTGAGTAGTACCGCTTTGTTTTGTCTACTTCGTTGCCTTGTTTGGTCTATGGATTGCATATCCTACTTAGATGGTTCTTTTCTCATAATCTTTTTGGAACGAGTTCTCTGCAACTTCTAGTACCACTTCTCTTATAATGAAATGTTGTCGTGTCCTTCTTTGTCAGAAAGACTGAAAAACTTAAACTTTCGTCCCCAATTATAGTTCGCATTGAGTGGAACATGAATTAGGAAAATGTCATGAAAATGGAGTCGTTATGGCATGGATATAACTGTTTATGGTAGAGTACTATTTCCCTGAATCCTTCAATGCACAAATCTTCGGCGAGAGAGTAATGTTCCTTTGTGTACTACTCGTATTATTGTTATAGAACTAGTATTAATAATTCCCCCACCTTCTTTTCTGGACGTCCATTTGTTAAAATCCGATTTGTCAGTTCGAACTTTACTCTACTATTTTATCATTGTTATTTGCACAATAACTGTGTAGCAAAATTTCGATGAACAACGAATGTTTGATGCAAATTTTTAAATTATTATTTAAATTCATGGTAGATATTTGATATTGCACAGAACTATAACATGACGCCGTTAGAGCAAGTGTAAATACTGTTATCGTTTATGATCATACGATCATGTCAATAAAAGTTTTCGAATTATTTATAGTATTTATTATTATTTAAAAAAATTATTCAGTAATACAGAATTGCTTTTTGATGTGAACATAGCCTACATTTGTGGACATTAAAATTAGCCCATTAAAAAGTTCGTTGGTTTGTTGAGAAAACCATTTTGTCCCTCTGAAGAACCAAATGTATTCAAATACCCGTAGAGAACATTTATCCTCTTCCGTTAAATAAACACTAATAAAATACTGTCTGAAATGAAACAAAGCGTTGCTTTTCTTATATGGTGTCTTTTATCGCTCTTATTGTTCACATACATGGGAATCCTCAAAGTAAGACGACGATAGATCTGACCGTGTAGAATTTATTTATAGAGATAGAATTTAACAACAACAAAAAATATCCTTTACTCCCAGACTTGGGGCATGTAGCTAGTTCATGACCTGGCACTTACATCTGTGTAAATTCTCTGAACTCGTACAGTATGCGGCGCGCCTCCCACATTCCGAGCGATGAACCGTCTCCTCTTTTGGAACCCTCATGACACTTATCGTCTTTTCTGTGCAATAACCCTTTCGATTCTATTCTTCCTCCTACGACTACCACCACTTTTTCTTCTTTGGTTTCTTGCTCTCCCTTCGCCACGACTATATTTTTTATTCTAGAAAAGTATCTCCTTGCATCCCCAAACTCATCCCACTCCCCCTCTCCAAGATCTTTATCCGCGTAACTTCCTCTTCCACCTCTTTCTGGATTCCCCCTTCACACCTTTCTCTCTTGAGAAGCGAAACGAATTCACTTGAAAGGCATCTTCCGCCACCTTCCTGTTTTTTTTCAAAATAACTACAAACACGTACCCATAACATGTTTAATGTCCAGAACATAAAGATCTCCGGTCAGGCGGAGGACATCGTCTTGGCGGCGCGGTGGCGCGCTCGACGCGCTCTTCCAGGAGTCGGTGGGTGGATCACCAACTACCAGAATGTACAAAAAGTGCTCTTATTTTTATAGAACAATGTAAGGGTGCCTTTTTTGAAAATCATCATAAAACTTTTGTTATTGAAACCAAGCTACGTACATTAAAATAAAAAGTGGTCCTATACTAGACATAATTAATATAACGTAACTATGAATTTATTCATTCAGTGATTATGAATTCATCTATTATGTAATATTTTAATTTGGATGTTCAAAACTATTTATTGTTGATTGAAGAAGGTTCATTAGCCCAGACATGAAAAATAGATTTTATGTTTTTAATGTTGTTATAGCTTTTTCGTTATTATCTAAGCAAGGTAATTAAAGTACCCTTGGTTGGACTTGGAACTAAAATACGTCATTGTGCTTGAACGAACGTCGCCTACGGGGTCTCATCTTCCTAAACGGTTCGTCGTTCTACGTCGCCAATGACGACGCGTGCTGCATAAAGCAATTCTCTGCAGGAAAGAAACAGACGAATGACGCTGCAATACTTCCGCCACTATTGTAAGTCCTTTCAAAGGAGACTACACGAAACGGAGATCAGAATACTACATTTATTTTCAAAATATAATTTTAACAATAACAAATTCATTTCTATTAAGATATTTTAAATATAATTTTTACTTGTCGCATCAATTTATCGAAATATGGATACTGACTTTTATGAGACACGAAAGTGTCTGGATCACCTCTTATTATATTCTTAATGTTTCTTTCAATAAGTTTCAAAAGTATCTCTTATTATTATATGTATCAAATATTGTATTCAGAAGTTAAAGAATACGAACGGCGGGAATGTTCTTTTTTCTCATATCTATATATACTCTTTCCTGTACATATGATCCGTTTTATTTCAACTTTAAAAGTAAAAATAACTATTACAGTTTGTAAGTGAATTGCAAAATAAGTTTTCAATTTTTTTTATCGAATGAATTATAATTATCTATATAAATATGTATAAGTTAAAATATACCGTATAATTAATAATTATTTTTCTACTGAGGAAGGGTGAATGTCGAAACTGTTTCGTCCAATTTGTAAGTGACTTATATGTTTTTCCTTTCTATTTTTCATTAACTTTTAAACTTTTTAATTTATAGATGGCAGTAGTGTCACTTTATTTTATAGGTTTCTGTATAAGTAAAGCCATATTTGTTTCTTTATTTTCCTACTTTAAAATGTTATGAAACAGTGAAAACAAATAAAAGAAAGAAGAAAACGGAGGATACGCATTGTAGAAAAATATTTTGATAAACTAATCCAGTTTTTTCTATTTTGCAATATTTTTTTACTCGAAATGCTTTGAAATTGAAATATGTTTTAATATAAATTGTGAACAAATTTCACTGCCTGATTAAACTGATTTGGGGTATGAATGAGAAAAAAAAGAATATTTTCTCAATACGTATGTGTGAGATTTCTTTAACCTTACCCTAAGCATTTCTAGTACTCTTCATTCCTTCTTCAGCGCTTCATCAGTAGCGTCCACTACACTCGACCCAAGCAACTATAGTGGCCTAGCATTTTTCTCCCATTCATTGCTGAGGAGTCGGTATTTCCTCGGATGGCTCCTCAGCTGAAACACGCCCTTTCGAGTATTTCTCCTTTACAATGTCAAGTAGTTCATTATCATCAAACCACCCCTTTTTTCCTTACTGTTGATCCCATGACCATACACAATGTCACCATTGTTGTCTCCATCGTATAGTTTCCTTCTCTCCCCTGCACTAATGAATCCACCTGTTATCTTCTATGACACTTATTTCTCAATGTTCTTCTCTGGTGTTCCTCTCAGTATCCGCCTTCTTTGAGATTAACGTGAATAATAAAGAGAATGCAGGTTATTTATTGATTTATTGTATGTCTCATGGCGAGGTANTCTTCTTTGAGATTAACGTGAATAATAAAGAGAATGCAGGTTATTTATTGATTTATTGTATGTCTCATGGCGAGGTACAGGCAATAAGATTTACTCTTCCAGGGAACGATAATTTGGGTGAGGGAATTTGGAAGGAGATATATTGGGTTGCGAATACTAAGCTACCGAACTAACATGATTCAGGTGTAGATGTGGGAAACATAAACCAAAAATTTCATTATTTTTAGACAATTTTTTTTGGTTTAACACACTTTTAAACTCTTTCCGATTGTGGACACAACTCGCATCTTATCAGACATATATCTTCCGTCACTTTTCTAAATGATTTTCAAACGTTGTCATCCCTGAACATCTCCTCCTTTCAAATATTTCAGTTATGACTTGCTCTCGCATGGAGTCATATCTGTTTGATTTGTTTCAGGATTGTAGTGATTGTTCTGATAAGTGAAATGTTGTTTTATAACGTAAAACTTGTTATTCATCTGATGAGGACTGTGTCCTCAGTCGAAACGTAGCATTTAAAACTGTGATAAACAAAATAACAAAAGTCTGAAATTGATGAAATTGTTTTATTGAATGATTAATCATACGAATTTTTCTCTGTAATAAGAAACTAAAATCTTCACTGTGTTCTATGGAGTGAGATTTAGAACCTACACTTTCCCTCACAGCATTAAAGATGAATCCAAGAACAACTGTAGCTCTCGTAATGGTCTGAAAGAAGCTGAACCACTTTGAATAGTTTGCAAAACTGGTAGCTCTCCTTCATTCCTAAAACTATATTTTTGTTTGTTTATTGTCCAATTTCTTACCTGACCTTTTCAAATACATTATTTTCTGCCTATCTACATTTTAGTGTAAAAGGTGCTTCAAGAGGGAAGACATGTAACCAAAATATTTGAACGTACCAAGCCGACATATGCATGAAGAAAATTTTAGCTGAAACCCTGATCCATGCTGAGTGTCCGAGGCATCGAAATATACTACTGTGAAGTGCCGGTAGCCGGAGTATTGTGATTTTGGAGATTATACACCAACGTATTACGTGTTTCATCAAAACCAAAAAGGTGCTCTAAGCGGGCATGAACTGCACTGTGACGTGCCGTTTACAGCTTGAGTCACATAAGGTTTACTTCTTGGTTTGGTATTTAAATAAATCAACGTTATTGTCGAAAAAGCAGTTACAAATTGCCTATGACCACGAGTGGGATAATAAACTAAATGAAGGTAATACCAACTTTTCATTAAATAAAAAAGGTTGTATATGTATTCAGAAGTGCGTTCTTGTTTAATTTTAGATTACTGTAGTTTAATTGCTGGAAAATTTAAGAAGTATTTACTCAGCAAAACAAGCGTTAAATTCATAAAGGTAATGTATTGCTTTTTAACAAATTCAGTTTTAAATGAAAACGAAATTTTGATATTACATTTCAATTCATTTATTTGATCATAGATCATCAGATCCCCCTGTGTATAACTAAGTCATTATAGGGTTCCTTTACAATAATTATTTCCTTAATTTCTTTCTTCGCTCTTTATATGTTGTCTTATATCCTCTCGCCTCAAATGTCCATCATTTAACTTTCGTAATTCATCATTTTAACACTTTTAACACAATTATCAGTTAACTCACAATTTACACAAATGACACAACTTGTAACAATTTGAGGAAATTTAAACAAATTAAATATTTTAACAAAATTATCATTTTAACAAAATAAAATGAAATTAGAAAAAACTTAAATTAAATTGACATTAAAATGAAATTTTATAAATAAAAAAAACTTACGTCTCTTTGATTAGTAAATTGCTGTGATCACGTATATTGTAATACGCGGTCTTGTGCGGTGAATGTAATTTTGCCCGCTTCGCCCCTATAGATGCAAACCGNAACAAAATAAAATGAAATTAGAAAAAACTTAAATTAAATTTTGACATTAAAATGAAATTTTATAAATAAAAAAAACTTACGTCTCTTTGATTAGTAATTGATTGCTGTGATCACGTATATTGTAATACGCGGTCTTGTGCGGTGAATGTAATTTTGCCCGCTTCGCCCCTATAGATGCAAACCGTGGCTTCGGTCCGGCCTCTGTGGGTGAGCCTACAGTCCAGTTGTATATACATCAATGGTCCGATGTCAGATCTGCGCTCTTCCTTTCAGCGGCAAGTCGTACTAGAGCGTTTGCCCCCGAACGCGACATGAGTATGGTAACGAATAGATTACGCTTAGTATGAAGATAAACGAAAGACAGTGTTGCAAAAATTCTCGCGTGTCCTAACAAGTTGATTTCATAAAACAAGTTCAGTAATCGTGGAAATGGATATGACGAGTACTCCACTACTTTTTTAATTCTGAAAGTTCTAAAATTTGTTCATTGGTATCGTATGTGACCAATTTATGAAAATAATTTATATTATTGCAAACTGTTATCGAAGTTTCTCTCTCTTCACAATGATTCCAGCATCATATCAATTGTATTATTCATTTCCACAGATGTAATAATAATATTAAAAGAGTATTTTAGTGAGACTCATATTGTCTGGCTATCTGTCTGACAATTTTAAAACATTTTCCGTTTTAGATTACAAAATGAAAGAGAAATGGGAGGATTTTACACTGGGAAGGCAACCAAGAGACAATCCTTGTGTTATACCTTGAGTATGACCCATTTAAACTCCAATCAGGATGGCTGGTTTCGCCTAACATGAAAAAAAATATTAAAAGAAATTTAAAAAATGAATTAAGTAAATGATGAGATAATTAATTTAGTGATGAAATGAATCAATTACATTATTAGGCAATTAAGATTCATGAATGACATGTGCTCTCCATTTCCTTGTTTTTACATCACTAGAAGGGAATATATGTAGCAATTATCTTTTCAATGCTACTTTTACTATCAAGTTCATTTTCTTTCTTTCATGGTTGATTGCACTCCGTATTTCAGCATTCCCATACTGCGCCCATGAGAACGTTCTCTTCCCAATAGTCTCTGACTGTCTCTCATGCAATAGAATGTTCCGTCTCTTTCGCCAGTCATTTCATTTTCATCACCCTTGAAAACTTTTAATCCCCTTGCTTTCCTCCACTGTCGTTCCACCTTCCCTCGTATGGGTACCCGGTTCGTCGACCCTCGTACGTACACCATCTATCGTCTCGATACCCTCCACTCCGCCCGGGCGAGCGGCGGCCGCGTGCATTGGTGTCCGTGTTCTTACCTCCAGATGGCAGGAGATCTCCCTCTACTTAGCTTTGTCCTCACCTATACGCACGTGCTTTGTACTTGTCTTTGTTCGCCACAACGTCCCCTCCTTCTCCTCTCCTCTTCTGTCGCAGTTCGCGTTCTGCTCTCCGCTGCGTCCTTCCCCTCCCCGCAGATAGACGCGTCGCCGTGTGGTCGGGGTTCGAAGAGGTTCGCCCTCGGAACGGAGAAAACTTACGCGGTCGTACAAGTAAGATGGTGGTATGGGTGATCGGGAGATTTGAGAAATTCTGGCAAATTTGCGTGCTAGTAAAAGATGACAACAGCGATGGTATAGTGGTAGCGTCTTCACCTCCACGATATCGATGAACGATGGAGCGAGTGTTGAAATCCTGCTCGACCAAACTAGGTGAGGTTTTCAGTTGGGGTTACCCTCACATACTCCAGACAAACGTCGCTTCAGTACCATAAGTTCCCTAACAATCCTATAACTCTCCTTCCTAATTCCCTCACCTAAGTCATGTGGAACGGCAACCTCATGGGTTGAACCACGAGATATGAAATAAATAAATAAAATTATTGTTAAAAAGCAATTAAAAATTGCGTCTGACCACGAGAAGGACAATTAACTAGTTTACTCTCCAGAAGCAAGCAAGGGACCATACCGATCAAGGACTCGAATGTGGGGGTAGATTTATCTTTTTTGCGCCCAAGACAAAATTGTGGTACTTATCACATAAAATAATAATGAAAAGAGATTTAGCTACTTGTTATAACATCTACAGAATATTCAGAAATTTATATTTAATACTACATAAGAACAGTAATTTAACATTTTGTTGTGTACATCAAAACAGGCATAATGGTCTTTCAAAATAATTTAATTATAAAAATTGAATATTATGCTAGAAGTCTTTTAGTATCTTAATCCATATTGTACGAGTATTATTATTTCAATTGTTGGCAAGAATTGTGCCCATCGAGTGGTTAAAACAACATCTTCTCTGAATGTTCTCCATCCAGTTACATTTGAATCGGGATGCTGAACCTGCAAGTTACTTCATTGAATTTTATAAATATAGATGATAGAGCTTTCGAGCTAGAAAAGTTCCAAACTAGGAGAGCACATCATTTACAACTCGTATTTTAGAGATTTCTTATCCATTTGATTTCAAAGATGGATGACGGATTAGTCGTAGTCAATAGCAAGTCGCTTATTGCCTCGCCTTTGTTTTGTTTTTTCTCCTTTTCTTACATAAATTACTCTAAAGGCAGAATGACACTACTTCAAACTATCCGATCGTGTGTAGTGATGTTATGGTTGATAGTTCAGTCTTTTTTTGTTTCCCCACGACCGTTCACTAGCATTTGTACCTTATGTAATCTTTTGTCATGGATCATATTTAAAAACTCCTGGAATACAGGAATGCTCTCTCAAAGCGCTGGTGAAAAATCTCGGCAGTTCAATCATTTAGCTATCATTATAATGGGGATCAAATTGTCTTTTGCCTTCGAACTTATTTGATCCCGAATGAAAACAACAACTACAAATTATGAATGGTAGGTTAAGCAGTGTTGAACAGAAACAACAATTTCATTTGAGGAAATACAGAGATTGGTGTAATTACCGTAAAAATGTTCTTCAACATATCCAGACAATATTTAAAATTTCTTTCGCAGTGTTTTTGTAGATGAATGAAATGCATATTTCCTTACGGTTTGTGAACGTAGTCGCGGTTAAATGTCTCCACGCTTTAAAGACTCAAAACATCTGTTCTCCGATGTCTCAGAGTTTGACAGTATTTTTCCCATGTCCACATTATGGTCGAAAAATCATTAATTTTTCAATATTTTTATCACTTCTTTGTTGTCGATGTGTGGGACTGTTTCATCAAAGAGACTTGTTATCTAATCGACAATTCTAGCAATTTACTCATTTCGTCAATAATTAAAACAGGAAAAATTATCGGATTTGGAGAAAAATGCACCCTTTACCTTGAAAAATTGAAACATTTGAGGTATTTTGAGACATTTCTGAAAATAAAGCTAACGCACAAAAGCAATACAAAGATTTATGCAACGACTAACTGAAATAGCGAAACACTTGCTAATGTCGTGGAAAGAAGACTACTATAAACTGCTGGGGAAAAACGTTTGCGGCGTTCCGAAATCTTAACTCCTTTTTTGAAATTTAGGAAAATGATTTCCACAATTGTTTAAATGTACAAAACATTTACTCCGTTTGGATAAATCTTTTTAAAAATATTGTAGTTAATTAAAATCAAAATATTGAAAAAAATAAATGTTTGAAAAACTTGCATAGTACGATATGTTTTGTCGTTTATCATGAATATGTAATGATATAATGCTTTCTTTAAAATAAACAAATTTTCAATTAGTATCTTCTTCAGCAAACAACCTTTGGAAACTAGAGGACATTGACTAAGCTGCAGATTGGTTCTGTTGGACTCTTAATGTTTTCCAGTCTCTTCTAGGAACTCGTCTTTCATGCTCGCCGCTTAAGGTACACACTGCCATTATTCATTGTGTTTTAAGTACTTCCTTTTCATCCCGCCACAACAGTTTCTTTTTTATTCTTTAGACAATGCAAACGTTGGGAATACGTTTTTACAATATTTATATCAAATATTGTTTAATTATTTCAGATGTTTGTTTCGTGAGATGTATACTTCAAAAAAATTCAATCCACACGCAACTATTAAGTACGTTTTTCGCATTGAAAGCAGAACAACGCTAAACACAAAATATATTAACGACTTGATTGCTGTAGACCCTGCTTTTTTTTGGATGACGCATGGTAACATGTTAACCTTAACCTTACGTAAAACTGAGCATGTAATTCTCAGCGCTCAACACCCCATTAGATCTTTTATTGTTCTCTTTGGATGAAAGTTGTTGAATCATCGATTATTTATTATTCTAATATTGATATATCATTCAGTTATATTCTCTTTCCTTATTCCGAAGCAGACATCGAAGCCCTCTCGTTTTCAAGTGGAATGAGTTACTTTAAAAATGTGTGATTTATTTTCTAGAAATTTAGAATCATAAAAGAAAACTTAGAATCATAAAAGATATATTCGATAATATCAGAAAAATTTCACGGGAAATTGTACTGTAATCATCCTGCAAATGTTAATTTTCATTTAGCAAGTTGGATTGCATGGTGACTGTCCTTTTACTGCGTATGATTTAATGAAGACGTATATACAATACATGTCGATGAAAAAATTCGATGAAAATATTTTGTCTCCAAGATGAGTATTCTGTAAGTAGTATAAAATCACTTTGAGGCTTTCTTCATTTGTCTTTTTGTATATTATAACAAAATCTTTCCCTTCCCCTCTACCCGCCAATCATGTAATCTACTCTCCTAGTTCCACCAGTTGCAACGCTCAGTCTCCGATCATTGAACCCCTTCCCTGCGACCGCGTCTCTTTCAACCCCCCTTCCACCGCCCCCTTCTCGCAGAACAGAGCAGCGTCGCGCGTCCGTCGCGTTGCGCAGGTCCGGGTTTCGAACCCCGCCAACCCTGCCCCCGTCACCTCTGGCAGCCATCTTGGTTCGCGGGCCGCGTTTCCAAGGTTTCCCTTCGCCAACGCCTCCAACGCCGGTCCCTCTTCCCCGGACACAAAGCGTTGTCCCTACGCGCCTCAGGCAAAAACATCTTCCCTTTCTGTGAGACCAGGTGGCCCTCAAGGCACGACCAGCGACATCGTCATCGCCGCCATGACTGCCAACGACTATAATTCAATCGCCTCCACCTTTGCCCATGACATCAACCCTTCTCCATCGTTTGAGCTCTGCACCCCCGGCATCGCCCCAGCAGCCATTAAACCATCGCGTTGCCGCGACCTACCCCTACACTACCAACTACGCCCTCGTCTACGCCAATATAACCGCCTACCCTTAATGCTTCTGTGCTGTCGTCATTATCGTCTCCTCCACAATCGTACCTGCACCTCACGTATGAGTATGAACTCAACATTGTTGTGGCCTCTCTCTCAGAATCGCATGACCTATCCTAAGGATTCCTGTAGAGTGATTTTGTTTTTGCTTTGCTGCAGTATTTGAGAACACACCAAACGACTACATTGGCTGTAATCTAAAAAAAACGTAATTGTTGATTAATCATTGAAATGTGTACTTAAAAATGAAGTGATATGATTTTAGGTCTTGCTAATCTTGGTTTATTTCACCATCACGGGCTTTGGAATTATGCCTACGAGCTGTGAACAGTGTCATACGTCCACAACTTGAATCCGAAATAATCGAAACTAGCTTTATTATTTTATAACAAGTAACAACTATTTTATAGAATAATGATGATTATTATAATTACGACTGTTAAATTTATTGCCGAAAGTTTAATTTTGTTCATTAAAATTGAATTTTGCAACTAAATTTACTTTACCCATGACATACGGATCTCGAGAGATCGAGTCCTCAGCTGCTTCATACATTGAAATTTGCTCAAGCAAAATTAAAGGGTCTTTCTGGATTGGAATATGAGTATTGCACGTAATTTTAATTTTCATAGAAAATTGTAATAAAGCAATAAAAAAGGACCCTTGAACTATGTTTAACCAAGTGTTCATGAGGAACGTAACAAAGACGAGATGAAGGTTTTCATAATTATAGATTTAACAATTTTGTCATATCATGGAGTAAGAGTGGCACGGTAAGTAGACAACAGATGTCGCCCTGATTATCTCTCAAGAATGTATATGGATGAATTTTGCAAGTACAAGGGTCATTAAATGATACGCTACTTTATCGTATGATTTTTATAGCATATATTAAACCGGACGTCATGCGATGGAAACTAAAATGACTAATGTGAGTCTATCATAAAAATTTGCTCAGATATCGAAGTCATGAAGTACATATACTACGATAAAAAGTCAACCGAAAACACAAATGAAATCATGAAAGAATCAAACATTATTCTGGACTCGTAAATAAAAATACAAACCAATTTTTAAGAGAAAAAATTACGAGATCATTTTAGAAAAATCTGAACATTCCTTTAAAGCTAGACCACCCGTAAGGATTGAGAAGAATGGCGCCGAACAGGTTAAGCACCATACTTAAGTTGCTGGTATGCTCCTAAAATTTTTTGTACCAGCCAGTACGAGAGGCTGCATCCCGTTGTTCGATGGGTCGTAGATGCAGTTGCAGTATGGCTTTCGCATAGGAGATGGAATGTTGCGGGCGTGACAGTGCCTTACAATGGGCGCTCAGCGCATTTATGTACGGCCGAGTATGTTGGATGCTCGAGTAAAGATTCGAATTCCAAGGCATTGCTTGGTGGAACACGGTGGAATAGGAATTTGTTGGACTGTGAAATTGTGATTCTGCTCCATGATGTCTTATTGTCATTCCGAAAACATTTTCCAACATTTATTCTCATTTCTAGGCATTGCGGTTAGTATGAACATTGTTAGGGCTATTAGGTATGAAAATCACTCAATACATAAGCAAAACAGTTTAATAATAACACTAGGGTTTCATCTCTCTAACATGCAAGAAACATTACGAAGACTTCGTTCTAGGTGCTACAATACCGAATAGAGAGCATCAAAATAATTCGGTAGTTTCTATATGAATTTCTATATAAATTTAGAGAATTGGAAAAATTCTTTTTTATTTCTCTCTCTCTTTTATAGATTTGAAAAGAATTAAATATAATCAAAAAGTAAAAAAACATTCATTAAAAATTAAAAATATTTACCGACATTCATTAAAAATAAAAACATCAAGTTAACTTGAATGACAATCTTCTTAAAATAAGAGACAGTGTAACATCTAACATAATGAATCCATCCTATCTTTGACATGTTTTTCATGACTTCTTACGTAAATTAACACTTTTATTACCGCAATGAATTTAATTTATACATAAGCGTTACGGTTTTCATAGTCCTCAGTCTGCGTGTAACAAAGGTGTTTTGCAACCTTTAGTGAGTACAATGTTGTAGTATATAACTCTTGAGTCTCTCACTCTTTAGCATTTATTCCAACTCGACCGCCAAAGAGCTGGAGTGCATTGTATGAAGAGCTTTTGTACCCATCTCCACAACAGAACAAAGATCGCAGCGATATCTATTTCACACCTTGAGCATTTTACAACTCCCTTGCTTACCAGCCCGTGAGCCCTTAGTATTCAGCCCACAGTTTACTTCCATCTTCCTTTTTTGTTTCCTGCGTGCATTCGATTAGCTCTTGTTATTCAATTGCTACTTTTCATTATTATTTCTTTGCTGTATTGTTTCATTAGTGTTTGTACATTACGAGAAACAAGTATCCACTACACTCTTCTTCAGATTTACATATGAGATGGCACAGGATAGAGTACAATTCAACTTATACGATTCACTATAAAAGTGTGATATTGTAATATTAAAGTTGTATAGGAGCCCACTCAATGTCACTATTAAGCACTTTCTCCGGCTTATGTGAAAGTTTTGCTCTATCCAAATTTCGTATGTTTTGTTTTCTTCAATTCTGAGTTAAATTCTCTTTTTCAAAGTATTGTTCTCGTATCTTCGGAGTTTCTGTACGAATGTCCAGGAGAATTTATTACTGGCTGTTAATGATTTTATGATTAATAGACTGGTCAAGTGTTTTGATTAAGCGTGTTTTGTTTGGAAGTGTGATAACTACATTGTAGGCATCTACCAAACAAAAAGAAAATATCTTGGTATAAATTTAAAGTTGAAGTCTTGTGTTTTCTAATTGAGGTAATGTGTATATTAAGTTTGCTAATTAAAAAATATTCCTAAATTAACTATTAAGACAGTTCCATCTTAAATGAATTCTGAGATGTTTTCTCTCCCCTTGGTTTTGCATTTAGGGTATTTAAATTATAACTAAATCACCAATGCAGATGTGAGAAAGTTATCTACAAAAATATTAATAATAAATAAGTGAAAAAGTACTTAGTGATTTATTTTGAATTTTTGTAATATCCTTATCATTTTATTATTCAAAATTATTTTAATGCTCTTTAACTTTTGAAGATTTGAGCAGACATCATTGTAAACCAAAAAAACATAAGTTTCCTAAGTTAGTTGTATTTTCTACGAATAATAATAATAATAATTATTATTATTATTATTGTCGGCGAACCCTAATTATTATTGGAACTTTAGGGCTCGCCGACAACTAGAATAGTAATAATAACGTTATACTATTTGTAACCTTAGTTTCAACGCAAGGCTACTTCCAAGATTGTCAGTTGTTCTTCTACTGCGAATAAAAAACGATCTTCATACCCTCTGGAACACATTCACTGATAAAGAGTTTCCGCCGCACACGCATCAAATGACTGCAAACATTCCAAAATTGTTATCTTGGAAACAGTATAATAGCTCTGCCGGGACTCATTCTAAGTACTTTTCTAAGTCAGGAAATATCAATCCAATTAAGAACTACCCCGTACTTCAATCCTGTTCTAAAATCGTAAACAAATAAAAATACAACACTCCACTTCCGACTAGGATCACTTCCGCTCGCGAAATGCAGAGATTTTTGTTACACTGGTTTCCATCAACTGTTACTGCAATTTATGACAATAACCTGAACTATTATAGGATTGTCACTGAAATAGTGAACAGCATTGTGACCACTATATGTTTGCACCACCACATGCACAATGCAAACCATGCGTCGTCTAAGTTTTCGGTGCGTAAGATTTCAAGGTGTGAGGTCTTAGGGTGTAGGTCACTTCAGATTATATAGCAATAAGTATGTAGTCAAAAAAAAGTACCAAATTATATTACATTGTTTTTACCTGCTTATAATTTACAGCTGTGTAAAATTTAAACACTGACCTAAATTATATTGCAATATTGAATCCCCTAAAACTCCTCAACATTTGATTTGCTCTAATAATTCTTCTTACAAATATATATCTAAGAGATTTTATGGCTCATTTCATGATCTTAACTACAATTATCTTATCCCTTTAAATAGGAAATGAAAGACAAAATTGTCTTACTCAAAAACTTTTTTTTTATTTCTCAAAAGCGCGATTAAAATAATTCTAGTTGGTAGGTTCCTTGTAAGACGTGAACAGTTTAGGTGTTTCCAATCATGCAATTTTTGTAATTTCAAATGGTAAGAGAACTATAAAACATTATAATGTTTTACAAATAATGGTATAGCATATTAAAGCAGTGTCGCGCAAATAAAGTGTTACAGTGTCTCAAACATCTTAATAGAAAATAGAACAGCCATCACTGGTTCTAGTTTCATTGTAGCTCTTTTACATTAATAATTGTTACTAGTAAAATTATATTTTTATCTTAATATAGTCCTTGAAAGTATTAAAGCAAATAAATAAAATATAACTAACATAATAATAAAGAAATGGTATAACATTTTTAATATATGATGGTAGAATATGAATAACTGAAATATGAAAGTAGACGAAAATATTGTCAAAAAAGTATATTATTGGAATAAGTCCCATAACCCTGGTAGTATAAAGTTCCATCTATTTGAGCAAACAGTCCTATACCTGCCCCCGTGGCCGAACGTCCAGCTTCACAGCGCGTTCCGAGCTTTTTCCTCAGAGCGAGGCGGCGGAGGTAGAGATACAAAGACTGAGACAGCTAACATGGCGTCTCGTTTTACTTTATTACCTTGCATTTCTGAGAAAGTACCTTGCGCATAGAGAGAGGGCCTCGACGATTTGAGTGCTAGTGACGACACAAACTGCTCTCAGGTTCGTTGTAGGACGAATGGCGAATGCTTTTCTGCAAGCGTTGCCTTTTCGAAGAGCGGGTGTCTACGCTTCGAAGCGATGGGATCACTGATCTCCCGAGAAGACAATATTTTCTAGCTTCCGATTAGTTACTGTTTTTTCACCCATTCGCTTTGTGCAGGCGGGTTATGTTTTTCTTATATCTACCGACTTATTTTGATGAGTGGCCAGTCAAATGATTTAGATTACTTCATTACTCATTTATTTGTCGCTGCCCAAATATCACCAAACTTCTTACGAATACGTGTCTGCACATTCAATTAACTCCATAGACTTCTTTATTCGATCTTAAAAGACTGAGGATCACCGTGTCGGGGAGATATAGGGTACGAAATAAGGGACATATTACCCTTCCTTTTCTATCTACTCATTTATTTATTAGTACTTTCTCTGTAATAATTAATATTATTAATCGTTATATTCTTTTTTATTTATTTTAATATTTATAGAATTACCCAGATTATTTCAAATTCTGTTTTTCCCCTCGTGGGGTTAATTTGCCCTTTAAACGGTATTATAACTTGATTTTAATGACAAAAATTTATAGATTGTACAAAAAGTTTATTTCTTAATTCTAAAGAAACGATATAAACATTAAAAATAACAATACATTTACTACAGATTACAATACGCAATAATCGAGGATTGAATTACAGAAGATAACCAATATCCGAGTAAAGTTATATTTGTTCTAAAATGGATGTTACGTTGTTTAAGTTGAAGTAGCATAATTGCAGTGGGATTCATTTAATGAGTAATTAACTTATTGATGTATCGTACTAATGTCAAAGGAATCATTGGATAGTTTTATAGATCTTCCTTATGAAGAGTGTTATATTGTCTTCGTCGTAGCGATAGAGTGCTTACGTGGCGAGACTTAGTAACTAAAATGCTATGTAATGGACGTTAATGGCAGAGTTTTAATCCTTTGTAGGATATTCACGAAATGAAACACCTGTGTCTAGAAGGCAGTTACATTTAAAGCAAAATTTAAATGTAAAATTACTGTTTAATTTAAACTAATTAAAATAATTATTAATATACACACATATACAAATTATACATCTCGAATAAAAAGAAATTGTACATTTGCCTATATTTCCATCACATCGTTTTGTGCAAGACAAAATACAAATTTGTGCGTGACCCCAGGTATTCTCAGATTTTAGTTAACGTCTTTTCAACCTTACCCACATTTGCACAAACATTTGCACATTTGTACAAAGGGGCAACTGTGACTTACAAGGAGTAGAAGGTACGACAGAGTTTTTGTCGCTATGTCTGCGCTCAGTGACCGCAACGACTTGAGACTCGCGACTAATCAGCGTGAATCAATCCATGTTTTCAGACCTCGCTTATACACCTGGCGCCGTAAGTAAGTAAAAGAAATAAAGTAAGGGTGAAACGGTAATACGTACACAAAAAGGAACACGTATCGCTCTTGCTATGTGGCAGTGGACTAATTCCTTCCGCCTTATTTGAATTGGTCGTGGATGAATGNTGCTATGTGGCGGTGGACTAATTCCTTCCGCCTTATTTGAATTGGTCGTGGATGAATGACCCATTGTCACTCGGGTTCTATAGATACACAGTCGTTAGGAATTCCATTCAATCACGTTCAATAGGTTCAATTGTACAGATTTCAAAATATAAAATATATATTGTATATTATTTTTGAAATTAATTTCTTTAACACAGCATACACTCCATGGATGGTATAGAATCTATATTCTATGGATTATCATAAATAAAATTAGTAAGTTATTAATAATTAATGATTTCTTAAAGATTTAATAGTTATTAAATTCAACAAATAATTGAATCAAAAGCATGAAAAAGGTGATTATTCTGGGTTCTTATGATTGATTCTTACGAATAATCAATACTGAAAATAATCATGTGCTAATAAATGTCTTAGAACTTGTATGCCATAATTTGTTGGAACAAACAGAAAAAAAGAGTTTCTTCAGTGGTGATTTACTGTACTCATTCCGTATTTTTTTGAAAACTGATCTTTCAATCATAACCTTTGTAATTAACATTCTCCTTCGAGTAAAATAAATCAAAGATTCATTAGCAATGCTCCCACAAAAGACAGAGGTGCAGTATCACTGAAACTCGTTCCAGCATAGTTTCGCAGGCACTTACCTTCATAGGAATACCGCTGAATTAGAACGAGCTTCTCGTCAGTTAACTTCGACACCGTGGGAAAGATCTTAGACGCTTTCTCGGCCTCCTACACTTGCGCGGAAGAATCTCTAGAGGCCGTGTCAAGTACTTTCGAGGTCTCAAGTTGAGCACATCGTACTTGAATAAAAACTAATAATCAGTTTCACGCAAATTCGTCAAAGATTACTTAGTAAGAAAAAACAAAACACAAAACATAATTTGTATTCCATAAATTCTACATTTCCAGAATTTTATAATTTAAATTCTAATACATTTGCATAATCATGAGAATTGACAAAAACTCTCAAATCATGAATTAAACCTTTGAATATAATGTGTAATACGTTTTTGTGGCCAGATAGCTGGTAAGAACGCAGTATAATGTAGTATGAGGATAATAAATAATCATTTAATGAACTTAGGTATGACCTCGCTTTAATACAAATAGAAATATGTATCCATTAATACTATGTGGTGATAGTGAAAGTATCATTAAAAAGGTATCTTTCCTGCGTTAGATAGACACTCAAAATAGGTGGAGATTCCGCTTTTTTTCGATATCTAGCGCGTTTCGAGCTTAACTATCGGTAGGGAATACAAGGTGAAGATAACTGAGTATACCACTTCTTCACGTTTTTGTAGTGGAATCAGAGCTTCAATGTCGAATGCTCTCATTTCCACAACACGTGGTTTTGTGCCGATGTTCGGCGTCAATAATAGTCAAAAACAATATTTACCAGACCAACATTTTTAATCTATTTACTTTCAGTGTTGGTACTTTATATATCATTCGTCAATCGTTAAGTCGCAGGGTGCCTTTTTTTAATTAAAAAGGTTAGCGCCCCGCCCGCGACTCAATGATTGATTTTTGTTACTATTCCGGTTACAATGGCCAAAGATGAATGCAACTATACAGTAAACTAATTAATATGTACCTTAGATCGACTATCAGGAGACAAGCTTTCAGATCTATCCCTGCTGTCCTTTGAAAATTGTGTAGCACAAGCATTGTCATATGAGATTACAAACAAATTTGCAAATGCCAAATTTGTGAGTAGTGATTTACTTAAACTTTGTTCACCAGATAATGTACGTGATGATTTTTTAAGCATTATTACATAAATAGTGAGCATATATAAGTACCAGTACCAAAGGTGATTATGACTGTTGACCTCATTAAAGAATGTTGACAAAATTTTGTTTTTTGTAGGATTTACGATTTTTTTACATACGATTTTTTGTAAAATGTTGATTATGAGTTATTGATCTCTTTAAAAAAGTAAATTTGGGACAAGCAAGGGTGGGGGGAAGCCATAAATGGATATCGACCCATTCTAAAACTAGCCTGGGGCCGGCACTGCCACCTCACGGACACAGGACTCTGCCCCTTTTCTATGCTAAGTTATGAACCAGAAGGATTAATGAAGTGTCAATAAAAGATACAGTTGTTGAGGTAAAAATATGATTGGATGTTAAAAAATACTTCATTGTCAGGTTATCCTTTCTTTGTTTAGATTAAGAATGCATTGAAATTGCTATATAAGATGCACAATATTCAGTAATGTATTAGGAGTTCATTATCTCAAAGCATGGGTCAATTTCTATTCAATAACAAAAAATAAGATACTTCATTTATCATCCGACACATGATAATGTCGACACTTTATACTGCTTTAGACGATCAAATGTTTCTGCTTGCTCTTATCGCTTGCTTACACATAGGTAGCGCGCCGTTAATAAAAACCGGAACTTACTGCCGACATACGGACGGACGAAGAAACAGACCGTCGCGCCTCCAACTCTCAATGTAAGCCAATGGACACTGAATTAAAATATAAATAATATATCTTTAAAGCGCCAATGTCAAGTTGATGGCATTGCGCATGTTCTGTTTGTAAGCTGATGAGCACAGGTGCCAGCCTGCTCCAGAGACATCTGTTCTTTTCCCAACGTGATAATTTAAGAAAGTAACTTGTATATTTTTCGAAACTTGTATATTTTATGATAAATAAGCAAACAAAATAAAATAATTTTAGAATATCAATGATATGTTGTAAAATATATGTGTGGTTATTGAGTATATCATTGTGAAGTATGTACGTGTAACTATATGGCAACATAATTCGGAAGTAAACCATATTTGTAAACTGTTTTAGGAAAACCTTTTTGTGCTGTTGTGTAGTCACTCGATGTCAGGTCTGTACTCTTGTGCTTTTCCCGATTATTACAGACACATATAGTTATGTCATTGCTTCTCTTCTTTCTTCTTCAGTCGTCCCAGGTCCGCCGGTGTCCGGCGGTTTAGGGGCGCTGGGGTGTTAGGGATTGATGGAGACGAGAGACGACCATGGAGGTTGGTCAGGATAGGCAGTTTGGAAAGCTGCAGTTGTAGGCTTGTATTTCATTTGACTGTGGATAGGTTAAGGATATCAAATGGATAGCGACGGAAAGAGCGACGAGTAACTGTCCGTGTGAGATGAGTAGAGTAGGGTGTGAACAACGTCTGGGTAGAGTTGGCTTGAAAGGCGGTGAGAATGGATTTGCGGTCATGAGTGTATATGGTTTCAGTTATTGTAGGGAGTTTGGTCTGCTGACGGATGGTGGTGATTGGCGTAAGTATCGGTGGTTTAACGGCATGTCTTAAAATCCGATTCTCTAGGGCGAGGAGCTGTTTGCAATAGGTCGGGGAGTCGGCTGCTCAGGTGCCACAGGCGTAAAGTTCTAAACTCCGAATACAGGCCTTCTAGAGCTTAAGTTTTATGTGCAGCTTGATCCTTTTGTTTGCAAGAATAGGCTTCAGTCTTATATAGCGTTAAGACATCTTTTTCTTCAGTTCTTTCGAGTGGCTCTCCCAGTTGAATTGACGATGAATAGTCATGCCAAGGTACTTCATCGATGGGGCGCAGGGGATTCAATGTTAGCGAATGGCGAGAGAAGTGAGTTTGAATAAACGGGAGGTGCTGAATTAGTGGTTGGTGAAGAGAGAGGCTTGACATTGGGTGGGGTTCAGTTTAAGACCATTAGCGGAGCTCCAGTTGTCGAGTAGGTTTCCGATGACAAATCTGAGGGAACGGTGTCTGGCAGTGTATGCTACATCGTCAGCGTACAGAAGTTCTGTGACGCGTTCCTGATAAAGGAGGTCAGAAGGGAAGATAGAGAATAGGGTCGGACCTATACGCTTCCTTGAAGAACCCCAGCAGATATGGGGCTGGTGGAGGAAAGGGAGCGTTGGTAACGAACCTGGAAGGTCCTACGAGACAATTAGCTGGATAGAAGAGGGTTAAAGTGGCACGGAAGAAGGGTTTTAGATTTTTCAAGAAGGAGTTTATGGTGTCGAACGCGAAGAAAATAAAAAAAGATGGCAGGGAAGACTATTTGTGAGAGAGGATAGGAGCAACGTCGTGGGACAGGCAGAGACTCTGAAGAGCTGAGGATCTGTTAGGGCGGAATCCAAATTGAGTGGGGTGAAGTATGTTATTGGTTTCCAAGATGGGGGGAAGCTTGTTAAGACAGAACCGTTCGAGGAGTTTGCCTAGGATAGGAAGGGGGCTAATCGGTCGTTAGTTCTTGGGATCACGAAAGTAATTACCTTGCTTGAGGATGAGCCTGATGACAGCGTTCTTCACATAGCTGTAGGAAGTAGCCAAGGGAAAAGCAGGCGTTATAATATTCGTTAGGAGGAGGATTGCCTTTCGTGGAAGGTGTTGGAGGCATCCCGCTTTTATATTGTCGACGCCGCCAGCTTTCCGGGTATTGACACCCTTGAGTTTTGTCTTCACCTCTTCAGGGTCGAGGATCCAGTCTTCGGGAGGGCGAATGGTAGTTGAGGTGGTAGAATCTGTTGGAGGTGTGATGGGGATGGTAATTGTTGGAAAGGAGAAGCGTTTCTCTAGAACGTCTGCGAAAAATTCGACCTTTTTGGGTGGTTCGTAAGTGTTTTGAGTGGTTCCAGGGTATTGAATAAGGGGTGATGGCTGGCACTGGTTGACAGATTGCTTTCTATACTTTCCAGACATCCCAGGATGTTTTCACATTTGGCTTGCTCAGGTAATCCTGCCGATGTTGTGAGTGGAACTGGCGTAGAGGCTCTTGAAGAGTCCGGCGGTCTGTGAGAAAGTGTCTCTTATTCTCCTTGTCCCGAGTGCAGTAATAGCGGCGCAGAGCGCGACGATGTTCTCGAACTAGGTCTAGGATATCTGAAGAGGATGATTCATTTCGAGAGGGAGCCGGGGTGAATGTGCTGGCATTATGTTGTGATGTGTGAGGTGAGAGATAGCACGGTCAATGTTGTCAGAGTTGGTGAGTGGGAAATGTTGATTTACCTTGTGACTTAGGCGCGACGTGTAGTCTCTCGTCTATAGACGGAGGAGATTTCGGATTTTGGGAAACGTTGGTGTAATGAGAGTTGAACACAATAGGGAGGAGATCAGAAGAGAGTTGAAAGCGGGAGTGAGATGTGGAGATCCAGGAGACGAAGACAGTGATATAGTTTTGTGGAGGCATTTAAAAATAACGGGACAGGACATTGAGCGCATTGAGCGTCTTGGAGAGTAGGGACCAGGATCGGAGAGGATGGTAAGAATTTCCTTGCCAACGTTAAGGATTGTGCGGAGGTCGTAGGTTTGAAGAAGGGTGAGAAATTCAGTTAGGGATGTCATGTCAAATGAGTTGAACGGGGAGGAGGGAAGAATAAGGGGGTTGAGCCTGTTGGATTATTAATTGTTGGTGAGGCCGTTTGCTGTTCTTGGACGATTGCGGCATAGGAAGTGGAGGCAATACCGGTAGAGGGTACGGAATTGAAAGTCCTAGGTGCAGCGTTGTCCACAAGGTGGTTGGATTTGCGGCATCACGTTGTTCCTGAGAAGCTGTTCCTCGCGGCGGCTTTTAATGTTCTGATATGCAGGGCAGCCCGACCGTGAGGCGACATGGTCGCCTGCATACTAAGCAGAGGAGAGATTCTCCGGTCGGGCGCAGTCTGTGAGCGGATGGGGTCCAGCACAGAGTGGGCAGGTGACATCGCGACCAAGGTGATTCCTTGTATTGCCCCAAGATCGACACTTTTTACAATAGGTGATCCACTCTCTTCGACGTAGACTCTCACTTGTTCGAGGTAACGGATGTTGACCTTGAACGCGGCGGTATGGGCTATCTCTACTGTGTAGAGTGCCAAGTGGATGCGTTCAGATGCTGGTCCTGTCTCGGACACGTGAAAGACACGATACCCTTGTGCTTCCATGTCTGTCTTAAGGGTAGGAACATCGTTGTTGGGTTGTCAGCCACAAAGCACCAGGCGGTAGCGCTTCTTTTCAGTCACGCGATGGAAAAAGTATGAGGTATCAGGATATTCCTTCTTCAGATCATCCAGATTCTTCACAACCGCCTGGTGGTCATGGAAGGTACGAACATGATCTATGAAGTGGGTGCGAGAGTTGAGCCAAATGAGGGTAGATTTTGACGATATTTGGAGTACTCATCTATAATGAAAATGTGCTTGACTCGCGACAGATCCTACGAGTCCTCCACTTATCCACGGGTGGTTAGAGTGCTCTGCTGGAAGGTGGGGGTCTTTGTATTTGCTTGATTGGCTGAGGTAGACGGCAGGACATGAGAAGATAATTGATTTTGATAGGGTTATTGAAGCAAATATGTTGCTCAGGTGAAGTAGGCGATTTTCTAATGTGGACTTCGGTTTGATTTTGCGTTTAGCAGATATGAACCCGTTTCCGCACTCCATGGATTGTTGGCCCGACGTTCAGGCGTGGGGTCCGTAGTGGGCTCGGAAGTTTTGGTCTGAGAATTCATGTCAACAGCTGAGGCAGTGGCTTCCATCCGTGGATGGACAATGTCAGCTTCCGATGAGTGATTAATGCACAGTGGCTGTGAGCGGGTGTTGTGGGCTGGGATGTCCATTAAGCCAGATTTTTCTGAAGTGCATGTGGCTACAGCGTATATACCTTGTCTTAGGATGGTTGAATGCATCCGCTTACAGGAGCGCGGCGCGGTAGGCGTGAGCGGATAACGGCGGTAACCGTGTCCGTGGCGAATTGTGGACGGCACGGTCAGACGAACTCCGAGAATGCTGCAGCGGAACAGTATGCAGCACACGTGGCGGTCCTAACAGGTTGGCGACGGCGGAAGCGGCGGTTATAGCGATAGCGAGAGTCGGGTTGCAACGGTCGGGCGTAACGGGACACTCGCGGCGGTCCTAACAGACTGGCGACGGCAGATGCGGCGGCGATTGCGAGTGTCGGGTGACAACGGTGTCGCGTCACAACACTGATGTCTGAGCACTGCTCTGCGACCACGAAGACGGCAGCGATGTGCACTACTTCGTGTCTGGACTCCAGGATCGCGAATGTTCAATGATAATCGCGTGACGCGCAAAGAGGCGCGAGTGCGCTGCCCCAAGCGGATCTTTTATGCACTATCTTCACATTTTTCAGGTTGGCGCGCTTTTTAATCCCTTCGTCCGGTTTATAGGTATTCCATATACCAATATTTTTTTTTGAATTTAGATTTATTTTCTCTAACTTGATATTTTTTCTATACCCAGTTGTAAGACAAGAAGGAAAATTACTCTTTATCTGTGGAAGGAGAGAGAAGAAAAACAATAAAGAAATAGAATAAAAAGTACAAATTTATTCATAAAAATGAATTGTACATTAATATTATAACATCAATGATGCGGGACTTCATAAACATTTCATTCTACTTTGTAGTGAGAATATTTTTTTGAAACACGTAGGAAATAATAAAACTTTTTTGTCACACACAATACACTTTGTTTTGCTCGAGATAAGTCAAATACACTAAAAGAACAAATTGAATAATCACATTCATGAACTTGTTACATTTGCAACAATTAAGATTAAAATACTCATGTAATTCTCAAGTGCACAAAGGTTTCGTAGTATTTTCAGTAGAACATGTTCTATATTCAATCTAAAATTAAATTCTCAACTAAGAGTTAACATTTCACAAAGTCAAATCTGGAAATGAGACCTTTTTCAACTTAAGGAACAAATAAAGATTTGAAGAATGATACTTTAATAAAATCAGTACAAGAAACTAACACAATAAACATTAAGAAACTAAACATAATTTACACAACAGAAATTAAATTCTTCTCTATAACATTCTACTCTAAAATTACTAATAGGGAGGTATATTTAACATGTCATATTAATCTAATACAAAATTATCCCATTATTAGAAATTATGACTTATGCTTTCCTGCAAGACCATGGAGATAATTATTTACATGAATTCAATAATTTAAAAATGAAACATAAATTTGAAAAAATTCATTTACTNCATCCCATTATTAGAAATTATGACATGCTTTCCTGCAAGACCATGGAGATAATTATTTACATGAATTCAATAATTTAAAAATGAAACATAAATTTGAAAAAATTCATTTACTAGAGACAAATTTGGTGAGCTACACTCTTTACAAGTAGAAAGAACTAATGGTTGAGAATGAGGACAGTCGAAAGAAGACTGAAAATAATAAAATAGTGGTTAGTGAAAAAGATGGTTAGTGTTAGAGAGATGGTTAGTGCGAAGTAAAGAATAAGAGATTCCTAGCCATTTCTAATCCCTCCTCTGTTTCAATATCGCAGGGTACGGTTTTTGCCCATTTAATGCTAGATTCCATACCCTTGCTAACATAACAAAATATATGTAACGAGGCAGTGGAAGACCATCCTTCCCCTTCGTCGATTCTACTAAGGGGGATTGCCAAAAAACCTTCAGAGATGAAGTTCAACAAACCTGAAAGGATGGAGATGTTTAAATCTACTACATTCCAATTTTTCTACTTAAAAGGGGCATATAATTTAGAGATAGGATTTTAAAAATGTCTACGAAAGCCTTGCATGTTGGATGCATGTTACTGCATCCTTGCTGTCTAACAGCGCCGAAGAAGATCTCCAGAGGGTCTTGGTTGAGATTTCTCGCGCAAAGAGAATCAACACCCAATGCCTTAAACTTCTTCCACAACTGTTGAACACCAATGACGTTGCCCCTCCAGTAGTAAAAGCATTTACTCTGGGGTGCCTTTGCACCGTGAGGTCGTACCACAAATTTCTAATCACTGGCACTTTTGCCCACTGTGTTCCAGAATTGGTGGTGAGAGGAATCTCGAGCTAAAGGTGCTCCAAAGTTCTTGTCTCCTGTGGGCGATCCATTGAATGATTCAAAAAGTTCATCGACCAACTCAATGAACTCTGCAAGGTGAAAAACTTCAGGTTTCTTACAACGTACGCCATAACGTGTCAAATCTAAGTTTACATGGACGCTAAACAACTGCGCAGCATTCTTCATTTTCATTTTTTGTTTAGAGTTGGGATAAATATTACTTTCACTGAATTTTCTAGGATAAATATTTATTGTCAAATTAGTCTTCTCATATTCTAAGGACTCTTTGAAACTGTCAAATTTTGCCATTTTGACAATACCATCCCTCCCTGTGATCTGAACATCATATTTAAGAATTTTTTCCCAACACCTTGAGAAGATGAGGTGCATCAGCGAAAACAACAATATCGGTATCTCCCAACCTAATACATGGATCATCCTTCCGGCCAAGGTCTGAAGGGCTGAAGTATTGCTCTGCGCAAGGTCTGAGACCAAGGCTACTGGTCTCAGTTCTATTTCCTGCAATGCAGACACAGGGTCCTTGATGGTCTTTTCTAGTGTTCCTTTGCTAATGGAATGTTTCAAATGGAAAGCTACAGGATGCTTCCAATTAGAGTTCAAACCATGAAGCCATGAAGACCAGACCTCAAAAAGGAAGGAAAGCAACGCCCTGCCACACCTTCAAAGTCCAAAAGCTGATCATTCATAGGATCGTAATCCATATGTTTTTGCAGAGAAATCTCGTTAAACATGAGAATGCAGAATTTGTCCTTTTCAGATATAGAGGAAGTTTGCCAAGCCATACTGTGCAGTATGACTTTAGAAACACTAGGATTCAGAGGAATAGACTATCGAATACGAGAAAGAGTTCTGTAACTGGGCAGTTGCAGTAAGAGTTATGTGCAAAGAAGTACTCTTCTTCTGAACTGACAGGTTCAGTGCCTTCAGACGACAAGAATATCTCTTATCCGTCTTTGGCTTCCCGGTATTACCCAAGATAGAATTAACAATCTTCCTACGCTATTCAGGTAGCTGGAGAGAAATCATCCTCTGCCACTGGACGCATGCTAAGACGCCGTCTGGTCATCCGAACGTACCGATCCATAAACGTCTTTGCTACCTCATACATACTCGAGTTTCTCGGGGAGGTGAATTTGCTGCGAGGTAACCCAATAAACCTGTTTAAACTAAAACTCATCCCCTGGAGACTTGAGGATGAATGAGAAAAAGAAGTTAAATTACTTGTGCTGTGAGAAGTCAGCACAGTATCCGCCACACCTGGAGCTGGACTTGCGTAAGGTATGGAGGTTGAAGCCAATGAGTCCCCTTAGGTGGAAGGTCCGCAGTCCAGCACTCCTTTTTCCGTGGTTCCACTCCATATATTCTATTTCAGTAGCGATGGGGTGATCTGGACTACATTTAGAATAACAGTTCAACATTAACCTAATATAGACAATGAAAATAAATAAATTATTTTCACAAAATTTTCATTTTACAAAAGACACTGCGAATGTTAAAATACTCTTTCATAAAGAAATAAAAAAATTATGTACAAGAGCTTACATATTTAGAATTTTATAAAAAAATTAAAAAATAAATATTAATAAACCAATTTGATAAAAAAAGATATGCTCTAATATTAACTTCGATCTTCTCATATAAGTGAAACAATAATTGCAAGATAAAAATAATTTCCATTAGACGTAGAATTTACCACGAGTTAATTGGTATTCACTGAATTTTACCAAACTTCCCGTTGTTTGAATACAAGGAGGATCTACAAGTAAAAGATAGGAATAATAGATTGCCAGATAAAACGATAAAAATAATTTTGTTTAACTAATTGTACTCATTTCTTGCATTGTCTACAACCTGGTGAAAATTGCGACGGACCGGGACTCGAACCCGGGATTGCCTGCTGGAGCCGCAGATGTGCTGTCCACTGCACCACCCGCCTTGAATTTCAAAGATCGTCTACAAAAGGTCCTGGGTTCGAATCCCAGTTCGTCGCAATTTTACCTGGCCACAGACGATGCAAACTTTCCTCCTGTTTCAGTAGATACTCAAAAGTGGTGAGTTAAAAACAAATACTGACTTCTTGTTGGAACAGATCCCGGCTTGACGGTAACCCTCACTTTTTCTGCTATACGATCGGGGTTGGAGTAGCAGGCATCCTCGAAAAAATTTAGAATATAGTCTTGGGCGAAGACATTTCGGCACTAATATAAAATAAAAATAAAAAAATAAAAAATCTCGTTCACAACGCACAGTTTCTGCGCTGATCGCGAGTTAGCAGCAGTATGGCGGTTGCTTTTGTTAGCTCTCGAATCAAAATCGTAGTCCCCTTTTACAGGAATTCCCACAAATATATTGTTTCTGAAGTGTTTTAATAAGAGCGATCTAGCGGTTGCAAACGTAACTATTACAGACTACACTGGCGCCATCTGACAAAAGCTTTATGCAGAAAAGTCGACAATAGCCGCCTATGAAGCCCCCCGACTCAGACTGAAAAACCTTTCAAAATTTTATTTTAGCGTGTACTAACTTACAATTACTTCAACGGGATAACACTGCTACTGAAACTACTTTTATCTTTTTGGTTTTGTTGGGTTAAAAAGTATGAATAATCACAATTTGTCTCCAAATACATAACCATAATAAAATTTAATTGAATTACTTGATATTAAGATAACATGTATTATTCACGACCTAAACATTAAAATTCAACCCTTACAAGTACGATGTACATGCATAATTCAATGTTTTTCTTTGTGAAGAGAATAGCTGTTTCAGGCTCCCACGTAAACATTTGGGATCCGGCGATTTCTGTTCACTGTTTGTACTCTTATTTAAGGTACTTCTATGAGGATGTTCTAAATCTGTAACATCCTGAATCTGTATTGGATGCATTTCGAACGGGAGTTGGTTTTTTATATTTTTTTGCCAGAATGAATGTAGTCTCATAATCATTTATTGCATTATCTACTTCCAGTTAAAAATAGAGGCGGAGCAGGACATGAAACCGAGACCACTTGTTATGACCGCAAGTCTGGTACAACTGCACATGTGTGTTTAACTTTTATTGTTTTCGACACAATATTTTTGCACAAATTAATAATCAGGTCTCTCACAAATATAAATGTAAAAAACGAAAGCGAGATGTCAAAAAGAATTAATTTTGATTTTCTTATCCCTCGATTTTCCCCTGGTGGATTGCATCCGATCTCTCCTTCTTGCTTTTTTTTTACATTTTTTTACGACGATGCAAACTTAGAAGATGAGAAAGAAAAAATTTTTCTATGAGAAAATATGTGAAACTCAGAGATAATGGTTCAAAAATGTCAATCTTAAAAGTAAAATAAATAACTAATAAGTATAGATTACTAGTGTTATTTAAGTACAGGTCAATAAAAATTATCTGAAAACATTTTTCCATTCATATCATTTTTCACAATTTTCACTGTTTATAAGCTGACTTATTTTTTCGACAATTGCCTTGCTACCCACGTCTGCGGATAGTTGGAATTGTATGGTAGTTGAAAAACGTCATAGCAATGCTGAATATTTTATCATATGTACATTGTGATTATTATATGTACTAGCAAATGATATATTTCTCCGCAATGGAGAATATCTATCATAAAATGTAACTGTGCAGGTTGTATGTGTTTTTTGTTTTGTATTTTACGCATGAATACAAGGACTTCCTCACCCTTGCTGATTACATGTTTTCCTGACAATCACTTTCAAATTGGCACGTATACATCTCAGACATCCTTTCTAGTTAATTATATATACCCCTATGTAATTATCAAAGGGGACCATGCAGTTTAAAGGCCCATATATCTCATTTATTTTCCGTTTAGCACCAATTGCAACTATCATCTAGTTATACTCACTTCATGAACACTGTTCAATAACTAATATTATGTTGTCATCGAAAGGTCTTTACAATCTCGTATATTAATTCCACCTCTAATTTAGTAAATTAATTAACTTTTACATCCTTATTTACAGACTGGAGCTTACTCATAATTGAAGTCTTGAAATATCCAAAATGAATTTCCCGTAAACGATCTGTTTAAGTATAGTGCCAAATATTTCGTCATAACATATTCATAATTTACGAAATATAAAATTGATTTTTGTTACTATGTATTTAATTAACAAATATAAGTGAATTTTATAGATCAGTTACATATTTCATAAGATGTAATGCGTAAGGTTTGGTTTGTTCGTTTCTTCTTTTTTCTTACTCTCTGTATATAAAAGCGAAATACCTCTCACTGACTAATCACAAAATCCCAGAAACTACAAAGTTTGAAAATTTGAAATTGGGCAGGTAGGTTTTTTCTTGGAGCTTTAGGGCTCACCAACGTCAAGATTTGTTAGTGACATCTTGATATCGTATAAATCAAAATTCAGCACTCATGAAAAAGACATACCTAGCACTACATTAAAATATTAAATAAATAATTAATTTCCGGCAAATAAATAAATAAATTTTATTTTCAGGAGGTTCATCATTATATGTATAATAATAACACTATGCTGTATATGTATAGATGATCATATAATTTTAGGTGATTTTGAAGTATTTATTTGTGCTAATTCCAGATCTGGTATTATTTTTTTCTATCATGTACAGTTTTTTGCAAATCTGTGAGCAAAATCAAAGATGTTTTGTCATTTTAAAGGAATCAGTTGGCAGCTCTTGTTACATCCACCCAGTTATTTGGCGGCAAATAGACATTGTCGGTTACAATTAGTGGTTTGAAACCATATTTGTGTTATTTCCAGTTGACTTAGGAATAATAAGTTCACAGAAATGTTTGAATGTCTCAAATGTGTTTTGTTTTTTTCTTTTGGTAGCAATGTTTTTGCAAAACAATGACAAGAAAGGACAATCTTTTTTGTAAAAGATGTGCATTGCGCATAATTTGACATGAGTCATGGAGATCACAAAGTACCCTTCAAAATGTTTCAGATGTTATTGAGAGCAGTTCAGGAAGTGAAACTGACGTTGAAAAATGCAACTGGGAAGAAGATTCAGCACTTGAATTGTTCAGTAAAAAAAAAAAGAAAAAAGAATAAATGTGTTTTGGATTTTTTTTAAGGAAGTTGCGACCGATTTTTTAGTAACAAGTGCGATCTGGGCCTCAAATCTATGGTTAGGACGATGTTGCAGAATTTCACGAAATTAGTCTGGAATATGAGCGAAAAGCTCCATTTTCTACTTTCCCGCATTGACTTCTCTGAAAACATAAAACACGTAAACGAAGAATAAGGTGAACCTTTCTATCAGGATATAAAAGACTTGGACAGAGGTAACAGGGACGGTGGAACGCCATCAGGACGGCAGACTGCTGTTTGGTGTTAATGAGAGACGGCAATACAGAGGAGTTAAAACCAAGCGGAAAAAATTTAACCCACCGGAGAAAAAAGTAAAGTGTCAAATGATATGTGTCCTCTTAAAATTTAATTGTCTTATCCAATACGCGGAGTTAATATGGCTAAAATCTGAAAATGTACTTATTTTTTCAATTAGAAACTTATATTTATTTTGCCCTCTTCATAATGATAAACTAGACCATTTTATATTTTATTGTATTTAGACCATTTTATGCTCTAAAATAATATAATTAAACAATATTCAATCATAAAATGCAAAATTTGTATGTAATAGCGAAAAACCTAACTTTTAGTTTTAATTAATGTGAATTTCCGTACGTTAAAAATTTAATTTGTACAAAAATCTCACGTGATAGAGAATGTAAACTAACTTATCTGAAATCTCAATGAAAAATACTAATTGTTATACCTTCTTTTAGAAAAAAAACATCCGTCAAGAAGTTAAAAAATGCAGCATAGTGTAATAGTTTCTTGGCGATCTAGAAAGCTTATAGATTGAACGAGCTGATCTTAAAAGAATCTACCTTCCAAGTGTCGTTATCTTGTATGTTGAGTTTGTGAGTGCACGTGCGTGGTACATTTTTTATTCGACAGCGGCGTAACGACTCGGAATATAAATACTGCATACTTGAAGCATTGTTGTGTGTTGAAGTAGATCTGCATGTTAAATGGTCAATATTATCTCCCAGGTTATTATACTTTCTTATTATATTTTCATTCGAGTTCAACGCGCTGTGAAGGTTCTGAGACTTGTTAGTAACCGATTTCTTAAATCACTCTTGGGATCCGATTGGATAAAAAATTTTTTGGCCACATTTCTTAGTATATAAGACAACGGCTCTGCTTCATGCCCCCCCCCCCGGGGACTTACATCTAGTAAGTACGTGTTCGGCAAACATGGGGTCCCGAGCTGAGTCTGGCATTACATCCACTTACTTGTGCGATGCTCCTTCCTTTCTCTTTCCTCCCCTTCCTTGGTCACCTCTTGTTCTTTTCGATCCCGACGCTAGGGTATCTTTCATTTTCCTCTTCTTTTTTTATTTTTTTATTTTATTTTTGTAATGATACGTGTTATGTTTTGAGATGTGTTGATATTTGAGTTTTGAGTTGTAATTCAGGAGGTAATTTAGTGGGTATGGTTGAGTCATTCGGCGAGTCCGACACGCGGGGAGAGTCATGTTGGCTCTTCTTAGTGCGTAACTGCATTTTCCCTACCTGTACAAGTTTTTTGGGCTCTAATGACCTCGATGTCGACGAGTCGTAAAGGCCCACACACAAAAAAAAATGCTTCATGTCTCAACTAACATGATTCTTAGTATCACCTAGAAAAATATTTTGTTCTAATGTAACGAACAAAACGTACGTTGCACATATCACCCCGAAGCAATTGAAAAAATATGGAAAGTGATTTTCATGGTTAATTTTAACTGGATATCCGTAATCCTAAGGTATCAGTAATAGTAACAATGAATAAAATAATTTGTTTACAATAATATCCGCAATCAATGAATTAATTCATTATTATACATCATTCAAGTGAAGATGAAATCTTGAAATTGTAAATAAATGAAGAAAAACAACAAAGTATTGGGATGTATTATATTTATAGATAATCACAAAGTATTTATAAAAGTAGTGCTGATATGAGAGAAAAATATGTCATCTTAGTATCTCCTTAAGATTCTCTTCATCTAAAACCATTTTTTTTCTGTCACGCTGGCTACCTGTGCGGGCGTCCTCCTGTTATCCTGTTCACTGAACCACTACGCACGTGTTACGAGAGGCAACGCTTTCCGCATGTCCTTAGTGAGGTGATTTTTTTTCTTGCATTATCTATTCGTTTGGAACCGTTTTGTTTCCCTAATAAGCGTCTTGAAAAATCCCTCCGATGTGGGTAATCTTGTTTGTATAATTTTTTACCTTGATTCCTTTCTTACATGAAAAAATACTACGGATGAGAGAGCCCTAGGTTTGGTTGTGTGATTCAAATCCAAAATAAGGAAAGGATTACTGGAAACTTTTGGAATCCTAACCTTATACTTTATATCCTATGAAGTTACGATGTTACATCTAAAAGTTGAAATATCTCTTCCGAAAGTTGGGATGTCATATTGAAAGGTTTGGAGAAATCCGTTTCTTTCGCGGGATTTGAATCTCACACCCAAACCTTTTCCGTCAGTGTACACGTCCATAAATAGTATATTGATTATATTAGTCAGGATTATTGCAGGTTTATGGTGACGAGACAGTACTTCTCGAAATGAAGCAATTTATCATTGAATGAAAACGATCACAGCATGTGAATAATACCAGGGAAATATCCGGTCCAAGTTTGGACATACCATTCTCCAGGATTTGCCACTCCCTCGGATCTGCCAGTAAGTTATACTAGTCATAAATAACGACTGCGTGATAACAATTCACAAATAATTATCTGAAATATGAGCAATAACTAATAAATAAATAATTCTCAAAAAGCAGTTGAAATGTTGAAGGAACTTGTGGAGAACAGCAAGCTTATTCACTCTCCGGGAGCAAGCACGAGACCCTCCCAACAATTCTGATCCAAGTACTCAAAAGAAACAACAGAATGAACCGAACCATAGATGGGACTACACATCACGTACGCAATCGCGAGCCATGAAACACAACCCAAGATTGAGTATTATAAAATATATACTAGTGTAAAAGGTAATAGAAAAAATAATATTTTATTAAAATGTTTTTGTAATCTAACAAATTATTATCAAACGTACTGATATATTGAAGTGTTATGGTATACAAAGACTTAAAATGTTAACGAATCCACATGAGCATACTAAGTATTAATTTTCGATGAAACACTAGTCCCTGGTATATTTAATGGAAAATTGAAAACTTATATTAAGTTATATTATGAAAATCAATATGTTATTTGACATTACTGTAATAATAATGTAGTAGGAAGCTAAAAGATTTCAAAAGATTTTTTCTTTTGGAAGAGATGACACCTTATTTGCGTGGACCTTTGAGAAATTTTGCATGGATGCGGAGTGATCTGATGAATATGAGAACTTCTTATTTTCTAAGTGTCACTCCTGGACACTTAGGAAACTCAGCTTTATTAAACTTAGAAATAGATGGACATTATTGAGTAACTTGTAGCACCTTTCCGTGATACTAGTTATTCTCACTGCGTCCATGGTGATTCTGCAGAAAACTAGAAACTGCGATATTCGAGTTGTTGATTCATTTCCTCGATTATTCACTTTCTTCACATCATTCCCCGAAGAACAATCTGTTATTGGTTCAAGTTAACAACAAGTCGATTTCTTACGTATATGTGCGTTAAAGCCAACATATCTTGGAACAAAGGTAGATCGTCAGAATTGTATAAAATATTTACGTGCTTCCAACTAAACGAGGCTTATAACCATAATTTCCTACACGTACTCCAGCAACCCAAATTTTCTCTTTCCTTCATCATCCACTATCCTTCACCTAAAATCATCCGTTCTTAGGCGTGAGAAAACCACATAAGACAATATAATAATAATAATAATAATCTTCAATGACATAATCAACAGAATCAACTTCGGTAGACTATATCTACCTCGACTGATCCACAATCAGCGGAAGGAAAGAATTTGGCCAAACCATTCGATATGATATTCTTACCTCGTCGTATCGGAGCTATAAGGATTGGATGTCTTATCCATAAGTTTGGAAAAATTGTTTCCTTTCTCTACATTCATATCTCATATCCATTCTTAGGGTATTCAAATCCATAGTGGTTTGTCAATGCGTCTTCCATGTAAAAAAATACCCAAGTTCACAAATAATAATTTTATGACTTTAATATTTCATTTAAATAACCATTTTCAAGTATGAGTCATAAACGAGACTATTACTTTTGAGCTGTCCAACGTCTAACCACACATTGCGAGTTAGTAGCGGATGTCGGCGCCGGGAAGGTCCGGAACGCATTAGCGATTCCGCAAGCGCCTTCCACGTCTCCGCTTGTGTCTCCGCGGTGCAGCAGCAGCAGCCTCCTCCTCCATCAACTCCAGCACAGCCCTTCTCCATGGCGGGGTGGACGCTCTCACTCTTGCTAGGCACTAGGAAAAGGTGAATGAACCGCTCCTCCATGTCCCTGACTCTAGACGATGCTATTCTCCAGAGACGTCGTGATGTCAGAAAAACCGGATTTCAACTCCATTTTTCATATTGTTCCTTTCCCCCCATTATTAGTGACTTTCACTGTCTCCAAAATATTTTTTTAAAAATTATTTCCCTATTTAACCTACAAGGCAATAGCAGACATTTGCAAAAGACTCGCTCCTTAAGTGCAAATGTTTAGAAACGAAAATATTAGCTTATTACAAAAATTTTATTTTATAAGCATGAAATATATCAATGTATGTTTAGGAAACATTAACGAAAATGATAGACCTAGGATGACACCTCAATCATGTATATATTGAAAAAGAATAAACTATTATTTTACAAACATTTTGTCAAAAAAGTATAAAAAATTATTGAACAATTTATGCTTAATTAGATATCATTTTAATTTAACGATCACACAAAACAAAATAAATAATTCAAGTCACAGTCTGTACAATCCTGAAGAATGACACCATGTAGAACTTGAAAACTTAAAATGCTTTACCCATTACAAAAAAAGTATTATATACACTACATGTTAAATTCGCAGATGATAGTTGGTAGTAGGGAGGGATTGGGTAGAAGATGGAGGAGGAGAGGGGTAGGCCTAATCTATATGCTACAGTACAGAATGTAAATACGTTGGTCTGTAGCAAGTACACCAAGATGGTTAACAGTACCGAAAGAAGTTACACATTTCGTTGTGGATGATTTTTTAAGTTAACTATACTAAGATCTGGATTTTTATGTTAACTATACTATTTCCTTCATTCAACTTCTAACATGATATTAATTTACAGACCTAATTACTGTTCATATAAATTATACTACGGCAACGCGTGACACTTGTATGCAACCAGCTAAACTGTACAATTGTTGCTACCCGTTTCAATAATTCGTCTTTCGTTAGTAGGAGGAGGAATTGCAACATTTTCACTTAATTGCCTTCGATTGATTCGGGAATCAACTCACATATTAAGAAGGTGTGCAAACTGGTGAAATCAAAACAATACATTGTATTCAATTCTATCGATTCCAAGATGCCCCAGATACAAAGAGATTGCGATTGGACGGAAAAGTAGATAGAAGGATTCTCAACTCGCTTAAAACTCGATATCAGAAAAGTCACCGCCTTATGCTGGAATGTTTTAGTAAGATAAAAAAAGGATTAAAGTCATAAAAATGTAAATAAATAATTGTATAATTGTTAAAATGCATTTGCACAATACGTATGATTACGTATATATGTAATTTTATATTATAAACATATATTTAAAGTATTAATGAAGCATATAATACTTCATATGAACAATGTTGTTTGGCACATGATAGTAGTAAGAATATTTAATAGTGGCAAAATAAATATTTGAAATAATATATGTATAATACCGGTAATATTTGAAATAATACACGTAAGACTTCCTGGTTAACAGAAATAAAAAGCTTTTGAGAGAAGGAATCTACATAAGGGTAGGAAATTTAAAAAGAAGAAGAAAGGAGAAAGAAATATTAAATATAATGAAAAGAGCTGAAGCAAAACAATGTTTACGCAGAAGAAAAACATTTTTTTTTTTTGGAATTGTAAGAGAAGTAGTTATAAATATTGCAACGTAATTACGAAGAGGTGAAAACCGCTATATAATGCCTGTATTGGGAATTGTGATTTTTCATTTATTTAAAACAGTAGTAAACAGTATTAAACTGTAGTTTTTATTTTATAGAATATCAGAAAAAATAATTTAGTTGCAACTTTCTTTTGGCATGAAGTTATTTTTTATTATTTAGAAACTTTGGAATTATAAGTTTTACGTACATAGTCTTGCTTCTTTTACAAAAAAAAAAAGAAAATTGAGAGTAATAATGCAAATGAATGTTTTTCACTTCAATCTTTCCACGACTTCGAATGTTTCATGAAGTAGAGAGGTAACTCGAAAACGCAGCTTGTAGTTGGTTTAATTTAATGCAGAAAACCCTTTTTTATATTGAAGCTCAAATATTTACCAAATCTCGGTAAAATTGTATTCCTACAGTAAGTAGAAAAAAATAAGTAGAGTATCAAATCCTCCCCCCCTACCTATTTGAATGTCAGGCGGATTTTCAACGACAGGTCCAATAATTTAAAACGTGCGAAACGAAAGGAAATCTATCACTCATTAACATTGTTAATGCAGATCGTGTTGTATTGTTTGGTACATCTGTTATCTGAAGTCTAGAATTTGTCAAATATATAAAAAAGGAGAATAAACTTGTCATTTATATAATCGTTTTCTCCTTGAGATAAATTGAATATTGTTAGATGATATAGAAATTTAAAAATTATTTTATGTACTTCGATAAAATAATGCCTGTTGTTCAAATATTGATGCGATCGTGAGAAATCTTCATCCATACTTCAACGTCCAGACTCACTTCTAGTCCTACTCAGTCATCTACAACATGGAAACCGGGGTTTGCATGGAACCTTTACGCCCTGAATTTCCCTAGGAAATTTTTGGAGTCAAAAATCTTGGAGCTCTCCGTTATAACCTTGGGTTTAACACAGGGTAACATAGGCAGTGATTCTCGAACTTGTATCTCTAAATCACCCTTGCGAATAAGACCTCACGTCCCAACTCCTGATGTCTAAAAACAAAAAAAATGTTTTCAAAATTTTTTCCTAATGTATTTCAGTTTATTGTGATTATTTTGTATTTTATACAGAAAATAGTTGGTGAAATAATTTCTAGACAATTTTATATTTAAAAAAGTCCCATGGCATTATTTGCCCTTTTTATTTTCATAAAGTATTCCTAATTAAAGGAGAGGAAAGACACCGCCGTAAATATAGATTTTCTCAGCCGACAATCCTGAGATTTATTGTTATAACAGCTGAAACAACATTTGTATACATAAGATAAGAATAAAAACAAATAGTGCTAAAAATTGATGTGTATAAAGTCTTTTACGTCTCTCTAGACAATCGGCAGCGCCTCTCTGAGCCGGTGCTATACATCTTATAGCTTACGAACCACAGAGTTCGGGCGCTTAGTGGGAACACTATTGCTTTCATTTTTATTGTACCGTGAAAACTGTGTCCAGAAGTTGTCATTCCAGGGTTTGCCAACGCATAAAATTAAAAGTGTTGCTTTACACTTGGAAAAAATGTTTCTCTATAAAGTATAAACTGATATTTAGTCATAAAAATCTAGCACCTACCCTAAACATTATTATTATATTTATCCTTTATTTATTTTGGAATGTGGTTATACGAAGTGTTTCCCGAGAGAAACGAACTATTTCATAACGTGTGATTGAGTTGTTTTTTCGATGAATATTTGTTTCTATTTCACTGGTTGTACTGATGACTTCCTAAATCTAAACAAAATTCGCCTTTGTTTATTTTAAAGAGATATTATATCACAAGCGAATATATTATCCCGTTATTCCTTAGAGTTTATCCCATTGAGACCTCTCTGACAGAGTGTTGCGAATTATAAGAGAAAAAGCAATAACACATTATCCCTATATCATTGAGATATTCAGGGCTATAACTATTACTTACAAAGGTCCATTTAACACTTTTGAGGCATGTGGAGAAACCTTGCAGATGATTTCGAATCATGAAACTTCGGCTCGTATTAGTGCCGTAAATTTTGGAAACGAGTTCAATTTATGTGTATTTTCAAGAATGTATTGAATTTTTTTTTAAAATTAAGCACAGAATTCCAGTTAATTTACAGGGGGTTACCAACTATTTACATGTTTATCAATAGATTTGAGCAATAATAAAGTTCAGAAAATTTGGTAATTTGTAGAATCGTTTCGGTAACAAATTGTGCAATAACAATTGTGCAAATTGCAAAAAGAAATCATGATTACAAAAATAGTGTCTTTAAAATGCAAAAAAGCCAATTTATTTTGTGATCCACTTTGAACACAAAATAATATTTTGTTTATCTTAATTTAAAAATAAAATCTTTTTTTAAATATTTTATGGGTACCTGAAACACATTTAAACTTTCGAGGTCCAGTTGTATCAGAAGAATTAGGAAACCAGACGATGTGCTATAAAGTAAAATATCGATCAACGAAGGATGATGATCAAAGTGTTACGTAAAGGAAGCAGGAACCCAAACAGGATGTGAAGCAAACGCAGAAGATAAAAACGTCAAGAAAAGTGTTGTGTAGGATGTGGAATAGATGAGACGGTGTTGTCGCAAACAAACATTATACTCGCACATCATTTACGCCTAGCTGGAGTTTGTGGGATGACGCCCATCCGTTGCGCAAGTGAGCCCTGTTTATATTCTGATTGAGCCACGAGAGAAATCATTCATTCCCAATATGATAGATTTATCCTGATGCCATAGACCAATTACCAATCTTCATCATTTCTTCACCAATTCATTTTGTATATGGATCCGTCTGTGGTGAAATTAATTAATTGTGGTGATAAAGATCATTGCTGACTCCGGTATGATGGACACACATTGATTGATTGAATACATAAAGTATGTGTTGAAAAATGTACAAGGGATTCATGATAATAAGATTCGGTTTACAACACACTCCTACCATTATGCTGAAATAAAACATACATGATAAATATCTAATTATCGTAAAGGTTATAGTTACCTGGTATTCCCTACAACACTTTACCATATACATATTGTATTTTGGAATGAATTTTCTCGACCTGATCCTCAGATAATTTGTTCTTGATCTGCGCGTCTATGTATATTCACCTTAGCGATTTAATGAAGTATTATCATTTTTATGATAAGGTAGTGTGAGTGAAAAATTATTCTGCCGGGAGGATATTTACTTTCTTTTCCACCAAAGCAATGGAGGGTGTTCTAAATCAAAAGGGGAGGCGCTCGAGTCAAAATCACCGAGATACCACTTTGGAGCTCCACATCACTGTGAGGATGGGGCGAGAGAAAACCTGTAGGATGGGGAAATTTGCTTGTTATTCTTACCCTTGCTCTTGGATTTCCCTGGTTCACAACGATACTTAACGAATACTCTAGTTGTAGACATCCATTTACAAACGTAATACATTTCACTGCGTCAATTTTCAGTATATCCGCCAAAAACTAATTTTTCTACCTCATTGTTTTTCCAAATATCGCTTACTAATTTATGCTTTATTTATCCAATAATCATTTAGTCTTAAATTACTCGTAAATGCAACAATAACTTTGTTAAGACGGTATAGTATGCAATTCCAGCGTATAGTGAGCACAACCCACGACAATCAAGGGCTTATTTAGTGGCGCACTGACCCTCAGCCTCGCCAATATTATACATCTATAAATTGCAATAAACTTATATAATTGAATACACTCCACGTTGGAGTGCCAATTGTAATATACTTAAATTACTGAAAAGAGTGGTCCTGAGTTGGGAGCCAATTGTAATGTACTTAAATTTGAGAGGCCATATATTGGGACGCCATTTTGTAATAAACTTGAATTTTAACAGAAAAATAAACGAATGGAGACATCTAACGCTCACTTTCCTGACCCACTCGGCGCAGTAATGACTGATGCCTAGCTGTCATAGATCTTAAATTTAAAGATAGGGAAATGGTTTCGGCCGATTCATTGGTGTGAAACACATTAATCCTTCTCGAAGGAAACACATTATTCTTTAAAAAATTATATAATTACAACAAAACAAATACATAATTGTAATGAATATTTCCCCCAAAATAAGGATACAACATGCAATTGTTCACTAACACACATTACAAATCTTAAGCTAATTCTGAGTTTACACAATTGGTTATTCTTTGACATACAACAACGGAACTTGTCCGTTCAAACACTTTGTACGAGCTGAAGTCTCATTGGACTACATAACAGTTTATAAATAATAAAGTTCGTCCAATCGGATATCAGCACTGCCGCGACCAATGAGGTTACTTGTATCATTTACCAATTTTCTTTCGCAAAACAATTAGACACAAGTCACTAATCAAATCACACAAGGCTTTGAGAGCCGTCATTGGCTCATCAAAATTGATTACTTCGATACTGGAGAATCGATGACAGATTTCATGGGAAGTAAAAGTTGCAGAGGTGCAATGGCGAAACGTCTTATGAAGTCGTCTCATTGGTGTGTTTAATTACACCCAGATACCCAATCAGATACCCTCCAGTCAGCATCTCCCATGGGGTCTCCAGCTATGATCCATTCCATGTTCACTCTTTATCAATCGTGTCTCGTTGTTTCGATAACTTAATCGATCATGGACACGAGTGTTCCGAGGTTGCACTTCGCAGTGAATTTAAGCACTTTTGATATTCATCAGATGTCGAAATTGTAATAATCCAGTATCGACTTTGGAAAAAGAACTCGATGTTGGTCGGATTTCTGTCCTCTCGATCAAAGAGGGCGTCCGCCTCTATCGAAAAATATCGACGATTACCATGATCACAGTCATTCAAACGCAATCCGAGTGTCGCTCTAACTCTGATATATCTCATGTATATTCCCATAAGCGAGTGTATGAGTATGCGCGTTAAAATATTTTCATCTCCTCTTCACCTAATTTGTAAAATCAGCCCATGGCATACGTCATGAACTTTTTTATCCAATAACATCTAAAAGTTTATTTCACGTGATCTCTCAAGATTGGTTTGGTCCTTTGACGTTGTCGCCTCAATCAGCCTACCTCTGGTCGTACTCTAATCTCGTGATGTCTCGTCTCGTGATGTAGTATTTTCAGGTGAAGGTAATCTGCTTACCCTCAAAAATTGAGGTCACAAAAGCCCTTCAGTGGGTCAGAAGACCCTCCCACTCGTCGTCATCGTTACTAACTTTCTAAAATTGTACGTAAATCAGAAGCCGTAGACAGCTCTTATGCAATTCCCAGACATGCTTGGCGAAGGGTCACCCCTTCTCCTTTTTTTGTCATACTTGAAAGGACCCAGGCTTCGCTTTCTCTTTTAAACTCGTTTTAATCTCTGTACAACGGCTTTTCTTTGGCGCGTAATATTTTGGCGCCTCCGTGCGAATATTTATTCCTTTCAATTTACCATAAAACTTGCTTATACGAATTATTTATTATAATACAGCATTTTTCGATATGGTCTAAATATAAATAAAGCCTATTTTGATTTGATTGCCCTTAGCGGACTGATAAAACGAGAGGATGAATGACGATATTGGGTTACTGAGGGTCCTATGGTACAGAACCGACATATATGTGGAACGAGTGAGGGAAATCCAAATAAGATATACAAATATGTGACAGAAAAAAATATGAAAAAAATGACATGAGGTATCTGAAATATAAAGTTGAACTGCAGTAGTAGTTGAAAAGTTGATTTTTAAACTTTCTACAACATTTAATACCAGAATAATTTTCCGCTTTTACCGATGGTATTCTGGGGCACATTTTTTCTAAACATTGAAGGTCAATGTGTCATTTCTTTATTCACGAACATTTCATATCAATAACAAACTGTATCGTTCGTATATTGTTAAATAAATTAGCAATGACGAATAACATTTATTTTATGGGAATAATGCGTAACCACGTTCCAATTAATGCACTCTTATATTATGAAATTGAATCTCTTCAAATCCGCGGTTAAAAACTACCTCCTGCACCAGTGCTTCTACAATGTAAAAGAATTTATTGATTTTAATAAAAGTTAAATCCGTCTTTATCACGCCATTGCTGTAGTACTTTTTAAACAACTTATAACAATTTCAAAAACTATTTTCTTGCATGATTGCGTTGTCTTATGGCTCATATTAATTTAGTTTTATGTGTACTCAACTTAGACACGGTTGTGTACATTAATTCTGTAGCCTCATCGTGGCCCGGATTTTTCTCCGGTTTTCCTTCTGGTAGAGACAGATTTCTTATACAGGTCCTCTATCCTTTGTCTAGGGGCGTGTTTGTACGTGTAAAATAATTTTTGTGTGTTAAATTACAAACATATTGACATTCTATTAGTATTATAACTCGCAGCTAACTTTTTATCTTTTCTAGGAATTTTTGCTGAAATTTTTGAATCCGCCTCTGCCTTAGGGCCCTTGTTCGGAATTGATGGGATGGTCCCTTGCTTGATTCCGGAGAGTAAATTAGTTTATTGTCCTCCACGTGGTCGTACGCAATTTGTACTGTTTTTTGACAATAAATTTATTTATTATTTATCACACGCTACAGCCGCGAAGCAAAATAGAGCGCGTGCGAGTTGTAGCAATTCGTGATGCGCAGTGCGACGATATTCAATTTGCTAGAGCGCATCATGCACTCTCAGTTTCCCCCTGTCTTGTCTACACGTACATATGACTTATCGCGGTCTACCTTACTTCATTCCATCGCCTTGTTTTCTTCTAAAATTTTGTAGACCATAAAACTGTAATATTGCTGAGTGGAAACGTCTGAACATTCAATTACATTCACTATATAAATATAAAAAATATCCCAGGCGATAGTATCGGATCCTCTTATCCCACCTTCATTGTAGTATTAAAACATACTCTCTCTTCAAGAAATATTTCCGGTTGGTAAGATTATTTTAGCCAGCTACAAAAACTTACTGAAAGAAAATTATGAAATGATTAGTTATTAGATTTTTTTTCTAAACATATATAGTGATTTATAGAGTAAAGGGCTAATAACATGGAAAATATTTTCAGCAAGATTTCGTTGTTTGGGAAATTAATTTATAATACCATTCGTTCAAATAGACTGCACCAACAAACCTGCACCAGACGAACTTAGGCAACCCGCAAGACAATATTTTCCACCATCAGTTGCTCTATTTTACCGCAATGAATCACGAGAACCGTTCATAGTTGTGCAAGAAATTCTGATTCGAAACTGTCGCGACTCTTGTGAAAAGTTTCTTATCGTGGTCCGAGAAGGTTCTCAGAAGGTAAGAGCAATACAATAAAATAATGTTCTAAAACTTAAACAACTTACACACTAGGTTTTATACATTCCTAAATATTCTCGAATCAACTACAAGTGAGTTTTAAATATTTCTGATGTAAGAAATGGCTGCGATATCTATATTCACGACTGAAAAATTTTATGTTCCACTAATATTTCTTTATTAATTTTTTTTTTTCGTTTCCTTTTAGATCTTTTACTTTTTATGCAAAACTAAGTTACATGTTTGTAAAGGGATTTTTATTCAGTTTTCTGTAAAGACAATGTAAAGAGTTTTTTCTTCAGTTTTCCAAGAACCTTATACACCTTTCCCCATTAATGGATGTATTCGACACGGTGGATTTCACATACAGTAGCTATCTTAGGAATGTCATCACTGCAAATGTTGAGTAAGTTAAATGGTATATTAGCATTGGCGAGGATATATTCTTGAGAAAAAATTGGGGAAAAGAAATTCATAATAAAACGGCTTTTTTTATTCTTGAATCTCGGAACTGGAGATTTGTTAATGATGCCATGCTCGAGCTGAACATGTATGAAGAAAGGCAAGAACATTTCTCACCCATTTTTACTGTCATACATTGTTCACACACAAACACAGAAAATAACTTGAGGACTGGACCAGAAGCAAGCAGCTTTCACCTTGTAGACAATACACACAGAAAATTAACTTCAAGGCGCCGATGCTCCTCACGACTGCCGCTTCTGGTTCTCTGAAGCAAAATGTTTCACAAGAATCAACGAACGAAAAGGATCACTCCAATAAGATAAACACCTATTGTTGAAGTAGAATTAATTTGATTGGTGCTTATAACAGACAAGATTTCATTGTCGAGATGAGTAACATGGCCCAGCCAATAATGTACTCAAACAACGAATACTTCACAGTATAAAGAATTCGAATAAAGGATAAATGGTTCAACATAAAATTATAAGCATAAAACAATGATATACANTTTTTTTTCTTTCTTTTCTTTCTTTCTTTTCTTTCTTTTCTTTCTTTTCTTTCTTTTCTTTCTTTTCTTCCTTTTCTTTCTTTTCTTTCTTTTCTTTTCTTTCTTTTCTTTCTTTCTTTTCTTTCTTTTCTTTCTTTTCTTTCTTTTCTTTCTTTTCTTTCTTTTCTTTCTTTTCTTTCTTTTCTTTCTTTTCTTTCTTTTCTTTCTTTTCTTTCTTTTCTTTCTTTTCTTTCTTTTCTTTCTTTTTCTTTCTTAACTTAACACATATTTTGATGCATGAAAAAATGTCAAGTAACTCCTAATAAAACAAATTAAAAAGTAAGTAAATAAAGGCAATAACAAAAAAATTCAATACCAATTTAGAGAAAATTATTTGCTTTACGCAACACTTGTAGGATATTAAATCATTTTTAGACATTGCTTGAGACATTTCATTTCGATATTAAAGTTACAATAAAAAAGAAAAATAAAGAACGTAATAGGAATATTCTAAATTTCATAAATGACTACTCGGATGAGGTTAATAGATGAACAGACTAATACACAGCGCAAAACTCTAGTAAAACGATCTCCCTTGTACACTAAGAGAAGTATTGCTCCAATTCGTTCTTCGTGGAGGTCGTGACCCGCGACCTAGGGCAGCGAGGAGAACATAAAGTACGTAGAAATCGAATACACGTCTAGGGAAGCGACGTACTTCTCTAACGAACGCAGAGCTCAGACACCCTTCGCCGCCTCGCGGCCATATAGAAAGTGCCTGTATCTGTTGAGGGAATAAAAAGCACGTCCCGGAAGGCCAAATACATGGGATCTCCAGCCTCTGAGAATGATTAAATGACGGAACAAGAGTTTCGCAGAGCTGATTTGCAGTTCACGTACTCCACCGAGAAAGTACGAAGGGTAGGAGCGTTGGAGAACAAGAAGGTTCTATAGAAATGAAAGATGAACTTAAACGAGCATAAAACAAAAGGTACAAAATTAATTCCTGCTGGTTATGATAATATAATATTTTTTGTCAAATAAGATATACAGCTAATAAAAATTCTTATCATAAGTATAGAGATAACTGTAAAATGTAAAGGGATCAAAACTTATTCGATGTACATAATTGGGAGTGGGCCTGCCAAATCTGAGGAAATACCATTTACGGTAAACTTTTTGACTCCATTCGCTACTTAATATAGGAGACAGAAAACAAGCTGATATTTGAATCATCACGACTCTTAACCATACCAGAATCAACTATTTAAATGTAGTTAAATAAATAAATAGTTTGTAAGTTTCTTGTTATTGCAAAACCTGAAATAAACGGTGTAATGTATTGGTAAATTGGTCACTGATTGACTCATCAAGAGTCTTCAAAATACCGTAACTCTATAAAGATGAAATATTTCATACTAATAGATCTTAGGGCAAATAAATTGGGAAAATAAAAAGTACACTTTTTTCCCTATCACCGAAGAAGAGAATGAAACACAATAAATACTTTTCTTTAATGGAGAGAGAAATACAAGAATGGATTGGTAGAATTTTACTACCATTGAATAATTAGTGTATATTTACGGTTTCTTCGACAATATGATGTAATACAGTAGAAGTGTTTGCTAAAAGAACAAGGAAATGAACGACAGAAATTGGAGCACAAAAAAATCTCTTACAAAATATCTGAACATGTTGCAGACAATTGTAAATTAGATTGGAAGAGGGACTAGGAGATTGGCTCAGACTGGCCTATGAACAGGCTATGGAGAAAACCTATGGAGCAACTCCAAAAGACCAACGGCGCTCTAGCACTGTGCCCTTGACTAGAGAGAGAACCTTTCTCCTGATGCTAGGATCGAAGTTTTGTCCTGGCGAAGAGTCCTTAAAGATCCTTATCCTTCTTGCTTCCAGGACCTCACAGTCCAGGATAATGTGATGGGCAATTTCTTCTAACTCCCCGTTGGGATGGCAGGTTCGTCCCCATTGAACAACTTCCCTGTTCATATGAATGAGACCTGTGACTAGAACAGGACTGGATATCCTGAAAAGAAATTGGCCTCACCACTGATTGAGCACCTGTTTCCACAATATCTGTTGAGTGTACACTGTCCAGTTAAAGACTGCGGTTTGAACGACTCATACTGTTTGGAGGTTCCGGTCCAAAGAAGGATATTTGGGAACCTTTTTTCGCGAGTTTGTAAACCATTTCTCTCCTTCTATGCCTCGTCGTCTAGGCATCCACTTGAGCTCCTCAGTGGTGCAGCGATCAAGGGACGAAAGGGACTGGGAACATTCCTAGATCAGCTTTGTGGATGTCTGACCGATAAGACAGTAGTATTTAAAATTTCAATCTGGGGCTGAATTTTCATTCCTTAAATTCGGTCGGAAAAAGATAATTTACTTTGTTTTTTTTGACGATTTAACTCACAATAAAAACTAGTTGTAGAAATGCATTGTACATACTTTCCCAAATGCGTTTCTTCATCCGCAGCATAGAGTAAGAACAAATTCTATAGTGAAGGGTTCATTTCTGGCGTGTGGTCTGCTATTTTGGTCATCTTCCTGTGCTCTATTCATGCTCAAAGTTGCTAATGAACTTATAACTGTCTTTTATTTGAAATTTGAAAGTAAAATAAATATTCAGAATATTATTTCAAAACATACAGTGACATTTCATTCTAATAAATTTCGTAAAAGTGTCATGTAAATGTAATTTCGTTGTAGACAGAAATTGATGTATTTTCGTATCTGCAGTGCGTTTGGTGTCCTATGTACTTTATCATTATCATATATTTTATTTCAGTTTACAAAAACTGTATTCTACGTCAGCTTGGTCCATTTACACAGGCAAATATTAATTAAGCTTCTTGAAACAGTTACCTAATGTGTAACTGTAGCAAACAGAAATAATTTAAAGCGATATAACGCTGATGCGGATGTAATGAATACTAATTGTACTTTACGTACAGAAAATTTAAGCAAAATCATTGGAGCCGTTTTTGAGAAACATTCAAAAGAGTACTTGGACCTTCATGTAAAGTAGCCTTTGTTTTAAAGTAAAAAAAAAATAGAGCACATGCATCGACAACAAGAAAATTCTAACGTAAATACTAAATGCGAATGAAATTGGTTCTTCCGTTTACTCAGAATCGCTGTGCACAGACGGACAGACGAAAGGACGGACAGATGGACGGATGTTGTACCAAAAAACACTTTTTCAGTATTAGGGATGGCCAAAACAAATATTTCCTTCGAAATTTCGCTTTCGAATTTTTTCACGGTTACAACACTTTCTATATACTACGTATATAAGAAAGTAATATGGTGAGACTTCTTAAAAAATCAGGCAATTTATATAATATTCAATATTGTGTACATAACAATGAATAATATTTGTTAAAAATGGATGAGGTTTTCCTAAGTCGTCGGATCAGGTCATCGTATCAGAACATAATAATATCGTAATAGCAGACGAAATCAATTGCCATGATTACAGTCACTGAAGGAACATTGTATTTGTGGTCGCATGTAATTGACAGCCGAGCGACCGCACACCGATTAATCCTGAATTATTTTTCACCTCTTGAAGAAAATGATAGGGATAAAAATGGAATACGTTAAACTTGCAGCCTGCATTTAAAGTAGTAAACAGTTCAGTTAGGTGTATATTTTTGTAGAATAAGATTGAAAATATACTCCTCTCATAATAAAAATAAACTTTCTTATAAATACGATGCATTATGTAAAAAATTAAAAATTAAATAATTATTTAAATAATAAATTCGGAATTTTCTATTCATTTAAATTGAAGGAGTATAATCTAACAATATTTCCTCATTCATATTCGGCAGTTCAAAAGTCGCCCACGAACATCCTTTTATTCTCGTTTATTATTTGGGACAGATTCAATTGTTTCCACAAATTCAACATCTGAATATTTCTGCAACAAGTACAATTTTTTTTTACTTTTTATTTGTTTAAAAAAATTAAACTTCAGATCATCATGTGGTTTGATATTTTGCAGTCTCTAAATTTGAGACAAGATAATAGAATATATTGAAGTTAAGATATCTTGCAGAGATTTAATGCAGAATGAAGTGTTTTCAGTGTTACCGTTTCATGATATGATAAAAATTACAACAAACTCTTCAAAGGATTTAATACTGAAATATAAAATATTTTGAGTGTGTGTTGATACTCCGTAAGTACACATTATAACAGTACGAAGACATACGACGTGAACAATTCATTGTGCATAGTATTGAAAGAATATATGAATGTAGTCGTAGATTATAAACATATGAACAAAACAATTTATTCATTAATAGTTCAATCTAACAAATGTTAGCAAAATTCACATCATTGTTCTCTGTAGGGAGTCCCTTACGTCAACATCTTCATCCAAAGTCCCCAAAATACATGTGCTGCTTTATTATAATAACTCTTTTTTCAATGAATATACTTGTAATACACTTTATCTCGTTATGTAATGAAACAAACATTTCGTTTAGGAAGTCGTTTTCAGGCTTCAACTACATTGAAGCACTGAACCAAATTATGGAGCTTATTTTTCCCCGTTCACAGTCTTGCACGAAGACATATAGTGTTACATACATCATATACTTCAAACAAGTTTGTTAGTTTACTTAAATGCATAACGAACGAAGTAACACGATTCTTTTGTTCTTTCCCAATTAAACACGCCAAATTGGAAATTTCGTCATTGACTCTATAAAAATGTTCTACTACAAAAAGAGTTCCTCAGAATAGCGTGTCTCACTGGAAAGATCCGGGTAACAATTACTGATATCTGATGGACGGTCACTGCCAATGCCATTGTCAGAAGATAAAACCACACGCTTTTCATTCAAAATTTATGAATTTGTTTTATTAGACCTCGGTGAATTCTTGATTTCCTTATTTTGGATACCGCCATGGCTGCAAAATTCGAATTATTCGAGAAATTTCGATGAGTCAGTTTCAAGTTAGTGTTGTTTTTGCATGATACAAAATTGGTTTATGTGGAACTTAAATGTTAACAAACTTTCTAGTTTTTTCTTGGATTTAGTTTTCTTGTTATATATTTCCCATTATTTCCGTAGGTCTCAGGTCACAAACATATTACCAGCAAATCAAACAAACGTTATATATAGCCCATTGCCAAAAACCTAATCATTTGCTAGTGAGATTGGATCGATAGGAAGAAATAAAATTAGAAATCCGATTGTGAAATTCACAAGCCCTTCTGGACTAACAGTAAAGCGTCTTAAGAGGCTAGTGTTCAATCACAGGACAGCTATTGCGGTTGCAGATACTATTTGTGGTTCAATCTCTGTGTCTCGAAACTTGTCTCACCGCAACTGTTGTAAGTATTAAACTTTGTCAAGTAAGAACATTTTACATTAATCAATGTAATACATTGAAGGAAAATAGTTATAGAAATAACATTTTATGGAGAAAGTTGTTCCTGGACGTCACATGTATGATTACTTGACTACCTTTTCTGATATCTGAGCATCATATTTTATTTGGACGGGAATTTATCATAACCAGTCCATAATTTGACGACTATTCATCGTACAATACTGATTGTTATGTTTTAATGACAAATAACGGAACTAAAATAATGTTCTTAGTTTCGTGCTGAAAAATTGTATATAAATTTCACAATATAATATAGTCTTCTCTCGTACAAAATATTGTTGAAGAACGTGTAAACCTCGGGTCAGAAAGCGAAATTTCCTTTAAACTCTTAATATATTTTTTCCTCTACGATTCCGTCACGTAGATTACACGCCCAGTGTAATGTCCGTCTCATGTGAAAGAATTGAACACTGGCGGACACTTTAGTAAGCTTCATGGTCAATAGTCTTGCGAGTGAAAATTCACATCTACCGATTTTTGTTGTTTTTTTGCTCTCGCAATTCATCAATATTAACCACATTTTGCATTTTAGTTGCAATAATCTTTATTTATTAATTTATTACATGTCTTTTGGGGACGTTCTGACCTGCTCTTCCACCTAACTGTGACTTGGGTGAGGAAATTGGAAAGAAGACATGTTGGGTTCCAGGGAAACATATGGTACCGATTCCACGTTTGTCTGGAGTAGGTGAGGGAAACGTTAGTTGAAAACCTCACCTAGTTCAGTCGAACCGGGTTTGAAACCGTGCTCTACTGCTCAGTGAAATCATGGAAGCGAATACGCTACCACTAGAGCACCACTGTCGGTGTTCTTAAGAAGTTTCCTTCGAAGTTTTAATAGTTTCATTGACTACTTTCTCAAATTTCCATACAACAGACATTCCAAATAATTTTCTTTTATTAATTGATCTGGCACTTTTCTTTAAGAGTGAAGTGAGAAAATCTGATGCACGATGATGTAAACAAATACATTTCCAAAAGTGGTTTATAATTAAGATAAGAACTCAAGATTTTACTTTTTTCTAATTATCATGAACAATATCGGGAAAAGTGTTCTGGGGAGAATTTATTCCAACTCAACCGGGAAGTCCAATCATTAGCCAAATTGTTTCACAACGTATATTAATTATTCTACTAATATGAATGTGAATGGCGCTACCTACAAAATCATAAATAACAATAAATCATATATAAGTGATTTATTGATTGGAAATATTTTATTACAATCCAATATAAGGAAACTATTTCGTCCAAAGTGATCGATGAAATATTAAATATGAACACATGAATCAAGTGTTTCCTACACTTTTTGAACTAGAAAATTATTGGTTGGACACTAGTGATGCGTAACGAAACTGGAGCTACTTCATTTCTCCTGAATTACGATTTCTTCGGTGAAGCACAGCGTTGAATGCCTCAGAGAAATATCGATCGCGCGTGCGCGAGTTGACAGGTGGTACATCAGAAGGCAATGGACCGCACTTCCTGGCGAAGTACAGCTAACAAGACACATATCAAGGAAGAATGAGAAGTTGGAGGTGAGACATACCGAACTCAGCAAGAGATTGTTTACTAAAAATTATTTCCATCACTCTCACCCATATTTCATTTTTTTGGATACCATTTTAACATTTCAGCACACTCCTAAAATAAGAATTAAAATAGCTACGTGTTATAATATGGTCAAATATGTATGTTATAAAACATAAAAAAATAACAAGTATGTTTTATTTATATCAAACTATAGATTATTCGGAAAATATTTTTCATAACTCGCAACTATTAAAACAACTCTANTTGTGATAAAACATAAAAAATAACAAGTATGTTTTATTTATATCAAACTATAGATTATTCGGAAAATATTTTTCATAACTCGCAACTATTAAAACAACTCTAAATTTGGTATTATTTTAATAGTAACGATTTATAAACAATATTCTATGAGTAATCTATATTTTGATAATAATTTTGGTTTATGAAATCCGCCTCATCCCGGAGGTAATTCGGAGAAAATTCCGGACTAGGATGGGATGATAAATGGAATGACGATAAATAACAGTTTAATTTAATGAAAATTATTTAATTGGAGGTTAAGACTGATCTTTCTTCGATTTTAATTTATGAGTTATGATTTATCGTGAGGTTTCTCTTAATAAGAAAGGTTATATTTCCTTGTGTACTGTCTAGTTTGAGAAATATGAACTTTAAGACGTATATAAAACATGAAGTACAAACGAGCATGTTTGCTAATGAAGAGATGCAAGAAGAGAGGAAACATTTAATGCTAGCTATGCTCCCGCGACTTCACTAGGTTTTGACTTTTTTTTCATGAAAAATCGTTTAGTCCGTTTAAATTGTCATCGAAATTGCCGAATAGATGCAAAAATTACGGTAGAGAAATGTTTAAATATGTTATTAGGGTCGAGGTTCCCAATTAGTTTCCCAATCTTTCCAAGATTTTAATGTTGGTATTACCACTGTAATCAATATGAGTAAAATTGTGAGTATTCGACTGTTGCATGGTATTATTCAAAATATTGTATCGCAAGATTTAATCGACGCAGTGAAACAATTTTGTTGTGAAGTTGAATGTAGTTTAAAAGTTCGAATTTTTTATCTTGATCGAAAATTGTCAAATTTTGAAGAGTTGTTACTAAAAAATAATTGAAGGTGGAAAAATCAAGTTTAGCTCATCTTTTAGAAAATTCAATCCTCTTTAAATATATAAGAGGCAGGTTTTCGTCAGACGCATACTTTGGCCGATATTTGGCAGGAACTAAAAAAATTAAAAATGAACCGTTTTATTTTCAAGATGGCACCTGTAAGGCGGTGCGTAATTTTATTGAAAGACCGTTGGAAATTTTATAGAGCATCGACCCTCAACTCATACGTATTAAAAAATTAACTGTACCCTACCCTTTGCATCCATTCTTTTCTACTTGAATGGACTAGTTATTTCATGTCCATTGATATGTTTGTCACATAGTTTACTAGATAGATTATGCACGAAAGCTGAAAGTATAAAATATATTCAAATTCTCCATTGTCAACACTACTGTTCNAGGAAATTTTATAGAGCATCGACCCTCAACTCATACGTATTAAAAAATTAACTGTACCCTACTTTTTGCATCCATTCTTTTCTACTTGAATGGACTAGTTATTTAATGTCCATTGATATGTTTGTCACATAGTTTACTAGATAGATTATGCACGAAAGCTGAAAGTATAAAATATATTCAAATTCTCCCTTGTCAACACTACTGTTCGATCTACCATTTACGCGATTTTGCGATACAGATGTAGTGTAGAATAACTTAAATACATTATTTAGAAAGTGTAAAATAACTTAAATACTTCTCACGGATGCCAATAGTGCTCATGCCAAACACGAAACAACCAATGCGCAATTATGTACTTAAATTGAAACACCAAAACCATATCTATCTCATAATATTGAAGCAGAGTTTAGTGACATCGAAATTTATTGATCTCAGAACAGTAATTTTTTTCGTCATATTTGCTTCGGAATTTCGGATGGTTTCCCATTTATTCGAAACTTGCAGTTCATTCTCGTTCTTCATGTTCATTTTATTTCTCGTTATTCAATTCTTCTTTATAATGGTAGGTGTAAACTGATGCGCTACATAAATTTACATCCGCATAAACCTGTTTCTTCTCACCCTTAAAACGTTCAGGTGATAGTTTTGTTTTCTTAGATGTGAAAAAGAATAAGAGCATTCCTGAGGTGCGTAATTATTTTTAAATACATTCAATTAAAATTTCAGATTAATTATTGCACTCTTTCAGTATTGAATTCCGACCTTGATCCTGGGAAATGAGATAATGGGATGTACGTAATACGATGCCACGGTTTTGACTCTTCCATTTTATACCACTTCAGTTGAAATATACTACGTTCATTATGTTTAATTTCCATTTCAACCTCGAGGCGAGTGATGTTATCGAATTAAGTTACGATTACTTTTAATGCTTCTGATTTGAACTGGTTTATACACACGATGAGTGTATTTTCCGTGACCCACAGAGGTTCCAGAGCATTCTCTAGCAAACAGCTGACGACAAATTATTTTTCCTTTTTGCTCATTTACGAGTTCCACACAAACTATATTAATTTTTATCAGATAATTTCGCAAAATTAGCGGTGATAATAATCATTATTCTTTATTTCAAATTTGAATTCCTTTTCGCTGTAATACATAGTGATGTGTAATTTGTGATGCATTTACACTTATTATAATTCTGAATCGTGGTTATTTATGTTATGCATACCCTGTTTCAGGTACTATAATCTTTATCATTATCTCCCACGAAATGATTAAGCTAGTATTAAAATAGAAAGGAAAGTGACGAAATGGTAAACAAATTAAGTTCGTTGGGCAGACATTTGATAATACAAAATTTCACTGACTATGTAAGGTTTTGAAACATTGAGATAAATATGACATAATAGGAAAAGAGTAAAATCGTCACCGCAACATTTTTCCACTCATTAAGCATATAGTTTGAAATTTCATTAAAATATGCGAAAATTTTTCTTAGAAGAGAAATACTCACAAATTCGTATTATAGACATTGTATAGATAAGATTAGATAATATACGAACAATTTTCAGAATAGATTGCACTATCTGATCCTTGCTTTTAAAAACATCAAGAATGGTATCAGTTCTCAAAACAAGATTGCATTAGTTCTCTAATTTTGTGACTTTTCAGGGAAATCTCTTTTATGATTCTGTATACAAATATATCTTTAGATTTTTATATCTTAAGAAGGACGATATCTTCAAAAAATATTCGAACTATATTGCTCGTTTGACTTTATAAAACTCGTGAAGTTCTATTTTCTTTGTCTTTCTCTTCAGCTACGCTCTGAGGGGTTGAACGTAAAATGTGGGTTCTTCGTAATCCTTAATCGCACTCTGTTTCTTTGCCACTGGAAACCAATCTCTATAGTATCTTTTACAGAAACCTGTTTTTAAGGAGTTGGCTCACAGAGTCCGCATTTGGTGTAGGAAGTGGTGTTCAAGTCTACAACACATTCTTGATTTTTATTAAGAGTGCATTTATTTTACGTGGGTAACAAACTACGTTCTGCCCGACATAAAAATCCTTTACATCGAAAAACTTACGTTCTTCGTATAAACTGTTTTTCTTGGTCCATTCCAAGATAAAACATTATCTTGCGAAATTTCTAAGAACCCAGAGACCATGTACTATCCAAAAACACTGATAATGCACTTCTCAAATATAATGCATCTAGGATGAATGATTTTATGGCTAAAACTAATCAATCACCGGTACAGTTCCAATTACGTTATGGTTTGAAATGCATAATCAGGATGTTATTACATGATTTAAAATCGCAGTTCTTTTTTTAAAAGTCGATTAATAGATGGTATGGGTTCGAGACCGAATATAACCCAAATCTTCTCTGAAGTGTTAATCCCAAAACGAAAATGTTAACGTAAACATTTTCAATTCTTGCTACGTTCGATACGTCTATGGTTAAAAAGAAGTTACTCAATCGAAAAATATACCCTTAAAAATGTAACATTCTTGCAAAAAAATACTATATATTGAACTTATCGTATATTCTTTAGATTCGAACACGTATACCACATTATTTACCGCCGTATATTGATAACAATATGAAAAAAAATTAATGTTCTGAATGAGAAATTCTCATAACAGAAAAATAATGCAAAATTTCTTACAAAACAAGTAAAACGATATCTTAAAAAGGATTTAGTACATGTTTTATGTTAGCATTAAAATTTGAGGTTCAACATTACTATTCGAATTACAATATTTTATTACATTGATATGATTTTGCGTTGTTCCTTAGAGAGGAATATTAATTAACGAATTCATTGTAAACACAGACTCTTGATAACTGCTATAACATGGTGAAAGAACTATAGAAAAAGCATGAAGGGTTTATTATTTTTTCTGAATCAATGAACAAGAGCTGTATCATTAAAGTACCTGCCACATAACGTAGGAATGCATTTGTAAAGAAAAACATAAAGGATAGCTCCTAAATCATCTCGAGTTTTTCGTCATTAACAATTGTTTTTAGATGTTCACTGAACTGGTTTTCTGAAGAAAGTGAGATATAAAATAATTCTATCTTACTTTTGATATGATGGCAATATTTGTTTAGGAGGTAGAAACAATCGCTTTTGTAGTTAAGTGGTTATATAATGTACATTATTATATTATTTATTATAAAACAATAAAAGTTATGTTAAATAAATAACTAGAAAAAAGTCAAAAATTGTTCGCCACTGTCTTTGACTTTTTGATAGGAATTTATGCGATGGTCTCATGTTTGTATCCGGAGAGTAAATAGGTTTTGGTCCGCCGCGTGGTCAAATGCAGTTTGAAACAAATCTGTGCGCAGAACGACATAAAATATTTTGTCGCGAAAAAGAAATTACCAAATCATGAATTATGCGCTACACATAAAATCAAAATATTTCATACCATCTCTGAACATCAAATTTGAGAAAAAGAAAACTGATTCTATACATCGATATAATGGGGTCAACATGTTGTGATACGCAAAGTATCCTCAGACAAAATTTTTCCCCCTAATACATATACCAGATGAATATGTCACGTTCAGAGAAGTGAGTCAGAGATAGGTTCTGGCATAGTACGCCATGTAATTTTTGATAATTCGCTCAACAAAGTGAAATCAACAATTTTTCAGTTAACCAATATGGTATTGGCCAACCCTGTACCCACCAGTGAGACACCTGTCGATTAGCGAGAACAGGATGGTTGGTGATGGCTTGCATTGCACTCGCTGCAGTTGGCTGTCAGAAAAGAACCTCGACTTCTGTATTTCTTAAACTGGTTTCCACGGAACCCAAGGATTCCGAGAACGAATGCTAGAAACCTGCATATGAACGGGATCCTTAGCTGAAAATTACTCGCTCTTCAAGACTCGCAAAAAACTAAATAATGCATTCTCGTGAGGTAATATTTCTTACAAATTTTTACCGAACACAACCTAGGATAGACAAGAATCAATAACTACTTTCTTTTTTCCGCTTTAATGGAGACTCTTATTTAGACCGGTTGTTTCATTCCGAAGTTTTTTATTTCTCGTCATTTCCTTATTTCCTCGTGAAAAGTTGAACAGAACTAAACAATCGAGCAGCGACAGCGTTTCAATTAATTTTTATCACATCCTTTACAAGAAGGGAGGAATTTTCTAACTCCAATTTTAAACTTTCGGATATCTGGAAAGTATGGGAAACACTTTTGAGACGAAGTTGCTACATCCTATATTGAGGGTATATTTTTCCACGTCTTCTTTTGTTGCTTCGTAGAAGTACTTATTAAATATGACAAAGTATTTCCGGAAGAAGAAGATAATGTAACTTCTGGCAGATAAAGAGTTTTTGCCTACTGAACATAATTGTGATTACATCTCCTAAACGAAATAGAGTCAAAATATTTTAGATTTGAAGANGAGTTTTTGCCTACTGAACATAATTGTGATTACATCTCCTAAACGAAATAGAGTCAAAATATTTTAGATTTGAAGAAAAGATGCACTCGTACAGACTCAAATTTATTTATCAACTCGCATGATTGTTCGGAAAAAGGGCATTCGCCATAGACGAACTAGATTGATATAAGTATTCCAGTGATTTCTGTAGCGAACTTTCCCAACTTTGTATCCCGATAGGTGTAGGATGTTCTTAAAAATAGCTTTTTAATTTTAGTTGGGGTATCCTCCCATTCTCTTATATGTCTCGAAAAAGGCTTCCATAAAAGATTCAGATAAATATTTTAGGGATTGCTACCAAGATTTAAAATTTCACAAAATGTCAATTCTTTGAAGCTTGATAGCATTCCCTAATATATATTTACAATTTACAAAGTGTACCCCGTCCGGAATTTGCTTGGTAGCGACTCCTAAATTATATTTTAAACTGAAATTTTTATGTTAAGTCTTTTTCTTCAATGGGAGGTAAAATGAGTGTTGCATCCAAATGAAATGAATGTTTTTTAATAACCACTCTTTATTTTATTTTATTATCCTTAAGTACTGATCCATGCCTTTATGTTTCCTTTTGTCCACTGTTATTCAATATCATTCCTATCCTATCCATTTGCTGTACTTGTAAATATGTATATTAATAAATTATAAATATGCCCCTAATTGATAGATTATGGAGGAATTTTCAGGAGACAAGTTCATTAGTGAATTTTAACTTTGACTTGCACTTATACATTTTCTGGGAGTAATTAGGGAAAGAAAAATATGTAGAATTATAAACATATTGAACATCTCTTGATTCACTCATTCGCTCATTCACTCACTCCCTCGCTCATTCACTCACTCCCTCATTCATTCATTCACTCCCTCACTCATTCCCTCACTCACTCATTCCCTCACTCACTCATTCACTCACTCACTCATTCACTCACTCATTCATTCACTCACTCATTCATTCACTCACTCATTCACTCACTCACTCATTCACTCACTCACTCATTCACTCACTCACTCATTCACTCACTCATTCATTCATTCACTCACTCATTCATTCATTAATTCATTCATTCACTCACTCATTCACTCACTCATTCACTCACTCATTCATTCACTCATTCATTTCCTCGCTCATTCATTCTCTCACTCATTCACTTACACATTCATTCACTCACACATTCCCTCACTCATTCACTCACACATTCATTCATTCATTCACTCACACATTTATTCATTCTCTCACACATTTATTCATTCTCTCACACATTTATTCATTCACTCATTCATTCATATTTCTTTAATTCTTTGCTTTACGTATTTTTGGTATTATCTATAGAGAGGAGTCAGTTTGTTGTTCATCGTCATTATGAAATCTAAGATCCCATTCATGAACATCTTATGTCAACACAGTGTCTGCATCTTTAATCCTCGAAACGGATTCCTAACAAAAAGTACTACACGTCTTGGCGCCATAAGCTAACTCACACATCCGATTTCCAAAGATCGCGAAAGTGAAGATGGATGGCACATCTTCGCAGCGTAATTGGCGCAAACGCTGCAGACTGTTTGCAGTGCGAACGACGCTTGCAAACAGGAGATGTCGATTTTAAAGAACCAACACCACTAGCGTAACTTGTAGTGGCTTACGTTTCATTTCTACGGAGAACATCTGGACGGTTCCAAGTAGCGATAGATTAGATGATGTTCCTCAGGAATTTCCCATGGAGATTTAATGCATCCTCTACCATTGGTCGCCATTATACAGGAAAAACATGTTAATTTGAGAAATGAAAATCTTATATTTTGCTCCAGATTTTGAATTACACATATTGTAGTAATGGCATTTCAGTTTATCACGTATAAAAAATCGGAAAAGGAACCTTTTATATACTACTACAATTAACGTCCATTATTCAATCAAAGTAAATAAAAACTTACTTCTTATCACTAAATATATAGTATTCGTCCATACAAAGGTAGTTATGTATTTGTTTCGTACAATACTTCGGAATTAAAATATTGGAGCACAATAGTATCTGTAATTCTGAATATTATTTTTAAGAATTTACATTACATGCATGACATCAGAGATGCACAAAATTTCAGAAGTAATCCAACTGTCACATAACTATATTTACATTTTGCTTCTCCAAGTATGGATTTTATATATCGTACAATATTTGATAAGACTTATTGAAGATCAAAGCATGTCAAAGAAGCTCAATTAAAGAATTTTATGTATTAGAATCATAATTAATTTTTCGTGTAATTTAATAAATTTCTTTCAGATTTTATAATTTTTTACGAGATATTAAATAAATTTGACCATCACCCTATTGTGGTTTGAGTTGTAAGAAATTTTGTAAATATATTTCACTCATAATTTCGATTCTTCGAAATTATTAATTCTTTATTAAAAATTGATATATTATAACATTCTATAACTATTTCCAATAATTTCTTACACAAAGCTCCACCTCTGTGGCTCAATTTACAACAATTTATTACTTTCTTCTAACAAATTTATTACACAAGGCGTCTCACTGATACATCATCACATTTCATTAATCCCTTTCTTGATTTACCCTTCCGAAATAACTAACATCATGGAACCAAATTAATTAATTATTTTTCAGATACGTGCGGTTTCTCCTATAATTATCTATGATAATGTGAGCTCGTATCCATTACGTGTGAATTTCCAGTCATTCTAATAGTTCTTCAATAGTTCTATCTCATTCAGAAATTTAACCTTTTATCATCCAGATTATTAATACGAGCTCCAACAAAATACCTTTATGGGTTTTACGACCTCGTCACACGATGTTAGCAAAGACACGAACTGTAGCAGATACAGTCCGTTCTCCGTTCAATCCACATGGCCACTGATCGTGAGGTTATCATGAGTTCATCTACAAATTCCGCTCCCTCACGGATTCTCAATGACCTTCTGGTTCTCACTTAACTTACTGATTTTCACTCTCTTGATTCTCTCTCTCCGATTCTCACCTTCTTACTCCTCATTTCTTACGCCTCCTTTTTGCCACCCGCCTATCTGTATTCATGTGTATTCCTCAGCGAGCTGGTACAGACTCGCTGTCTCTGCTGTTTCTTTTCTCGGTCACTGCAGCAAGGCTCGTCGCCGGCGCTGCCATAGATTGGCTCTCGCCAGATCTGCTTGAGTACACTTTGTGGGTCGTGGCGGCGGTAACAATTGTGATGGTGGTGCTGGCGGTAGTTGTCGCTGTGATGCGATGTCGTCGCACTTCACTGTACGAAGGGGCGGGGGCTTCAAAAATTTGGGTTCATGTGACCTGAATTTCAGATGAACACTTTTCACTTTTAATGCGATTCTATCTCAAAGTTTGTTAAAACATTTATTATTTTACAATAGTTTCTTCTTCAATGAGTTATTTGAGTCATATACAAATTATTTACTGAATTGAAATTACTTTAAAGCACTAGAAATTAATTATACTTCACCGTAATATATACAAATACCCTCTTCTATTGGATTCTCTTTTAGTACTACAAAATCAATTTTACTTTTGTCTCTCAAATGTACACCATGTTTTTATAAATCTTTCGCAGATAAATAACCCAAGACTATCAATAATTATCAATGCAATCAAACATATTAAGTTTCATAGTGTTCTATTGAAAATTGGTACAATATTTGTTCCATTTATTTCGTATTTTGTATAATATGAATGCTCTGATATATTGAGGGAGAGAATTAATCCTCACACTAATTGATAGTCTCTTGTATGACAGTAATTTTTTTACGTCCATTCCTTTAGCGATGAGTAGCAGCCAAATAGAAGCAGTCCTACCGCAACATTCGTGAGCGGTAATATAGTGTTAGAGTGGAAGCATGTCGAAAACCCTGCCACGTAGGCAGAGCGCTACAGCTACAATTGGCGTCACAACCTCGCGGCCCTGCAACGACGACCAGGGCAACGTCACCCACACTGCATTGGCATGCCAAACGGGCGATGAGGGCCTGCCGCATCCTGGAGCCACCCGACTCACCCAGCACAGTGGTCCACAAAGACAATTTTTGTTCAAAATTCTGTTCATTCTTTCGTTCGGTTCAGATCAGAAAAAATCTGTATCGATTTTTTTTTTATTTCTTGAGGAAGATGTTCCAATTTATATCAACTGACGGGTTTCAATATTCAAATTTTCTTTCAAAATTTTTAAATTTAAATATTTTTCTGATATAATTATTTTATGAAAACGTTTTATGATTATCATAGCTGTGCATACTACCAAGAAAGAGTTGTTAGAATATTTTTTTCAAATTATAATGATGGAACAGTTAATGCGTTTGCACAAATAACCCTGAAAAATAGGATGAAGAGTCGCGGCAAGCGCATAAATAACTTAGATTGCGGTGAACCTCGCCGCCCGGTAACAGATTAATTATGTTATGTTGAAT
>NNCF01126069.1:1579250-1620714 GCA_002313205.1 Laupala kohalensis
TATATATATATATATATATATATATATATATATATATATATATATATATATATATATATATATATATATATATATCTGGAAATTACATATGGCTGTAAATATCACCCTGTCTCAAATTGATTTTACAACTAAACATTGCAAAACTTAATCTGAATTTTAAGACGCAAACTGGGGAAAAATGTGACAATGTTGGAACTGTCTCACAGATCAAACTTAAACATCCTTTTAAAAGATAATTCTGTTCATTTTGCGAAGGGTAAATTTTGAATCTGATTTATGATGTAAAAGATATAATAATTGAGTATTTATGATGTGGAGAGATTTAGTAACAAAATTAAAGAATAAATTGTCACATAAATAATAAAATAACAATTCTGAAAAGAAATTTTGGTGTTTATTTTATGGGAAAGAGATCTGATCATGCTCCCAACTTCATACACTCACATATTATTGTCCCAAAATTGAATGAATGTATCCAATGAGACCAGAAAATAAAGATAATACAAAAACTGCATAATTCGAAGCATAAAATCTTTTTACATAAAATTGAGTGATTTTTTCCTCGTAAAACTATGTTGAAATATCTTGACAATCGAATAATATTAATTTTCCCGTTTATCTCTATATAACGAGTGTTTACATGATATTGTCGGACCTCACTATGCAATGTGCGAGTTTTGGTATTGTGGTTTCCGGTCAGTTGTGCAATGATACCAGTAGTGTATATATTGTGTCTATGAAAACTTCGAAGATATTGTTTCAGATATTCTTTCTAATATGATTTCAGTGTTTAACTTCGAGTTTTGTTGATGAAATAGAACCTCATACAAATTTATATTTTTGTACAGTGAACATGATCAAAAGAATATTCACTAAAGAAGGAATACTGAAGTAACATTCAATTGTAGTTCCATTGTATACGCCCAGTATTTATATTCTGGTTGTTATCGAGTTTGAATTGATATTGCAGACGAGGTTTTAAAAGGACTGTTTGTATGTCAATCCTAAAAAAGAGAAACGAATCTTCAATTTTATTCACTACTGAGAAAATAGTGAATTGGCGAATCATTGCTTATCAATAAACAATAGGACAATAAATTTACAATATTAAAACGATGATTTGACATGAAATTTAATGCACCGTTTACTGAAATTGCTTTTTGGAGACCAAATAATTCTCATAACATTTTCACTATTGTATCCTTTTATCGGATGTTAGTGGTTAGATACAAATTGAAATGATTCGATCACATCTAGTGAGTATGCCTTCATGTAGGGAAAGTTTCAATTAAAATTTAAATGAGTATTAGGGTAGCTGAGTTTCGTTATTCTAATGCAAAGTGCTCATTATTTTCTTCTAATTATGCACCTGAGATACTAATGTCAGAACATTGGAGAATAAACATTGCGAGAAACAACACTTATACGTTGAACGTGTATTTTTCTCGTGCAACGATTGGAACCAACAAGTTAAAAAAGATCGTTGAGAGTCGAGCTACATACATAATTATGTTCTGTCGTTGATAGTTGAAACAAATGTTAGTCAATAAGGTTACATATGTTTGTGATCAAGGGCGAATCAAGAGTGTTGTTTGACCTCTCAAAGCATATGAACTGCACAAAAATATTACTTGAAAATAGAAATGCAGAATAACCGAAAATTCATTAGTATTCGAAATTACCATTTCACATCAGTCATTAATGCAAAACTTTTAGGGAGCGCAATAGTTCAAAATGCACAATATTTCTCCCGGAAAAGCCTGGTTCCATCAAATACAAATACAAAGGTAATAAATGATATTTTGACCGGATGTGTAGTGGTTAACAACCCTGCGATCAATGTAAGAGTCTGGAGTTCGATTCCCGGCTATTTTTACCTGGTCGAAAGTTATCACATATATTCTCCACTTGTAGGAACGGAGAAGAAATATATGTAATACTAATATAGTTTAAACTGGGGATAAACATTCTCCAGTATTCGATTCGTAATGAAAACAATAGAAGCGGTTCCAGCGCAAGGTCCAGACTGCATTTCTCGTTCGTCATATTTCTCTCGGCGCGTGGTATAGCAGACGCGTCAAAAAGAGAGAACAAAGGATTCGACCTTGCGTCGGCAATTTGGCTGCCGAGTTGTTGTGCCTGAAGCAGCCTTAAGAGGACCCACAGCGAGGTCAGTGGGTTGCGCTTTGCTAGTCGTTTCACTGGCAAGGTGGAAAATGTCTCTGGGACTAAAAAATACGTCTCATCGCCAGTTCGGAGGCAGCCTACCAAAGCTTGGAAATGTGAAATAGTGCGATCTTAAATCTATAAAATGTACAATTTTTAATGAACCGATTGTATACTTTATATTCATTTTGCATTAGAGAACTCTTGAAGAAAACAAAAATGAGTAATATAACTGAACAAAATATGTTGTATATTACCGAGCGATTAAAGCATCGTCATTCTAAAATGTAATTGAAAATATTACAATAAAGAATTTTACCAAATCAATAAACCAGGGAACGTTTAACTTATTTTTACGGAATTAAAGTAAAAGATGTTGCAAGATGGAAAGAAAGAACGGTAAACATTACATACTGCTCTCATTAATGTAATGAACAATGTTATTAATGAATGCAATTTATTTAGTAACTATGAACTTTCGTTTCAGAATATCCTTCAGAATTTAAATTTTATTAGAGTTAAAATAAATGTGTACGGTTGATTGTTCATCTCATATGTTTTCTTTTGTTTACGTCTAAGGTACACTGTAAAAGGAGTTATTTTTTTAATTTAATATTTTATTATTGTATTATGTATACTTTTGTAGTATCTTCTTTTATATCTGTCACCGAGCATTGCTCAATTGTAGATTAGCAAATAATAATAATAATAATAATATGTTTAATACATTTCGAAATGAAAATGAACAACCTGTCTACCCGGTTATATCTTACCAAGTACACCAAAGGTCGTTTAAATATTCTCCACAAGTCACTTTTCATTAAATTCGCGTGTTCTATGCTAGGCAACTCGACTTCCGGTCTAACGAACGCAAGAAATAAGGCACGGGTACCGTCATTTTGTGTTTAATTGCCATTATCAGCACTATCTTCATTTCATGTCAACCATGATGTAACGGTTCTGGCACTAAAGTCTTCGCGAGTCTAATCAATGGGATTTCTTTTTACGGGGTTATTACTTCCGCTTTCACTTGTACTCACCCTCATGCATTGGGTGCAGTCGGTTTCTCTTTCTTTCTTTGTCTCTTCGTCCACTGACTCTTCGTGCATGAATATTCAGGCATTGAAAGTGACCTCTAGAGTACATTTTGACCACATTTCACCCTTGGGTCATTGACGAGTTCTCAAAAGGAATATACAATTAATAATTAGTACAACGCATACATACTTATGATATCATTTTTATGTGATTTGTCATCAAACAAAACAAGATAGAGAAATCATTTGAATTAAGAAATACCGCTTATACTAGCGCTGACAAAAATTTAATCTCGAGTTGAGCTGGTGAATGAAAAACAATCACAGCCATAACAACAAAAATACAGCATAAAATATTAGTAACCGAAATGTATTTTTGTTACTTTCATGCCAAGTATAAAACGTTCCTTTAAATGAACTGCAAGTCTATAGTATATGTGGTAAAATTGAGTTATTTAGTTATTAAATAAATATATAATGTCTAACAGAAATTAAAATTAACGATAGTTTAAAACTAGAGTTATGTTTTTTGTTGAACAAGTGAAAAAAAAGTGTTTACCACTGCAACAGAGTACTAAACGGTACGATTAAACATTGATTTCTAAGGAGTTTCTTCTTTAATTTGAGAGATTTATTGCATTTTTGTGATTTTTCCTATTATATCTTATGTTGTGAAAATATATTTATTGTATATGCATCTTTCAACTTGCAAGCAGCTCTATTGGAATTAATTTATGCATTGATACACATTTTGTCAAATAATTTCTCTGAAGTAATCGATAAACACAATTAATTAATATCCTTACGACCACTCTAGACAAGATTGTGTGGAAGTTATTTAAAAAAATCAAAATTCTATTACTTTTGTAACGAAATTATATGTATTGTTCTCATGAGAAGTTTTTCTGTCTTGTCTTATACTCATCCTAGAATGTTTAATGTGTATAACTAAATTTTGAATGCCATATTCATGATCACTCCATAAAATTTGTCATGTCTTACTATAAAGGCAGACATTATCCATCAATACTGAAATGAATAACGACAGTGGTGATCTAGTGGTAGCGTCTTTGCTTTCACAATCACGCTGAGCGGTAGAGCGTGGGTTCAAACCCTGATCGGCCGAACTAGATGAGGTTTTTATCTGAGGTATCCCTCACCCACTCCAGACAAATGTCGGTTCCGTACCATAAGACCAACGGTTAGGTGGAAGAGCAAGCCTAATGGCCTGAACCTCCCCAAAAAGGCATACAAATAAATAAAAGAAGTATATCTTGGAATTAAAGAATATTTAGACACCATTCAGCCGTACGCCCTTCTTTTATAGCTGTATTCCATATATGTTGTATTGAGAAATAAATACCAAATATTTATTACAAAATTCCAATTAACAATTATAATAACCTTAATTGCTGAGTATGAATAAACACAGTACAACTTGCTCACTTATTCACGGTGACGCACTTTCATTTTAAATTTAGCTCTCCAACTAAAACAAACACAACCAACCTACTAATTACTCTATTAAATATATCATTAAAAATTAATTAAATCTTTTTATATTTTATACATCGTCTTACGAAGTCTCAGTTATTCTAACTGAATTAATTTAAACCTGTCTTCAACAATGTCATACCGAAGTATCGTGGTCATGTATCTCTCGTTTTTCTATTCTCCGCAATTCTTGTGCTGTGGCCACACTCTTCTACCAGTCGTAATACCACTTATTTTAAGGATGTCACGTAAGATTCCAATCTCCTGCACGTACTGATCAAATAACTCATAAACCTGTTTATATTTTAATAATTTGGTTTTCTTTCTGAAATTGATAATTTGTATCTTCCGCAGCACTCCAGAAACCTTCCTCTCTCCTGTGTCTGCAGTGCACAATCCCACAGTAGATGATCTTCTGTCTCCTCTCCTGGTCCATATGAACAGTCCAATCTCTTCTTTTCCGATTCGACATAAATATGTTTTGAAATTTCCGTGTCCAGTAATTAACTCCAACAGATATGGGCTTGGCATTTCCTCGTTAATGCTTTCCTTACATTCTTCACTTCTAACACATTTCCATTCACACACACATTATATATATATATATATATATATATATATATATATATATATATATATATATATATATATATATATATATATATATATATATATATNTCGTTAATGCTTTCCTTACATTCTTCACTTCTAACACATTTCCATTCACACACACATTATATATATACCCATTCTTTTTTAATACCTATTGAATATACCACTAATCATCCTTCCAATCTTAAAAAAACAACCAACTATCAAAATGTTACTATCCATCCAACTCACAAACTCACTAACCAAGCAGTCATGTACAAAATGTATATTCCATCAGCGTCTGTATCTCTCGCATGTGATGCGATGTGTTTCACCCTCGCCGCGTCCTCATGTCCTCTGCCGTCCATGTGTTGCAACCGCCCCAATGCGTAACCTTTGTCTCTCCTCCGCCGCCGCGACACACGCCCGTTGTATTGCACTCTGTCGCTGTAATTAGAGGCACAGCGCCACAGCTCATATGCAACCTTCATTGGATCGCAGATAATTGGCGTAATGAGCTTGCTACATGGATGGAAACAACTGGGGACGGTACTAACTCTCAGGTTCTCACTAACGTCCTTCCTCCTACCTTCCTCTGCCCTTACTCTTTCTTCTCCTCTTGCCTCCTTTTTAATCTTCATTCTCATCTTGACAAACTCTTTGAACAACCTCCTTAATATTTTCCGTATTATCATTTACTCTCCAATATTCCATTATTCGTTTTAATCTCCTCTTCCTTTATATCTTACTACCTTAACCCACATTCTGTTCGTTAGTATTGAAGTTTGCTTATATTTAGCAAGACAATTTTGTAGACATGAATAATATGGCAGATATTACTTTTCCCCATATGCTAGTTGCAGGCAAGTTTCTCTCGGTTTTTTATTAAACTCTCGGTATCATCACATTAAACAATGTATGACGTCACACAATGGAGCGTCACGTACCTTTTTTGATTTTCAATTTTACTGAACATTATTTCTTTACTTTTTAGTACATTACTTTTTGTATAAGAGCTAGTTTACAATAAGTTATTTTACGTTTATTTTATCATATTCATTTTGTTCCCAGGAATCTCGTCAAATTCCGTGATGTTCTAGTCGAGAGCCACGCACTCCTACCCCTGAACAAAGCAACCCAACGAACACGAGTTACTATTCTCTAGGAAAATACTGCTGCTCACCAAGATGTCAACTATTAGGATATAATAGAGAACTACATGTGTTAGGGTACTCAAACATGATAATTCAGTGATGGCAAAATACTTGCGTGAATAGGTAATACTTATTTCACCAAGAATCAATAACTTTTATAATTAATTTAAAGTTAACTCAGAGTGCAAGTAAAAATTGCAACTGTTCAATTTATACACATATTTTTCCTTTCGTTTTAAAATACGCTAATCAGAAGGGATTTGTATTATGTGATTAAAGTGTATTCAGTAATAATTAAAACATTCTGATAGGTTCTAAGAAAGCAAAATTTAGAAGCTGGTCGCAATTTTTCTTGGAAACAATTTTCCTCTGGGGAAAACCAAATTACTTTTATTTCAATTTTTCTTGTCACAAAAAGGTTTTGAGAGTTTTTTGGAATATGATCATTGAATTTTAATATTTCAATCTAAATTTAGACTCCATCTGTATTTGTTAAAAAAATTTCAATACTGAACTATTTTTATTGATTGTACTTATCAGAAGTATTTGAACAAAATTCTTCATTCATTACGTATAATATATGTTAAAAATGTTTCCAAGAAGGTTAAACGTTTTTAAGTCATTTTGAGGCATTTTAGAACATGGGCCCCTTGGTCAATGTCTTCGGGGATCGTGCATAAAAACAGCGAAAAAGTGAAGTTGCTATGATGGAAAGAGTCACTCAAATGCTTCCTTAACTTTCTCTCTTGATCACACTTTCCTTATTCATATCATTTACAATTGAATGACTTTCTCTTGAGAATTAAACATTTTGGGAGAAATTTTAAGCATTATTTAGATTTTAATCTGGTTATTCATTATATATATTTTTTGAAGTCATTTTTTTCATGATCATATTTCTTCACATTTAAATTTAATATATTCAAAGTGGTGGAAGAAAAACAAACTATATCTAAAAACATCCTAAATCTCTTTTCATATTCATTTATACGCGTCTCTTTTCATATATATTTAATATATATGTACAACCTGCTGTTTATTTATTGTGGAAAGTGATATTATTGTTTATTACGAAAATAAGAGGTTTCTACAATATCTGCTTACGTGTTACATTTTATCACAAACCCCTGTAGTTGTAAGGAGTCACAAATCACTTGTAAGGTAATTCAGCTATTATAATGCTAGTTGCTTTATTTGTTACGTAAATTAGCACAAGATTTTAATTTACGGAGTAGAAAATGGAGCGCATTCACCGTTTTATTAAAGTATTTAAATTTTGTCATTAAATTATTTTATTTGAGAAATAAGAAATGTTCTGAGTAAAGTTGAAAATTATTGCAGGGGTGGTGGCATGAATCTCGGGTCCCACCTCAAAATCTTCCTCTCGTAATGATGGACTCTACAACTTGTTTCTGATTTGAATATGTAAACATAAACTAGATTTGAAAATTTATATCACATTCCAGCTTCTCTTCGAATCTCTGGACTGTAATTTAAATTATAACGAGGTCATCTTTTTTTCAGTAACTCTTCGATTAATTCATGAATTATCACTACTCCATTCACAAGATCGTTCAATACATCGTATTCTGTATTATCTATTTTATTCTCTCGCAAAGAAACACTGAAATCTTTATGTCCTGCTTTAATGGCAGGTACGTTCGCGTATGAAAAGGTACACAAAGAATGCTAATACTTGCGAGCGATGTACCTTTTCAATATACGGCGAGGTTGATTGGTGGTATTGTTTTACTTGTAAAAAACAGCTTCTTTATATCAAGAACCGAGATAAAGAGATAACATTGAACTTGAACTCGGAGTTATGACAACATAGGATCTTGAGTGAAGGAAGCATTTTCTACGAGACAATATTGAATGAAATTCTCATGTTCATTCATCGAAGAAACACGTTTAGTTAAAGGTCTATTCTCAGAAGAATCTAAATGTGATTACTCAAAAAATCTATCATGGAGTCAAAAATTGTCTGGAAAAAAATGTACGAAATATATTTTTCTTACAAGTTTCAGAAGGTTCTCAAAGTTTTCTTTTATTAATTTATTCACCAACGCAAAAACACATCTAGGATGGCAAAAGGAAAAAGAAAGGAGAGTTAAGAGATAGCGTATATTTGTGGATTGCTTGAGTAACCTCTGTTTCAGGCGACCCATCACTGAGAGTTTCTTCATGTTGTTTATTGCCAAACATATTTGTATCTCAAAATCTTTTTGATTCATCAAAGTGTACTATATTTGTAATTCTTCCGTTCCGATTAATTTTCTAATGATTATCTCAACAGTTCACTGTATTTGATTATAATAGTAAATAACAATAAACTGTAATGTCAAAAAAAAAACTAAGGAAAACCGGAGAAAAACTTGGACGGGGATGAGGAAATCTCATCATGTTAAACAAAATTATTTTATGATATTACCTCGTATCTAGTTACCGTATTTTTTCTGTTTACAAAACATGCAGAATTTCCAGGCCAAGATATGATTTTAGAAAAATTAGAAATTATTTTAATTAGTGTAAAATTAATATTAAATGAAATAAATTGATAAAAAGACACAACGACACTGACGAGACGAGGCCACGTACACAATATCAACATAAATATACCGTGCACACGATAAGTGATAAAAGTGAAACAGAAAGATCTCCGGTAATGAGCAAAAAGTTAAGGAACAGGGATTTCCGAGAAATAAGAGAGAAAAATGAATAGATAAAAAGACTTAAGAATGCTCTAATGAGGAGGTGGATTTTCAAACTGTCGTATTTGCTCCAATCTACCCTAAATACAGGTTGAATCCGGTGTGCTTAAATTCCTCCAGGATATTAAACAAATTCTCTAAAACATGAGAAATATTTCCATCTTCACATCACAACGCACTCAAATTCAAGAGCACTTTCCTCCTTGATGTGCTATTTTTCGCTGCGGTAGCAGCTGCAAAAGGCAAGCCGCAAGGGGCCGCCAGCGGTTACCGATGCTTGGGCGATGCGGCGGGGGGGCGCGCCGCGACCTAGGGTACGCCGTTCTCCATTAGCCCACGGCCCAGCCAGCATCAACACCGCCTCCACCGCCATCTCATGCAACACAACACAGGCGTCTACTCTTAGTGACGCAACGGCTCAAAACGCCTTCGATTATACTCCGTGAAGTGAGCAGAGAAAGAGGTTATAGGACGGTTGAGGTTCACAATGGGTCTCCTGGTGAGACAGAGAGGTACACACATCGCGGGGCTTGGTTTCAGACCACATTTACAGTTCTGAGTCACAGTCCCATGATGTGATTTCAAATAGAATTTTGCTGTAAAAAAAAAGGGATTCCAGTTTCTGAATGGCGCGAAGAATATTGTGATTTTTGCTTTTAGGTGCACTCAGAATAAAAAATATAAAAAATTACCTGGTTGTTGAATAGCGCTCAGGTCACGTCGAAGCGGGAGAACTGAAAGGCATTGTTTGAGAAGGAACTGAACTAGTTTTGGTGTATTTTTGTTTTTCATTAATTGGGACTATCTTCTTTTCATGATTCATAATCTACGATAACGTGATAAGAATATTATGAAATATATATAATACATTTATTTATTGTCACAAAAGTAGTTACAAACCGCATATGGCCACGTGGAGGACAATAAACTAAATTACTCTTTGGAAGCTAGTAAGGGACCGTCCCATCAATTCCGATCATGGGTCCTAAGGCCTCAAGGGCCCTATGCATTAAAATAATCTATATGTACTGAATATTTTGCTGAGCAATGAGTTTATAAGCTGCCTCCTCGGTAACGCTACAAGTGAAAGCCTGTATGCATGTATGCGAGAGATATACGGAGAATAGCGCAGATACATACAAGAATTGATAAAAAACAATATTTGGATTTTAAAAATTAAATGGATAAAAACAAACAATGCGAACATAGTAAATACGAGATAAGTAATTAAAGAAATAGAGAACTAAATATGTAAAGGAAGTCGCTTAACTGTAATTGGTCAATGGTAAACCCCTATAATAATGTTTGGTGCAGAGGGAAGACAATGAATGAATAAATAAATAAATACAAATTAATTATTTTCCTTATTGGGTATAAAATTTTAGTCTCGAGGAACAGAGTTTAATATATAGTTGTAAGCTTAATATCACATATTACTACACGATTGTGTTATAAACGTTTCATTTTTCACTAATTATTTGTAGGCATAAGTAGAATAGAATAATATTTGACAAGATTGTTCAAAGTCTCTCTCTCTCTCTCTCTCTCTCTCTCTCTCATACGCGCGTGGTATCGCAATATCTGATAGAAACGATTATGATTGATTTGATCATGCATCGAATGCTATTTAATTTAGCGTTCAATCATTCTGCATTTTCGATGGTTTTTATTCCTTTATGTATGTATTGACCTTAGCTCAAGTATATGAACATTACATGAAACGTTTATAGGAAGAAAAAAATGGATGTGATTGTTTCTATATGTACTTGTTTCCGGAGAATCAAGAAATGAATTGTTTTGGTTGATGTGTAACGTGTTAAACAATTTTGCCGCATATCACCAAAGTTTTTATTAAGACCAAATAAACTTTCTTGAAAATCCATAAAGAAATTTAGCTGAATACTCTGGAATCAATAATATACAACATTCATTGAAACAAATTCCCTGTTCATTTCATAACAACTGAAAAAATATAAATCTTATTTTCAACACTAGTGAAGTGAATGTTCCTCGAGGTTTAGAATAATTTATGGTAAAGCTCGTCTAGGTGAAACCAAATTATGGAAGTAAAAATATTAAAAATGAATGTGTTGAGCGTCAACTAACAAGATAAAATATAAATAGTCATCAAATTAAACAAGTTTATTGTTCTGACCATTCAACGAAGATAAAAACTTAAAATCGTAATATTTGGATAAAAATCGTAAATTTTGATGATTTGGAAATTTAAAATTTTCAACAATTTTTTTGAACTAGATCCGCCGCCGTCGCAGCAACGTGTTGTATAATGATATATTTTGAACTACCTTAAAAAAATTTTTAGACAAGCTGTTTTTGTGTACGGTAAGTAATAACTCGAGAATGAAATCTACGACCAAAAATAATAGTACTTACAATTTTGACATACAAAGCGAATTTTATTTAACTTAAATTAAAGCATTCGCGTGTCAGTTCATTTGCATCCAGACATTTCTCTAAAAAGATAATCGAACTTTTAGGAAGGTGTAAAATGTCAAGATTTCTTGATGTCTAACTTTAAAATTTGTGCAATGCGACGTAAACGACAGATGTATCTTCTTAATTTTTAAAACTTTCTTTTATACACAACAGTCAAAATGCTGCAAATAATATTGCTTCTCTCGCGGGGTTAATACTATAATATTCCCGATATTGATTTCACATCATGTCTTAAATCAGAGCAGAAATCGTTGTTCTCCTTTAATATCCCTTTGAGAATAATCAGCTTTTCGTCTTGGGAAGTGGATCATCAAAGCATATTGTAGAAGCATTGTGAGGTTTCGCTCTCAACATACCCCTTACAGATCAGTAAGATTTCCTCCTGAAAAGGAAGTGAATATATTATCTTCAAAAGAAACGTACATGAAGGTAATTCTACTTTCGCCTCAATCTTTTCAGAATTTCAAAATTTTGTAAATTTTTGTTCTGATGGTAAGTTGTAAATTGTTTCATTTGTTTTGAAGAAATGTTTATAATATTAAATTAAACAAGTAAAAGTGATGAAACAAATCCATGCGTAATTGTTTATTCGGATAATTTGCTGCACTCTATGTATTTAATCAGCTTAGATAAAATATCTATAATAGTTATATTTATTAAAGTCTATATTTACTACTATTCTTTTCATTGAGAGATGTGTTTACTAAATACTTTATTTCTACTGAAAAGAAATTTCATAAACATATTCGAACAATAAAAAAAGAGTAAATATTCTTCAGACATTAAGAAAGATTTGAATATCACTCTGGCAAGTGTTAATCCTTCGTCAGTCTATGTTACAAACATCATCATATTCCCAAACGCATTTGTTATGCGTGATATTACTTGCAGTATAGCCCTGAGGCTGAAGCTTTATTTGGTTTAGTGTTATAGGTCGCAGTTGTAAAGTGGCTCACTTTCCTATTATAACGCAAGGTGCAGGGATTATTTTGCAATACCGATTTGTTGGAACGAAAAGCGAATGACGCGCTTTATACCATCTGCGTGTTCCTCAATTGCCAACCACGTCAAAATTGTGCCAAATGGTATCTTCTGTTACGTCCATGTAATTTACTCAACCGTTTCATGGAATTTAGGGAAGGCTTGTTTTTACAGGTATTTCCCCGATGTTACATTGGATCTGATAAGTATCGCGTATGTATGATTTGATGCAAATGATGGTACTTTCGAACGAAGATAGCTCGAAAACTATATATCATATATTGACACTATATCATGGGATTGTAATGGTATATTATGTAAAAGAAAAATAATATACACGAACCAAGACGTTACAACATTTTCTTACCCCCAACTCTTTGCCCCCTTCGTCATAACATGCAAGCGACCCTCAATTAGTAATTTTGATCGAATGATAATAAAAATATTATTAAGCGTATTCTTTAATTACAGGCCACACCAAGAATTTTTATCATTTAAATCAGAAGTTTATACGTCATCGTCAGATAGAACGTACCATTCCCAGCATCTCTAAACCACCACACTCCGCCACTTTTTCATTTCCACGCTAGAATTTCTATAGTAACAAATTTTTCTGCAATTTTTATCCTCAAGCGGAGATTAAGACAGTTTCCTAGAATTGCATTAAGTAGCTCCAAATATAGTAATATTATTGACAGCTAATTTTTTTATTAAACTCCAAAGTTCTTTCTCATGCTTATCATTTAAAGTAAATATTCATAATTATTAATATTTAAAGTAGAAGAGAATTGATCCTAAAATTTGTTATACATTATTTCAACTAAAATGTTTTAATTTGGATGTCATGATTACAATTTGCATTCGTTTCGAATAACAATGAAGGTTAGTTATATTCGTACAACAGAAAAGGGAAGGCGAATTCGAAATGACTGATGGTATCTTCCCTCACTGCCTCGTTGACTCTCTTTCTTCTCTAACATGCCATGACCAAAATCTCCTTCTCCTCCTCCTCCTCTTCCCACAAACCATCATCATCGAGTGTGAGAAAACTTTCTCCGGAGAGCGCGCCGTGAGGACTTTTCGCTCGACGGAGCCAAAGTCGGCGAATGGACGCAAGTCTCAATGCGCGAAGCGGCCTTCTCTCAAGCAGCCAGGGAGAGAGAGAGCAACTTTCGGCAGCGATTGCGGTGGCAGTTACGACGTCCCATCTGGTGACGGTGGCGGTGATGGACGTGGCGATGCTTGGCAGGGAGTGGTGACGTCGGAGGTGAAACACAGTGGGTGGAAAAATGTTTCTTTCTGAAAATAAAAAGAAAACAGGGAGGAAAAATATTTCTTTCCGAAAAAAAATGCTAACGTCTTGAATAAAAAGTTTGATTCAATTTCATGTACCTGCTGAATTCACCTAGCTCCGCCAAGGATGTTTCACTTAATTTCATGGAGTTTGATATATATTTATTTCTGCAGCTACTGCATACCTACCTCAGTGATGCCCTTGTCAAATCTGAGGAAGGTTTTCACGCTAATGAGTGAATTCTGTTTACGAGAGAAATGTAAAAATTTAAAATAACATACTAGTTCTTTAAGAGCGTTTAGACCGTTTTATTAGGTATAGATCTGTATATTTATTTATACGCCAATCGTCACGGTCACGTCTCGCAAAAAATGAAAAATACATACATTAATGATTATTAGTTTCTGAGAAAATTAAACCGATGTTAACGTTTCCACCATGAATGTGGTTCTCGTTAAGTGAAAGATAAACACATCGGAATCTTTTCTGAGTCAAAATCGAAAAACGTGAAAATACAGTGTCTTCACAACTATAGTAAAGATGAATAATATTTGTTATATCATCGAGAAATTCAATTTTCAAAATGATCACGTTGTTCCCCCAATCATTTTCTATTTTAACAACACTACAGGAAAACGATTTAGATGTTACTTAACTTCAAAGAATAAACTTTTACAATATTTAGGCGAAAAGTTTTTTGGGTTACGCCGCGTTACTAATGCAGAGTCTACCTGCGAGCCTCCTTAGGGTGAGTTATGACAAAATGATGCATCATCATGGCCGTCACCATCAGTGAGTCTCTGAAGTTCGGAAATTTCAGACAGTAAAGTGGCATTTCATTCATTTATTTAGCCATACACGAGAATTGTTTTCTTAAGAAATTAAATTAATATTTATCATTGAAGAGTGTTAATTAAAATTATTTAATAAATGCAAATCTTCAATTGAAACTGAATTAATACAAATCGCACAGTTCAGTATAAAAGTCCATTTTTTAGATCATAATAATAAATAAATTTATTGTCAAAAATACCGTTACAAACTGCATATGTTGAATACAATAAACTAATTTATTCTTCGGAAGGAAGCAAGGGACAATCCTATCAATTGCGATCAAGGGATCTAAGACAAAGACGGATGTAACATTTCCGCACACTCCTAAGATAAGAATAAAAATATTTCGGTACGTGTTATAATATAAACAGAATACCAACAAATTTGTATTCAATAGAACACAAAAATAATTCACATGTACGTATTATTATAAACTATATATTATTCAGAAAAAATTGTTTTTACATCGTAACTATTCAAATTACTCTTAATTCGAGGTTTATTATTCCAATAGATGCCGCCCCTAGGTATATGCTAATTATAATGGATCGGAATACAATAACTATAATATAATTTTTTTCTTTATTAATTTCCGGTTTCATTACAAGACACAATAGATTTACACTTATATTGTATCTAAACCTGTAGAGGATACAATCCGTGCACAGGTCCGGTTACGTTACATCAAATAATTAATGATAACAATCTATATAAAAAATAATAAACTAAAAAAACAAAGATATCCAAACTATAGTGAAAACATAAAACTTAACATTCTTTGGTTGTCTCTTTATAATTTTTCTTATGTTAATATCTTTGCTAGATAAACTTTTATATTAGACAACTCATTAAATATATACACCGCTACACATATATAACATTTTTTATCAAAATAAAAATTGCGATGCCGTCCTGGACATTAATAAATATACTCAATTAGTGCAACCTTTAGAGAAGGAAACGTTTTGCCCTCAATAGGAATGCTTTTCATCCAGTGTATGACGGAGGTGGCTGTGGCGACGGGGGTGGCAGCGCATTCAAGTAAGAGAGAGAGAGAGAGAGAGAGAGCCCCGACCTACACCACTCTGTTCGTGGTTAGCCCACCGTTCCCCTGACGGCGCGGCGGCGGCAGCGTAGCGGGCCACGCGGGCCAAGGCAACTGCAGCCATACGAAACGCGGCTCAGAGAGAGATTTCTCTAATTGGATTTTCGATGTTGACCTTGTTCTTGAAACGACGAGGAGAGAAAGGGAGGAGGGAGGGTATTTCGCCAAGACGCTGACTTCAAGTATCACTTGACATAAATTTTCCGTTGATCACGTTCTTTCCTTACTGTGAGTACTTTACAATATTTGATCATGATGAATTTGCTAGAATTTCACAAGAGAAGTAAAGACTTATTCGGTCAGCTACTATTGGATTGGTATAAAACTTTCTTTTCACATCGCACATCATTAAATATGGAAAATAGAGGAACGGAGTTTCCTTGGAATAAATATTTTATGATGAATTTATTATTCGTTTTTTTCTTCTTCCTGCGATTATTTTTTTCTATTAACTACTCAAAAAGGTTATTAAATTAAAATTAAGAAATGTATTAGATTAATTTACAAGATCATTACATATTTTTCAAATAATGGTAATTATTATTCTTAAAAAATCATTTTTCACATAATGACAAAAAATGAAAGATCTCTCTTGGTTGTATAAAGATATAACAATTACTAGTTCTCGGTGAGTTTGGAACTAATAAAGAGATCAATGGTTATTGGACAAATACTGCATCTCTCAATAAATCTCAGTCACGATTGCTACTCCTCGTTCATGGAGTGGTGTGTTAAGAAGGATGGCTTCGGTAGATCGCGCTGTCAAAGCAACTTTGTAGGTTTTCTTAATTACGTTTTATTTACAGAGTTCAAATTCTTACATTAACAAACTGTTTGCTTAAACTATTTTCGTTATATAGATCAAGTTACCGTTTTCATGACAAAATTTCTGGGCTCCAGAAGGGGAGGTCTATCGTATAAAAATTACATTTATCATGAATATTTAATCCAGAGAATGAAAATTCTACCCACTTTTTCCTTTATGATATTAAGGAAGGGACTTCTTATAACCAAAGGAAATAAGAGGATTCATATCCTGTTGGTGTTATTATGAGTAGAATGTACTAAGAAAATCAGACATTGGATATGAACCAGTATAAAAGATTTTTCCTAGATGACTTCTCTCAAACATTTTTGAAATAATACTAAATATTCTTCACTAAAATTTTAGTGGATCAATGTATACAAATCAAATACTAATGTCGAATAACTCGTTCATCACTGAAGTAGAAAATCTTCTAGTTTTATGTAAAAGATCGTTCAGAATATTTATAAAGCCAAAAAATTATGGGACAAGGATCTCAACAAACCAGTCTTTTTTTAGGATTACTGCACTACAACAGTTAGTACTATCAAAACATCGAAATCATATTTGACATGACGGTTTCCTTTATTTGATAAAGTAATAAAAATATTGTTGAATGGTAAATAAATTTGGTGTACGTGATCAAAAACATAATCAAGCCTAAGTTTCTCAGGTAAAAAAGACAATATGCATTCGTATTTCTAATTAAATGAAGGAAACAAAAAGACGTACAAGATACATATCGATAAACAAGATACTTCTCAATTAAACCAAATATTGAAATAACATTTTACCTCAAAATTTTTCTTCAATACTTTTACTTGAAGCATTCGTTAACTATAAATATCTTACGTAACGATTTTATTTACTTTAAATTTACTCGATTTATTATCTATCCTGAAACTAAACTCTATTTGACGTATGATCATGACTTTTCTTCAATTTTTCCTTGATACTCCTCTCATTAGCTTGTATTGTACACCAACTCTACAACTTCATTCACTCGTATTTTAGCTCTACAATCCTTTTGTTCTTTTGAGAACAGATTGTAAATATTAATCGATTAGAAAAAAATAGATCGTGGGCGGTTGAATGGAGCGTGAGGAACGCCTGCGATCGGCGAAGTGGAACAGGTCGTGCCATCTCTTCTCGAAATTTCTGCAGGGCCTTCTGGAATGCGATGCCATTCCGTGGGACGAACGATGACGACTGGTGCAAATTTCTTTACTTTTATTTGTGTCCCTTCGTACTATAGAAAGTCCTTGATTTAGGCGCTCCAGTTTTTTTAGGGTTTTCCTCACGTACTGCAAACATGTCGGTTTCGTATAATCTAATTCCCTCGAGATACAAATACTCCCCCCCCTCAAAAAAGTAAAAAACAGTATCTTTCTAAATTATAAAAACATAATCCATAAATAAATATAATGAAATGTATAGTATTCTTACTTTTCGAGCTAGTAAGATAATGGTGTTAGATGAAATGAATGTGACAATAACTCGTATGTAGAAGTTAATGTAGTTGCGTCAATCCTCGCAGAGAAACGATCTAAGGACACAAAAGATCTTGATGAAAGTAAACCCATTATTCATCGAGAAAAGGAATATTTTGATCCATAGATTGGATAATAACGAAGGAAGAAATGAAAATGATTAAAAGAAGAAAAGTACGACCGGGTCGAATTACACATATTTGGAGTAAACACAAGATGATTTACAAACAATTAATTGATACAGAATGATTTCAGGCTTGTATTAAAGTTGTTCTTAAGAGTAAAGTAAAGTTTAAATATAAATATTGCACATGCAACAAATTTATTTTACGGAAATCAAACACAAATATGATTGAAGAAGACAAACCAATCAAACGTAATAAAAACATTTCATTACATTAATGGTTTCGATTCATAGAATAAAATATGTCTCATTAAATTATAATTCCGGAATTTGTGTTACTTTTATGTGATGATCATGAGTAACCCAACCCAACCTAACCTAACCTAATACGTGGAATGAATGTGTGCAGTTAACCCAAAATGTGCTTCCGAAAGCAGTATGAATCATACTTGTTGGTCTCCACATGCTAAAATACGTCACTTAAGGTTACCTGTCTCTTCCCGTATACTAACAGAGTAAGTATAAATAGAATAATGCAATAATCCTTTGTTATTCAGGGGTAAAAGGAAATTGCATGAGAATAAATTGATCTAATATTGGGACAACATTCCATGTCTTGACACCAGAACATTTCAGGTGGCAGATCTAATATTGGAACATTGTTCCAAGACAAATGACAGGTGTGACTGTAATTGGTCAATAAAAAACATACTTGTGGTACAAAGAGTTCACAAAAAATAAAATACACTGATTGTTTATTCGTTGGGATACCAATCGAAGAAATGATTTTTCTCTCAACCAGATTTATTTATATTTCTTTCTTTGTATCTATGAAAATATGTCTCTAAACAATATCATTATACACCAAGAATCATCACATAGTTTTGTATGTATGGGAAAAGAATAGTTACAAATCCATACTCTGCATGGGGTGTATTATTTTATTTTCAAAAGTACTTGAATTACCACTGTCCGTCCATAATACAAACTATACAAGGACATTTATTTCTGCTAGGATATAATCATTATCTAGACTAAATAATTTTTGTTTCGATGTTATTTGAGGATAATAAGATGATAATTTCCGAATATGATTTCTCGTGAACTTCTGACAAAGTGATTCCTATGAGTGAGAATTAAAAATCATATCACCGTTATTTGAATTTCAAATGCATTTTTTAAATATTTTCTATGAAAATGTATGGCAATAATCAATACTATTTTAAGAAAATGTCAAAACTGCATACACAAAAATGAAATAAACAATGTTCACCTACACTTATTTTTGGAGAACCCTATTCAAGATTAATTGTTTTGAGTTAAATAAGACAAAGATTGATTCAAAGGAAAAGGTACAGTACAGTTTGTAACTCATTCGAGCGGTCTAGAAATAGAACAGATGAAGAAAGCATTGGGTGAAGTCACTTCTGCTAATCATGTTATTTTGTGACTGCCACAGATTCCCTCAGATGATTGGTACAAAATGAGCTGGCTCGTGCTTCACGTTCTCCACTTAGAAGCTATTCTATTAATCTAGTTATTCCAGGAACCTTCACCTACTTCGAAGAGGAGATTTCTATCAGGAGAATCCCATTACTACGTCGAACTACTATAGTAAATATTGTATGATACTAGTCTTTTATTAAAAATAAGGTTATCCTGCAACGTACTTGAATTAATAGATTACGATTAGTTTAAAATTTCTTACTTTTTATTAACGCGTCATTCTTACTTACACGTAATTCTTTATTGACATTTCCCCAAAAATTTTAGCTCTCTCATATTGCACAAATTTTCAATTAATTTTTGGGTTGTTAACAAATTAAATAGCAATAAATATTTTATCATTTTTTATTAAAATGTGCATTTATTACTCCCAATTTAGTTCTCCAAAGAATTTACTAAAGATATGTACTTAACAATATTTGTGGTCTCTCTCAAAATAATATTTCCCTTTTAGCTACTAGAATCACTCGCATTCTTTAAATAGTAAATATTTGTTGAAGGTTGGAGATAAACTGTTTTGTTCGGGATTACCAGTGAAAATATATGAATAAGTGAAATGATAGATGTAAACTCTATACCTAATAATTTAATCTTTACATAATTCCTTGGATGATAAATATATTTCGAATTCCATACATTACCAATTAGAGAATTTGGGACTATTTCTACTATGTGAAGAACTATTTTATCCATAGAACTTTCTCCCTCCATGTCAATTTATCTTCCATTCAATTGATTATCTACCTTCAACGAGTGCCATTAATCACTCTTGCGTCAGAGATTTACCGAAATGGTTGGAATGATTGAAGTTGCCACACTACGTACAGAAGCCGCTTTAAACTTTTTCCACGCAATAAGAAAATAATTTTGTGGAGGTAATGTCCCTCTGTAACTGAATCAAGAACCATTTATGATATGAAATTTCTTGTGACCCAAATATGGCTTTTTAAGTTGTTATGTGGTAAAGTTTCATGACAAACTGTAGACACTGCTGGAATGGTTAAGTATGAAACTATTATTTATGAATTTGAATGATGACATCATACTTAAGGAGAGTCATTGAAATTTTACTTCAAGGCCATCAATTCTTTTACCATGGAAATGTGAAGAAATAATTTACAACTTATTAATTATATGCATGGAAATATTCATCGGAACATGTACCTTTTATTGAAGAATATTTTATGATGAGTTAATTGATTCATCATTTCATTCATCGATTTGAAAATTCGATTTTATTAAAACTAATATTTATTTAGAGAATTCAGTTAATATGAAAACTGTTTACACGTCACATATTTTTCGTGTTCGTGGATTTGTGTGGCTTAATATACTGACTCATTGAAAGTTAATTCTCATTCATTTTATACTGATTGAAATATACCCCGAAGGTGAATACATTCAGTAATGTTTGACAACTCAAAAGGCTATGCTTTCAGAAATCCTGTTTGAATGACCGATTTCTGCGTCAGTGCTTCACGTCACGTGCGCCTCATATACGTCTTTTTGCCATTGCAACGGTTCGAAAAGCCCCGACGAGTGCTGCTCTCTGACGGTCCCCCGAGACAATTCTTTCACTTTCGCCAGGCGAAGCTGCGACAGCCACGCTGATGTTGTCCATGTCCCCCCCCCCTCACACACACACTAACGCGAATCAAAAAAAGTATGATACAGAAATTTTGTTGAGATTTTGTACAATTTTGTACAAGCAAACTTGAATTTTGTACAAGTCTCGGTCATTAGTTATTAACTAACGAAAAGGGAGAGCTGGGGAAATATTTCGCCAACCCCCGCCCCCGACACGAATTCAAAAATTGAACACTGCTATCGTATTCTTTTAATGTTGTACAATTTTTTACAACAAATGAAAATGTTGTAAACAATTGTTTATTATAAATGATGAAAATTTCGCCAGTTCCCCAACACGAATTCAAAAATTGAACAATGCTACTATATACTTTAAATTTTGTACAAGTTTGTACAACAAATGAAAATGTTGTTAACCTATTGTTTGTAACAAATAATAACCCCTTCTCCCCCAACACGGATCGAAAATTAAACACTGCTTTTTAGCATTTTCGTAGTACCCATGTTCTGTACTCATTCAGTAAATACTAGATAGGTTCAAATTTTAGACTTATGGTAGAGCTATACTCCCACTGGCTAAATCTATTTATCATTTGCAATTACATCATACATAAAATGTAACATTAGAGGCTTGTATTCCTAAATCAATTTCTGGAAATGCAATTTCCTCAAAATACTTTAAACAGACCGCACGATAAACGTTTGTACGTGTTACATAAAAGAAACAAATAATTCACCAAACATAATTTTCTTGTATCAATTGGTTCCTGACATAATATTGATGAACTATAACCTTCTTCTCGCAAAATAAAGGAATGACGAATTCGTTCTGGCGTAAAACATCAGCTACAATTTAGCAACAAATTATTCCGCAAACAAAACTGGATACCTCTATAAGTTCTAAAGTCATTAAGACAAGCTGGAGTATCCACTGTTTCTCGTCAACGGCAAATAATATTTCTATTCATTCGAATAGTGAAAAATTACCGAAATGTAATTTACGGTCTTTCTAAATTGTTTGCAAGAGAATCATTTCTATTAGATTCATTTTTCTATTTTCGAATTAACGTGTGGTAATAAAAATAATTAGAAAAATTTTGTTTAATAGCAAATAATCATTTGACATAAAATGTATGAAAGTAGGTCACGCCTCTTCATTGACAAGAGTATACAAAAATACTTTTTGAAATAAATTCTAACACAAGTATACAATGTTTCCCGGAAACGCCAAGAGCGACCAATTTCTTCTTTAATTTTGGTCAACCAATTAGCAACAAAATAGCAATATTATGTAGGTCCGGGCTTGGCGCTATAAAGTGAACACTTCAGATTAATAAACATGCCAAAAAAACATTTTTCATCTCTACTACTTTCTTTCATTTTTCACTTTTACAAACAACTGTTGTTAAATTCTTTTTCAAACGTTGATTTACTTGGTGTGAAAGTTTGACGAAATAATTTACTAATTTGATTAATTGCTTCTATTTTCATGTACAGCTCCATACCAACAAATAATTAAGTAGCTTCAGATGTGAAAACTTGCAAAAATCTCTTCGCTGTGATTCCTTGTTGACTGAGTAACCAAACATCTGTATCGACTGCTTTTGAAAATGTTTAATCATGGTAGAAATGGATATTTACATATAATATATCTCTGCCAACTTGGACTAATTCAACTGTCTTTATACGAGCGTATTTAAATAAGTATAGTACGTGCCAGAGAAGAATAGTGTAAACTTTGTCATTTAAACTGAAATACTTCTGAAAGTGAGTTTTACGGTTGGTAAATGGATTTTGACTGACGAAACTAAAGAAACGTGTTTCCCTTCTATCACCAATGTCCTTGAAAACGATGTATTGTAAGCTAAGTGGCGTATTGCTTATTGGCGAATATTTACGCTGTAGAGGAGACAGAAGTCAAATTTTGCTTGGAAGAAGTGAGAGCATTCTGAGAAACATACTGTCTCACACAGCCCTGTGGGACAGTGGAGGTTTCAATTAACTTTTACTCAGTTGTATCTCTCTTTCCCGTATCCACAAATTACTGCTCCTTGGGATCCATGAAGGTGCTGGGATACATTTCAGAAGCATAAATTGACGCTATCGATGATCTAAATCTTGACTGGTAATGTATACATTGCGGGAGAAATTATAGGTTACGAGATGTAACGACTTACCCCGACATACACATCAAACCAGGTTGTATATCGGTACCCGCGTCTAATTGCATGGTGCAGGCAGCAAAAGCATAGCAGTACACTGAATGGATGTTTGAGAGGTAGATTCACCTTCAGCGAAGGAATAGTACTTCCGATATTTTTAGATATACGAGCAGGAAAATCATTTAACATATGATTTATGATTCTCAATATACCACAAAACATTGACGTGTTGAAAATCTTCACGAAATAGATTGTAACGAACATTTAACAAACTAATTGTATCTCAATATTGTTTATTTCAAATTCTCATATTAACTGATTTAACAAAATTTATCAATATTTTTGTGAAAGTCAAACTTGTATATGGACGTCCTACGAGACACATTGCTTCCCGATAAGAACCCGAATTCTGTCATTGAGATTTCTTTTAAAATATATTTATATTTTTTATAAATGTTCTGGCATATTACAAATATTTATATTTTTTGTATTACTACCTTATTAATGTAAATACCTGATTAAAGCCAAAATTTTGACTGAAACTTAGTGATGGTGAAATAAAATCATTGTCAATAAGAAGTCACTAAATTTTATAAGTTCATAACATAATAATGATAATCATTACTATCACAAACATGGGTAAGGATTTCGATTTTTGATTTTTTCAATTATGATTATAGATCATGTTATATATCTTTCAAAAGGTCCTTTTTAAAGGAACATGTAAACAAATCTTTAAATGCCACACGTTTAGTTGTGCTGTGTTGAAGCTATAGTGTTTTAATTATTTCCGTGTATCGTTCAAGAATACGAAAAAACAAGTTGGTATTTCTACCTGTTTCATTCTGTTTTCTTTTATATTCTAGGTTTCTCTCTTCAACAGTTATACTTACGCTTTCGTTGTGACATGATTTTTTTTTATCAAAATTTGTTTGCAACCCCCTGAATTGAAGTTATTAAGCTTACAAACTACTACTTACCGTAAAATGTTAATTTATATTTTGGGATAATTATGACAAGTGTGTTTTGGTAAGGAAAAGGATCATATTAATATAAAGTATGCATTTGCACGTTGTGAAATATCTGCATTGTTTGCAATAATTGTTACCTCTGTTAAACTGATCGAAGTATATCAAATAGGCTGTACTACATAATATATATTCCAGATAAAGAGGGGAATTTCATAATTTTATTTAACACATCTGAACTATGAACTATCACATAATGAGCGTTAACACAAGGAAACTTATTTTATATAGAAGTACTATTAATGATTTTATCCCTCCAAAATTTTGAAATCCTACTCGCCATCTAGATTCAGGAAATTAATTCTTAAGGAGATTCGAAACTACGCGCTTCCCACTTCAGATGTAACTAAGAGTAACGTAATGTTTAATCAATCTTTCTTCCATTTAATTACCACGTCAAGAAGAGTGTTAAAGATTAGACTGTGTGAAAGGATGGTAAATCGGTTGCGTACACAACAAGGAGTCATGGGTTCTTGTCTCAACATACGCGACGCACTTATCACTCGTTGCGGTGCTGACTGAATGAGAGTAAATGAAGGTAGGATTGGAGTAATGAGGAATGTTCTGTAGACAAAGTCTATCATTTATAGTAGGATTTTAGAATGAAACTCCCCTGAGTGAACATAATGTAAAAATTAACAGTTTCTCATTACCAGTTTTTAAAATTTTTTCGATTATCTGGCCTGTATTGATGTACATTTTGTCACTTTCTTCTTATTAACATCATCCATCTTGTTAGCGATCTCACAATTCATATGAATAAGGTTTTCTGCGTTTAAGTCAGTATATGTAAATGTCTGAAAATAGGGTAACTTGTTTGAATGTAAAGTCTGCAAAGAAGAATTAAAAGTCCTGATGTCGTATGTAAAATATGTATCGAAATGTTGATACGTAAATATTTAGTTGTTTTTACTGATCTAAACGCATACAACTTTAATCCAGTTTTTCTTATTATTATGCTAATTTTTAATGTTTATTTTATAGATATTTTTGGTATACATTCATAGAACCATTTAATAAAAACATCGAGGCAACAGTTGAAATGAGACAATAGAAAATTACAAAATTCTAAAAGAAAAAAATATGTTCAGTGAAGTATTCAGTTATATCTTATTTTCCCTTCAACCACTCAAAATGTCAATTTGGACCCAAAACTAGTTCTGCAATTTATTCTCTTCGTATTGGAAACTATGACAAAGCACAGAGAGGTTTATTCATTTCATTTGTTGTGAGCCCCTGTACCTCGATCGTCAGACCACTACCTGGGGTTATAATACACAATATAAATCACAATGTTATATTACACAATATAATACGCGATATGTATAATATAATTTTTTGTTGTCTCGATTTGTATGTCATCCTATCTGTCTCAAAATAGATATCGTCTCTTTTCCTTTCTGTTCTGTCGCAAATCCAGTTGAACCAAATTCCACTCTCCTCTGGTCCTACTTGTGTCGAGAGGTTTATGAGAGGAATCGTTGTGATCGTCACGGGTTAAGAACCCGATGGGAACCGCGGGAACCCCGTGCGGGAGAGACAGGCGGCGGAGGCGGTGTACGGGCTGCCGTTCGCGACTCCCGTCAGCGCGCCTGCTGGAGCGCTTCCACCAGGTTTTAACGAGCGCGTCGCCATCAGATCCTACGCGCAAAACCCGTTCTAAATTGCGGGCAGCGGGCAGCGGGCAGCGGCGTGCGGCGCGGCGTGCGGCCACAGAGTGGCGGTGTCTTGTCCTCGACGACCGCTGCCTATCAGCCGCTCCGATTGCGCCTGACGGACTGCCTTTGTGACGCCGCCCGCCTCCGCTGCCACACAATGGGGCAAACGTGGATTTTAAGCGGACGTGGGAGAGATATTTGTGAAGAATGGGATGAATTCGCGGCTGACAAGTAGGAAAGACAGATATAATTGAGTACTTCACTTAAAGCTATTTTCTCTTTTCCGGTTTTATAATTTCACATTTATCTAATTTAAACTCTTGCCTAGGCGTTTTTTTTCTTAAAAGAGTCTATCGGAATGTATACCAAAAATCTACAAAATAAAAAGAAATATTAAAAATTAATCAGTAAATAATGACAAAGATTAATCGGTACAATAAGGGGAAATATTTAATAAAACCTAATTTAAAAAATCGTATTAGTGGAGCGTGAGCACAAACTAAAATTTTAGCGTCCACTTTAAATATTGTTAAGTGGGTCATTCGTACATAGTGTTACATCACTGGTAGTAATTGGCCTACGCTGTTTAGAATTTATTACATCATAAATGGATTTATTCTCTAGTACTCGTCGTGCGTTCTTACAGTTGAAGATAAGGTATACTAAAACAAGAGGTACACTGACTGAACCTCGGATTCAGTTGGGTCGTGAGTGAGACAGACCTCGTCTTCTTATATATTTATTGATACGATTATTCTATACGATTGAAGTTCCGAAGTTGCGGATTGAGATTGAATTTAACTATTAAATAAAAAACAATGCTATTACACTGATTCTCTAAACAGAGATCCATCAGCCTGTTTAGTGGTAGTTTTTATTCAAAGGAGAGACAAGAAAATTTAACATATTTAATACGGAATATTTCAATCAAATATTATTTGCTGTATTGGTTTAGGTAATTTTATGGGTTGTATTATGTTATGGGTGATATTGATGCAAATAATGAATGCCTTGCTTTCACTAACGAAAGGATCTCCCATCCTTTTTAAAAACTTGGAAATTTCTTGTGTAATCAAGAATTTTTTGAATAGAAATACGTTTATATCGGAGTACAAAATAACGATTTTATCTTCAATATATTGACTCAAACAATCTTCCTTATAATTAGCCGTTGAAGTGAACTGGGATGTTTTTCTTTTAAAAAACAGTTCCTTTTTTTGAACAGCTTTTTTTGTAGAAAAATTCTCTATTTCATTCTGATAAAAGCATTGCGAAAGAAAAGTTTTAAAATGTATTGTGAATTGCGTAACAGATGTTTCTTCATACACGATTATTAGATAAGAATTGACTATATTTTTATGTTAATCGGAATTTTCGGACCTAAAGCAATTTCACGCAAATATGAACAGGATTTCGTTGTAAATGAGAAAAAAAATCAATCAAATAATAGGGATCGTATTATTACTTCTTTTGCTGTAGAAAAAGTACCTACATATCTGAATTGTGTTCTGCTATTAGCAATTCATGAGTAGGTATGTAGAAAAACGGGTGTTTCGAATGTACAGTCACCCTCGTCAAATGACCCAGACACATCTGCCTTTTTTAACAACTCCGTTTTAATTAACATAAAAATGTATTACTATAATTACTGCGGATGTCGGTTGATACGGGCCTTCGAGATCTTGGACTAGGTCTAAAAAGAAACACTTTGAAGCATTATTGAATCGGAGACCATCATGTTTTGCACGTGAATTATTTTCTCTCGGTATGTTCCTTTCTAAAGTAATTAATCTTCAAGACAAAAATGTGTCTAATTAACTAAAAGTTCAGAACGTATGCTCATTATCTGAAATGAAGACGTAAAATATTGTATATATAAAAGTATAATAAATAATCTATAATAGTACCAATTAACGTTAAATTCGGAGCCAATGTGCTAGGAAACTTCTACATTCTTATTGTCCCTTGTAAAAAAAAATTAATGAATTTTGTAATGTTTGAAAGGTTTTTAATTTTTTCATAGTATTCTTTAATGTTTCAAAAGTTGCAATATAGTTAACCTGTGCAGTGGTGGTTCCAACCATCTTTAATGACGCTGGATTATAACGTGATTGACCCTAGTTGATGGGATCGTGGTGGACGAAGTAAATTAGCGGCCTGTTTTCTGTGAGAATTTTTCCCTGCCGTACAGGGAACCTTCACCCTTTGATCTTTGCATTATTAACTTATCATCTGCCACGGTGATGTACTGCAGTAAGAGTATCCCGAAACACTAGATGGCAATACTCTATTTCGTTGCAATTTGTGAAGTATACAAGAGTGTTCAGGAGGTATATAACATACCGTATAATGAATTACACGACATGGTGGATGTGTATTTTAGACTCCAAAACTTGGTTACTTGAGGCCTCTCCGTTAACCACTGTCCATGAAAGGTCCCCCGGGACTCCTTGTAATGTAACCCGGAGCCCAAGTACTCCATGCGCTACGAAGACTGTGGTAACACTAAATTTCTATTCTAAGTTCGTTCATACCTTGGTTTTCTTCTAAAATCCGTTCGAAAACAATTCGCAAAATCCGACTAAACTGAGATCATCTATTTCCACATGAAACAATTTTATTCGAATGAATTTTTCTAGATACCCCAAAATTTACTTTAAAAAAATGTCTGCAACAGCATCGTCTGGTTGATTTTTCTCCTAAACCTTGCACAATCACTAATGCAATCTGCAACTGCAACTTATGCAATCACAACACGAACTGCAATCACTTAGTTGTTATTGTATTATCACTCGCAATCATTGAAAACAAATATTGAAAAAAGAATGGAAATATTTGGCTAGACTTAGAGCGGGTGATGTTCGCACAACAAGAAACAACCTCTGAGCAGGAAAAGACGGGGGGTCTCCTTCTGTTTTAGGTAATTAACAGAGAGGTCACATTAACCCGATGACGCAATCCAAGGTAAACGACGAAAACTGTAACAAGATTTTCTTTGAAAGAGTCGACGAAAACCGAAATCGGAAATAAGTGACATGAATGATAACCGAGGTTTCACTGTTCCTAATTGTATAATCCTCTACCCAACAGCCATCAACGTGTATCGGGTCTCTCGGTTTCTAGTTCCACGCCGCCGCGTCGCGTAGGTGGTCGCTCCCGAAGCACGCGATTCTGTTGCAACGGACGCCCGTTTGTGAGAGGGGGGACTATGGAATGTTTACGTTGTCGTAGGTCATACAATAACATCGATGAGGACCACGCTTGCAGGAACTATTTGTAAGCGTCCAAGGCTTGGCTGGAATTTGGACTGCTGCTGAATTCAGTTCTTTGCTTAATAAATATTGGGAGTCGAAAATCGAATTATACAACGAGAGGCGCATAGTAACACCTTGAATTCGTCGCCAAGTCACTGTCCCTCTCGACCCGAATAAAAATGAACAAAATAACGACAGATCAACGTTCTGTTGTTGACCCTGGGTTAAGAAAAAAAACTAGAAGAAAATTGTTTTGTATCAATTAATATGACTAAATCATTTGCTTGCCGACTTGAAAAATTTGGACTAGCCACAAATCTAAAATACAAAAGTTTTTGATAGATATATAAACGTTCATGAATATTGCAAAAGGAATACATTACTTACTCTATATGAAACAATGAAGTAGGATGACACGGGACCATGTATAAGTTGACTGGAATGTAGACATAATTGTGTTCGAATCGTATTACAACATATTACTATAACTTTGCTAATGATAGTGTGGGTGCTTTATTTTTAAAATATGATTGAGTGAAATAAGTTTTAAATGAGTAATGATGAAAAATGTTTTAAAGTTCTTAAAACTTTCTCTTATGAGCGACAATATCTTGTTCTAAAGGAAAAGTCCTAAAAGAAGAGTGATACTGTACTGTAAAAATGGGATAAACGTGGTAGTATACCAATTAACTCAGAATTAATTTAACCCTACAAGAATAAAGGGCAGAAACAATGTAGTTGGCGAATAGCTTTCTGATGGAAATACTTAAAATATTTAAAATATTTTTTTATATGTTACCATCCAGTAAAAAACTATACATTTTATTAATTAATTAATTTATTTATTTAATAAATTGAAAACTAGGTATTGTTTCACCAATCTTCATTATTTCAAATAAATACGATAACTATATGTAGTTTCGAATTTATTGATTAATACGAACTAGTCAATATACTGCCAACTATTCATTATGTATTTAGTTAGTTATTCCCAAATTTTGTTGAGAGAATTAGTACATCTACTCACAACTAATCTCAGGTATGAGTATTCTAAAAGTATTCTTAACAAAATATTTGAAGTAACTGTAGAAAAACAAAATTTTGTTTATATCATTAATTAGTAACTAAAATATAATTGTTTTCAACTATTTTAACTACTATCCTATCATATTTTGACATATACTATGTATATGTGGGAAAACAAAATGGCACGGTTATATAAAGACAGATGCATGCAATAAGGAAGGAAACGAAGTTCGGTGTACGACAGTTACATAGTTAGAGAGGAAACTTCGAAATTTAACCTTCCTCATACGTAAAATATCTTTGAGATCTTTGATTATCGTGTTCACGAACCGTAAGCTAGGCAGTAACCTCTAAGTAACCTGACGTAAAGAAGTCAGTGAATGGTAAGTTGTGCATGTGCTGTATTTAGTTCCAAACAATAATATTCTCATCAAATACTACATTTACCAAGAAGATAAATACAAAACCAGTACAATGAATATAAATATATTTGTCTTGACATAAAGTTACTGGGATGTACAAGTAGATACACTTTCTGTGTTTGATGAATTTTTGCCAACAATACTAGATTTTAAAGAGAAAGTTTGGGAGAGAATTATATCCACTTAAAATTTCAGTTTCGTCCACTTCGTGATGCAAGAGCTGATTATTAAATGAGACACTAACTTTCTCCTTTTACAAGAGATTCTTTTGTTTCATGACAAAAATCACCGAATCATAATAAATTAAGCTTGAATTTTTTTGTTTATTAATATGTACCAAAGATATGTAAATACACAATTCGTACTCTTATCATAATTTATTTTAACTTTAAAGTTTTGTTTCGATTCTCAAGTAGTTAATAAAGAAATATGGGGAAAATATGAGCAAAACCTGGTGAGAAATAATACTGTTATAAGTAATAGAAATGAATTAAAAGCATTCAGTAAGGTAATTATTTGTAGTTTTATCGAAATTTGTGTGTTTACATCTCGATGTGACTTCGATTCTGTGTAGAAATCCTTTCCTGACTATAAAGGTAAATCCGGCGTGTAAAATTAAGCCCAGTGGCAAGTATCAGACGTTAAATATTGTTATAACAGCACTATAAATATTTATATCTATAAATATTTATATTTTCATTATAGTAATTCTATTTTTTTTGTAATTTCTTGATTAATTATATTAATAACTGTTTTAAAAACAGGTTGCATTGATTCGCCAATGTAATACGTTAATGTAGTAATTTTAATTATTCTTGTAATTTTATTTTTTATTTTCATATTAATTCTTAACATAACTTTAATTATTAATGTAATTTTAATTGTTATTGTAAATTTATCTTGTTATTTTTGTATGTGTTATAATCTTTACATGGTTTGACGGAAGAACAGACCAGATGGTCTGAGGCCAAATGAATAAATATTCTATTCTAGAAGTGAGGAAAAGTCGAGTCACGATACATGGATTCTCTCATGCAGTACGCGCACGTGGTCTGAGACAGGCGCGTTGCTTTGATCCGAAGGGAAATCTGACGTACGTTAACGCATGTGAGAACCAGTAAACCCCTCAAACGATATCTAAGGTTTATATACCTTTGTCGGACCGTGGCGTGTCAGGAACATTCGTAGTTAAATGAGGCGTCGTCACCATATTACTCCCACACCACGCTTTTACAACTAGCTTTCTTGACGAACCTCAGTGTAATTGGGGAAAACGCGAGGTAATTATGTAATGAATTTCGAAGCAGACGAAGCGTTTTAATGAGAGATGACAAGGTAAAGCCGACAGAAAAAGAAAAGATGAAAGACGCAAAACGAGCCAGCAGGGTTGAGTGAAATAGAAGCGGTGTGTCATGGTCGCCGAACAGGAATGCGGCGACCGGGGGAGCGCCGATGCGGTAATGAAGTCGTGCTTTCGTGTGTTAGTGTGCGCGCTCTTGTGTGGATGTGGGCTTACGTACTACGTATTAGGTTGAGGTAGGCCATGATCGAAGCGGAGAAAATTCAGGCATCGATTTTGGAAACGTTTACAGTTAGTAGAAACATTTTTTTTTTGTAATTTATTGTAGCTGTCCAGGGAGGGGTAAAGAGCGAGATCGTCGGAAAATTTCTTGGAAAATTGAAATATTTAATGTATTTTTTATATTTAATAAACTTTATTAAACGTTCAATATGCCTTGACTTGTTTCTTTAATAAAGAAATTTAAATAGATGGGCGGTTCACCCATACACCCTTTCCCATTCCCGCTATTCCTTCTCGAACTTGATAAAATTCCTCGATCCACAATCGGTGGTTTACACTGGTGATATTAATTAGATGACAAGTTCACGATGAATTGCTTCAATAGAAGGTTTTCAAACAGAAATTATATTTGCATTGTTGCGTGATATCTAGTGAATGCACACTACAGTTAATGGTAAGGTATTCTATTTTATGCGTGGACGTGAACTGTGAAATTGGAATAAACTAACGAAAACTATCAGAATTTTGGGACGATATAAAAGCAAACTGGAGGTGAGGTGATGACAATTTTTCTAAAATTAAAATAAATTTGTGCAGTTATTATTGATTTTATGTATTCTCAAAAACGCAAAACTACAAAAATTTTAAATTCTTTCGTTTATTTCTCTTCCAATACTTCCGTAAAAGCCAGGATAACCTAACAGGCATAAGATAAAACTCTATGTCAAGTTGATTCTGCTTCAAAAGGTAAACATAAGTATGTGGTGCAATAATATTTCTCTACAAAAATATTTTTAAATTGGTATTTCAAGTTTTCCCTTTTAATTCAATCAAGGAAATAAATGAGATATTTTAATGTACAATAAACCTGATAGAGTTCGGTCCACAAGAATGTTAAAAGAATATTAACGAGAAATTCGAGATTAAGAGTTACAAGCGGAAATAAAAATTAATAATTTATGTTCAAAATACCACCTTATTTTTACAAGCGACATCATTCAGCTTGTAGGAGATGGATCTGCTAAATATGGACAACAGCGTGTTTGCTAAATTTGTAGTCATTTCATCTGCGTATGGGCTATTTTTAGAGAAATTCCTCTTAGGATTCTGCGTAGTCACAGATTCTTCTCGTAGCTCCTTTCGCGTGGCTTATCGCTTCTGCTACTAACCGTAGCAGTGCATCAATGAAGAAGGGTTGACACGCATCGCTCACCGGTTGGCTTCTGTCCCTGACTGATGCTGCCATCTACGTTTCTCACGTTTCCTAAGTGTCCTCACGCTTCCAGTTCCCGTGGACGCTCGAGAATAGAATTTCCATGTACCTGAACCCTGTGCTTGTATTAACCGAGGAATTTATTTCCTGTCTACAGTGTAACGTTCCAAATTAGCTGTGTTTTGTGTGAGTAACAAATATTATTATAAATCTTAAAATTTTGTTTTTGTACAGATAAATAATACTGGATTGCATACATTGTGTAATTTTTGTTTTTGGATAGGGAGAAGAACATATTCGATGATCTGCACCACTTTTAATATATATTCTTTTCTATTCTAATCCTATGTTTGAAATATCTAACAATAAACAGGTTTCGAAAGCACTTATGATACTTTATCGCTCCTAGGATCAATGCAATAATCTAACCCTCTCGAAATATTTCTAATTTTTCCTTGAAAAAATTAAATAAAAATAAATAAAAAATTAAAACACGATAATTTATAACAAATATAGTCAAATGATCCCTTTCTTATTGACTTTTATGTTTTTTAACTATTTCAACATAGATATAATTTGCAAGAAATGAAATATGTACGTATAAAATTTCGTTTATTACAGTTTCCTAAATTATCAGATCAGCAATAACGTTTTTCACATGTCATTGTTTTTCTTTCCAGCGTATTCTTTGATAATACTCCATACGAATCTATAAATGCAAAATGCGGAAACGTCTGTCTGTTTGCTTTCTTTTCACGACTAATACAGTGAACCGATCGTGATGTAATTTGGCGTTATGTAACGGGATACTTTAGATGTTCAGGAAGAACATAGACTAACTTCTATTTTTTTAATGTGTGAAAAGATAGATCGAAAATGATTTTTGGCGAAAAAATCGAAGACAGGAAAAAATTCACTATATTCGCGTACTCTGCCTAAACGGTTAGATATATGTCACAAATACGAGTAGAAACATTGTTCGCCTAAAGACCGCAACGTCGGAAAGTCATATATTTGTCTACAAACGTTATTTATCTACATTATCGATAAAGAGTTATAGAAAGTAGAAGTGCTAAAATTCTTGAATTTAAGAGAGGAGTATAAAAATAAAACCCATTAACATAAAATTTACTGTGTTCTTTGTTTTGTACATTAAACAAAGTTAAAAATGCGTTTAAACTGTAAAATTTTGAAAATTTTTGAAAAATTGCGTATATTTTCAAGCGTTTTAATGAAATGGTACAGCCGCACTGCCGACGTGGCTCCCGGGGAGTGAGTTTGTTGTACCTGAGACGCTGAGATGAACACTTCCGATGCACACATCCGATGTTATGCCTGTTGGGTGAGTAAGAGTGGGTACACAGCTCAAGAACACTCATGGATGGTGGGAAGTGAGGGTCATGTAATAATGTTTAATAAAAAAAGACGATTTTAATCCATAGATTTATGGGTCTTTCAGATAAACATTGACGTGATGACGTATAAATACAAGTTCAGCATATAAGNTTTCAGATAAACATTGACGTGATGACGTATAAATACAAGTTCAGCATATAAGTGGGTTAAATGTCCAGAACTCTCTTATGGGTGAAGCTAATTGGCTAATTGGTGACGCTTCGATAGATTTCTTTCTCTCACGTACAACTTTACGTAGCATGCTCATAGATGTTTTCATCCAAGAATTAATTTATTCTTGCTTGTCAAGGTGAAACTATAAAAAGGTGCATATATTCAAGTATTGTATTAAATTTGTATTATAATGAATTTTGTAAAATTATGATGCTGTACGTATGTTTTTAAAAAAAGTAAAATTATTTTAATATTACAAAAATGATAGATTTTATTTTTCCTGAGAATAAAAAAATTGATATAGAAAAAATCCCGTGCCAGCTGGCGATTTAATAAATTAAGCTTTCACAGTTAAATCTAATTTAGGCAAAGAACAATGTGTCTCAGATTTCTGACACAAATAATAATAAATGTTTGGTATTTTTTTTTGCTGTTTTCATGGTCATTGTTGTCGTAAATCTCAACGCATGTTTGGAATAATCCTACTATTCACGAACCTCTTTTTCTTGCGTAGAGGTGCGCATCTGAAATCGGTTGTATGCAAATTCTCGTACCCACCACGTCGCATCCTTCACCTCCCCTCCACACCCCCTCGCGCATCCGCCGGGATCCGTGAATCGACGACGGCGCGACGTGCCCACGACAGGCGACATGCGCCCGACTGTCCCCTGTTCGCCCCCTTCTCTTCCCTTCCCTTCCCACTCGTCAAGCGAATGTCCCGTCTCGCTCTACGCCTTCATCTCGTGTCTACTATCTCCTTCTCCGAGCGCGCGAGCGGGCGAACGAGGGACTGGGTCCACGAAATGCGTGTTGGCGAAGGTCCAGAGCCGGATCTCAGCTGTCGTGTTCTGCGAGTGTGACGAGAAATTTTAACGTGGACGCCGCCGCCCTCCCTCCCGGCGCACGTCGCTTGCAACCAGCGCACTTTGGCCCAAAGGAGCTCGTAAAGTTCAGTACCATAAAAAAATTGACTTTTGAAAATTAATATTTTTTTGATAGTTTTGTCCTTTGTACAGGAATGAAAAGGAATTGAAATTATAGTCTGAAAACACTTTGAAACTTGGGAAGAATGTTCATATTTCGAATAAGATTACTTTTCACCCGAAAAGAAAGGGAGAAACGGAGAGAAGAAGAAACATCCTAATTTAAAATGTGTTTAAATTATTCGTTGTACAAATACCACTTATTTATTACTGAAAATAATATATATATATAATATTTGGAGTTTAGATGGTTTTTATGAAAATGTTCACACTTTAATACTGTCTTCATTTTTGTTGATTAGTGACTGTTATAGTTCGTTATTAATTTAAAATTAAATTTCAGCTATCACGAAGCTCGCACACATATTTCTTTTTTGAGAGTGGGAATAAATTCATCAAAATTGTAAGAAAATGTGAAATATATTTTTCTTTATAATATAATGATTTAAAATAGTACTATTATTAATTACATAATTTTGTTTATAATAAAAAAGGATAATACCACAATATCTTCAAATATGAATTATTTTTATTTAGGTTTATATAACTTATTCAAAAAGATAACTCCAAAAATTGGATTCCCTCAAAGGATACCTAATTTTACCGTGGCAATTTTTTTGCATTCTGGTTCATAACGATATTTTGTTCTTTTCGCATTCTTTTTTATAAATACTTTCTTATTGAGAACTATTGAGAACAAGAGGGACAGGAGGGATAAATTTGACATTTTTGATACATACTATGATTGGGTACATAAAACAAGTCGTAAGAACGTTGTGAAATTATGATTTTAATGGTAAGAAACGAGTGATGATGTCGGCTAAATTATGAAGAATAAAGAAATGAGAGGACGAAAATCGGGATTGGAAAAATATACAGGGGATACAGTATACATCCACACTAATCCACACAAATATGTAAATGTGTAACGCAAAAGTGTGTCTGTCTGTTTGCTACGTGATCACGATTAAACCACTGCACCAATCGAAATGTAGTTTGTCAAGGAGATAGTTTAGATATCCAGGATGAACATATGTCGACTTGTATTTTTAGAGTGCGTGGTAAAAAATCAGAAATGGTTTTTGACAATAAATGTTGATAAAATCGGGACAAAGGATATATTCACGCACGCTGCCTAAATGGTTACAAATAGGTGACAACTATGAATGGCAATATTGTTTGCCTCAAAGAGTCTACAAAAAAGTCCGCGACAGCATATGTTTATATACAAAAATTAACCTAAATTATCGATAAAACGTTATTAAAAATAGAGGTGTTGAAGTGTTTCATTTTAAGAGTGTAATTTAAGAAGAATAAAATCAATCATCATCTTATTTTTGAATCATTTGCTTTGCGCATAAAAGTCCTTAAATCGTAAAATTTTGACGAATAATTTAGATTTTACAATAATTTTAATGATATGGTGCAGCCGCGTCATGCATCGGAAGCAAAATTGCACCGGGGCGGCTCCCGCGATATGTAGTGAATATAGTCAAGTTTTGTATTAAATACGTCATAAAGAATTTGAAAAATTAGGATGCTGTATGTTTAAAAAAACCAGTAAGTAAGAAAATGTATTTTGATTTTACAATAAAGAAAGATTTTGTTTGTTCCTAAGCAAAAGAAGATTAGTCTAAGAAAAATCCCAGGCAACGCCGGGTAATCAGCCTGTAAATAAATAAATGATAAATATTATTACGGTATAAGGAGTTGCTCTGCCGTTCTCTTGCATTATTGTGGCCCACTGCACAGCGGCGCCAAAACCGACTGCTGTCTGCTTATGAGATAGAAGCCTCCACCATCGCTTTCACTTGATGCGAGTGAGTACTGCAATTTCTAAGGGACCGCTTATTGACAACGAGCGAGGTTTGGAAAAACAAGAAGAAGTGGAGCACGAATCGTCATGGTGGTTGGGTTGGCGTTGCTTCTTTTTTTTTCTGCCGAAGACGATTTCTGGAGAAGACCATCTACACTACGTTGCGGTTAGGGACTTTGGAGATTCTTGACTGTTTATTACAATTTATGGAGTATTTCAATTTAGGTTTGCTTTGAAAAACTTCGAACATTGAAGTTTACCGAGGTTGTGTCCGATATATTGCATGTCTGGGATATTAAGTTTCAACCGCACCTTGTGGTGTCACGTTTTTTTTATCGGCGATTTGTGAGGTAGTTCACAATTTAATGTAATTGAAAACAAGCTACATTGTATGTTCATCTCGTTACTCACTCATTAAAAGTTAAACGACAAATCCGTATCAATCGTTATACTACAAACCTAACGTTGGTAATACATCTTTCCGAACACTTCACCTTGTCCCTTTAAGACTACAGAGTAGAACACGTTTATACACTCCCAAACATCGTGAAAAGTAGCGCATCAAAACATTTTCAGAAAGAAGTTTGTATTGAAGTGAAATATTGCGAAATAACATTTTTTTTCTATTTTAGGGTGTAATCTATAGAGGAATATATTTGTTGGTTGTTCTGTTGTGCAATAACCATAAAATATTTGATAATGAAGTAATAACCTCTGTGGTATTAAATTAGCGACACATTGTTTTACTCTGGCACAGATACACTGGATTCTTATCATAAATATCAGACACCAACTTTCTTCTTAATAGGCACAGATTGCTTGCTTGCAAATAAATATTATAGAATGAAAATTTTGAAGAAAAATATTCGTAATTATTGAAATATGACATCGTTTAAATTATTTAAAAAAATTCAACAAATGAAATCAAACAATTGTTCTGTTCTAAAAATATTGAGGTAAGAATATCAGTACAATCATAATTCCGCCTAGATCTAAGAAACCCGGGAAAATTTTTAGGGGGTGAAAAATATGAGTATTTTGAGACAAAAATTGTACTCCATGATAACGCATTTTCTTGTTTCAACAAATTCCTCAATCAAAACGAATTTTATCTTCGAGACGGTGCCATCGTAAGAAATATACGTTGCTTGTGGTCGGTGCAATATTGAAGAATTACTGAAATTTTATAATCCATGGTGTTTAATCATTAGCTCATGACTAAAAATATATCTAATACAAGTACAGAGTCAATTAAACTGGAATGGGGATTAAAAGTCAAATGAAAAAAAAATGTATTCAACAATGGATTAAACAAGTATGTAAAACGATCTCAAACGAAGGTGAACTCAAAAGTAAGGTTCCCTACTTTTTTTAGAAATAGAAAAAAATATTTATTTTCGTAGCAATTTACATGATTATAAAGCTTAAACATTGAGCTATTTTTCAACATAGTCTCCATTTCTATCCAAGCATTTTGATGACGGTATCCTATCCAACTTTTGTATCCCCATGTCGCAGAACTCCACCGCGAGGAAGCGAGTAACCTCTTCTTTCACTTCATCGTCGGTCCGGAAACGTAGTCCACCCAAATGTGCCTTCTATTTCGGGAGCAAATGGTAATCACTAGGGGTGAGGTCCGGACTATAGGAGAGGGGGATGACAGTCCAACCAAATCCTTGCAGTAGGTCCTGGGTTTGTCGAGAGACGTGGGGTCGAGCGTTATCGTGAAGAAGCATGACTCCTTTGCCCAGTTTCCCTCTCCGACGTTCTGAATCGCCCGTCTGAGTTTCCTTAGTGTGTCACAATGCCTGCCTGAGTTTATCGTCGTTTCCAGAGGCAGAAAGTCGATCAACAAAACCCCTTTACGATCCCAAAACACAGTAGCAATCACTTTGTCAGTAGTCTGCGTTTGTTTAAACTGCTTTGGTTTAGGCGAAGATGAATTGAGCCATTCACGAGATTCTCTTTCGGGTGTGAAATGAAACACCCACGTTTCGTCACCCGTAACAATTAAGACCAACAATTCTTCTCTCTTGTCTTGACGTTGTTGCAGAAATTGGCGGGCACAATCGACACGTTACCGTTTGTGGTCTTCTGTAAGTATTCGCGGGACCCCCGCGCGCACACCTTGTGATACCCCAATTTTTCAGACAAAATTCTCGGAACTGTGCTAGCGGAAATATCAGGAACCCAAAGAGCCAGTTCACTGATGGTTATCCTTCGATCTTAAAGCAGTAGTCTCTCGACCTTGCTGACAGTCTCGTCTCAAATGGACGGTCTACCGCTTTCGGAACCTTACTTTTGATTCAACCCTCGTAGTTAAATACGCTGCATTTATCAGAAGGCATCATTTACTGAGATAAAATCTCTTACAACTGAATTTTAACAACATAACTAAGTTCCAAGAAGATTTATGATTAGAAATCATGTTCGTAAAGCAATCCACCGTGGCAAATACTTTGAAGTCTACCGCCGGAACTACGTTACGTTGGGTCTCATAATAGCATTTACTTGCGACATTGTAAAACCTAGTCATGTTGTAGTATATTTGGGAGACGTTTACTATCTTTGCATATTAAAGGGAAGTGCTCCACCTATAATATTAACATGAACCGAAATATTTAACTCTGTATTGTTTGTTACGCATTCATAATTCTTTTGATTGCTTTTGGTCTGGAATTCGTAGTTGATTTTGTTTCGTGACGGATTAATCTACAGCAAAATAAGGTTCCGTATGTTGTCAGCGATTTGTCGAAAAAAAAATCCCAACTCGTTGTACTTCAAACTATAATTTTGCAGAGCTTAAGGTACTTAGTCGTCTTGAATGCTTTGGTACGAAAGGAAGGAGAATTACGAAGATGTTCAACCAGATCTAATTTCCCACGTCATATAATAAATTTACTAAAATAATACACAGGAAGCTGCCACTGCAGAGGAAGGGAGCCATTATATACTAATAACAAAATTACAACTCCATTACTATATCTTTAGTTGATAATATGTATGTATTCTATTTTAAAAAAAGCTTTAGTTTACAATTTTGATGATATTCTTTTGGTATTATAAGATGTAGCTAGCAATTTTTATTCTTATCTTAGGAGCGTGTCGAAATGTTAAATCCGCCTCAGCTTTAGGGTCCTTGATAGAAATTGATGAGATGGTTCCTTTCTAGCTTCCGGTGAGCAAATTAGTCCTTTATCCTCCAAATGGTCATCCGTAGTTTGTAATTGCTTTTTTGACGATAAATTTATTATTTTTATTAATAAAAAATTACTTCCGATTTATGCAGTTATCCCCTTTTGAGAAAAAAAAACAATAAGAAAAAATGAACAATAAAGAAAGAATTAAAATGAATTTTAACAACAGATAAACTAGCTTAACGAAATTTCGAAGATCTCAGGTTCAATTCCCCGCCATTTATGTTTGCCATTATCGCATATCTGATCCATGTGTAGGTACGTACAATATATATATA
>NNCF01126069.1:1620869-1639909 GCA_002313205.1 Laupala kohalensis
TTTTAATATGGTTGAATAGAAATATTTATTACACAAAAATTTCTTATGTTACGACAAGGTATTCTTCATAATATATTTTAATGGCACGAATATTACAAAGTCTGTAGATTTTATAAAACCAAGAAATTACCTTCATATTTATCTTATAATCATACTATTAATGTCCATATCTTAAATCTAATATAGTTAAGTTTATTATACGACCTTAGTTATGCTCCACACATAATAGACCCTTATATAGCGATATACTTCGCGTTGGATCCAGACTTCTCACCAAAGGTTTATTGATTTGGTCATGAAGTTTATTTGTTATTGATATATCTTAAGTGTGTTCCATTTCTTAATTCGCATTGTTAATTAATTAACAAAAATACTAAAAAAATACTTATGATATATACGCACTTTGTTAAATAACTGTATTACATACTGATGGATTATACTGTCTCTCTCTTTCTCTCTCTTCTCTCTCAATATTTTGTTTATAGATACTTCACAATGATAACGAAATCCTAACCTCTAGTTGCCTCTAGTCTTGGTAACCAGGATCACAAAAGCATTAATCGACAAATAAGTTTGCCGCATCTGGTTTATTATAATACAAATTTTGTTTCGAAGATGTTATAATACATAGTTTTCAACAATTATTAGGACTCTGTCGTCATTTTTAACAGTACAACATTGTAACGTAAAAATGTAATTTGTAAAGTCACAACAAATTATATTTTTTCTCATTGCGCCACATTTCATTTCACCCTGCAGTATGTGAGTGTATGAAATTCCGGTTAAATTTTTCTAAATAACAGTATTTTCTTCTGTTGAACATGAAAATATGTGTAACATTCTCCAAAACCACGACTTACAGAGATGTTATTCGAGCGAACAATTTAGGTTAGATTTTTTAATTAATTAGTATTTTTCTCTCTTGTCATCATAATGGATACATACATTTTGCTTGTTTTGCGTTCGTGTGTTTCACTGTAAATATTAGCGTTAAAATATTTAAGCTTCATGCGTCTGTTTTAGTATTATAAACGTTTTTAATGTTCCATGTTAAACAATTTGATTTAAATGTACATTTAACAAGTAATATTCCTGTCATTTATTATACGCTTTATGGTCCAGTGTGGGACAGAATTGTAATTAGTTTCATAATTGTTTGTTGCATGTCCTTATCGTTTGTCCTTCCGTATAATACGTGATTTAATCAATGTACAGGGTACAAATGATTATTGGTTTTCATTTTTTGTCTGATATTGATGGGATTCTCCCTTGTTTGATTTAAAGAGTAAATAAGCTTTGATTCACCCCATGTGGTTCATATCGACTCGTATTATTAGCTGTGTTGATAAAAGAGTGAATCGCTTACTATTCAAGAGTCAGTGGTGTTGGATAGTGCACTTCTTTGTGAGTGCATGTAAGGAATGTGCTGATTTTGATTCTTGATATCTCTTGATATTATGATATCGCAAAATCACGATTCTCGATGTTTATGGCATTGGATACGTACGAGTATATAACACACGTTTCATTTGATGTATTTTTACTATATGTTTTACATCTTCATTTTGTATGATGAACTTTTAAATTAATCGCTTTCTTATGCTCACGCATATAGATATTGTTCGATGTTGTATTAATTCCATTCGGTTAATGAAGGCTTAAAATAATGAATATTCATACATAGTTTTGGACATGAGCAGCTAATAAACAAAACAACATGAGAAAAAGCAAAATGTTACTGACCTCAAGTTAGAGCTGGTAACACAATAATACAAATTTTGCTAGAAAGTATATATAAAAGGCAATTAGGAAGGAGACATGTTGGGGTTACCGGGGAACTTATGATACCGACCGTTCAGCTCTATCTCGGAAGCGGAGACGCTACCACTAGACAACCGATGTCTTTTTTATTATTTTGTTTGTTTGTTTATTTAGTGCCTTTTGGCGTAGTTCAGACCATGAGGCCTGCTCTTCCACCGAACCTTAACTCGAAAGCTGGAATTGGGAAGGAGAGATGTTGGGTTGCTGGTGAAGATATGGTACCGAATCGACATTTGTCTGGAGTGAGCGAGGAAAAGCCTAGCTGAAAATCTCAAGTCGTTCGGCCGAGCAGGGCATATCAATGAAGAAGTCGATTTCCCTCCTGCTAAACACCCAACGTATCAACAATCATCAGCAACCCTTCACATGTCGTCGCTAACTCCACAAGTTATTTGGCAGGTCGACCGCCGAAAGCAATTTGTGCACCCCTTACGAAGGCCCCGGGCCGCGAATGGAGCACCGCTTCCCGCCATAGCACTCCCGCGCCGCGCCGCGCCGACTGCAGCAGCTAAGGCAGCGGTTGGAAGGGAGATGAGGGAAAGCGGGGTCCTACTGCGGGGAACGAACGGACCCGCTGCCGTGACCTGCGCAACGCGCATCGTCTCAACCCAGTGCAGGCTCAACCCCACTCCCCGGCCTCTTCGTCCGACCCCGCCTCGCCCCACCCCGCCGCGCGACAGCGCACCAGCCATGACACAGATCCCAAGCCGTTCACTCTGCACTCGAATATAGCCATGAAGTTTTGATTGTTTGGGATTGTCATGAACATGAATTGAGGCATGTTAATAAAAAACCTTCCAAGGGCCAAAAACATGTTTTTACAGGAGTCACGTAAAAATGATTAAGCGACATAATTTATGATTTGCCATCAATTATGTCAAAATCATTATAGATTACTCTTTTAATGTTGAACTATAAATTAATAAATTATACAATGCACAATCAATAAACCGAAAGTAGGTATAGTTTCTTCAAACATTATTATTTAAAATATTTAAAGATAATTCTTTTTTGCTGACGTAGCCAGTATCTTCCTGCTCTTTTGTCAGGAGAATATTCTGGTAAGAGCATTAATAGCTTTCGCTTTTATTATTGTTTTAAGTAATAATGATAAGTGAAACCCTACTTAGTTTCGTTTTATTGATCAACACATACCCCTCAATATGCTGCCAACTTATCTTTACAATGAAAAATATATAAGTGGACATCTTAATTTCACAAAGCAATACATTTTGTAGTTCATAAAGGACCAGATTGAAGAAAAACTTGGTTTTCCCCCTTTCTAAAATTGGGATCTTCTTCGTGAGCGGAACGGAAGGATTTCGTGAGCTATTTGTGACAACCAACCATGAATCGTGTCATCGTGAGAGAAAAAGTCACGACAAAAGGACTTGGTTTCCAACGAAAATGTAAGAAGATTCACGTTAGTTGTAGTTCGTTTCTAGAAAATAACTTTTTTCCGAACCCAATTTTAAAAGAAACAAACTACTTGCATTTACATAAAACATTATCATTTAATATATAAAGATGCATTAATTATTTCCCACTAATATTGTATTTTATTAGTTCAAATTAACGATCTTTTTTAGATAATTTCTTTTTACATCACATTTTTTAAAAACATTTTCACTCTTGTTCGAATTATTGTCATGTCACTCAAATTGTCAACTATCAAAAACAAACAATGGTATTAATTTTTGGGAAGTATGTTTTTATAGCCCGCGAATGATTAACTGAATAATGTGTGGGGAATGGGAATATATGTGAGGGGTAGACAATTTGGGACCGTGAAGTAGATGCATTTTACACTAATTCGTGTAAGTTTATGTTATTTCAATAATTCTCTGTGAATGTTGCTGTTCTAAGAATTCATGTTTGGTAAATTTTTATATATTTTATTTTAATGAAGGACCAAACTAATATTTCTTTTAGAATTCACTCAGCTGCAATAGATTCAATTCAGAAATTGTCACTATGTTCGAAACAAACGAACTTTTCCCTTTATTACTAAAACTATACTCAATTTTCGTTGAATTATTTAATATAATTTAGCTTGCTATGTTAAATAATAATCGATTGTGATAATGAAAAATGATAAAAATATATTGTATTTGTATGGCAAGTAGTAATTATCGAAATTTGATGATACATTGGGTATTTCCTCTCATTAATCTTAATCGATGAATGATACGGACTGCACCCCGTAATGACGTCATCATTTACGTCGAATACGCTAAAATGTCGGTCACGTGTATGTATCAGCCGGGCACTATTATTGATTTGTTACATAACATTATCAAATCGTTGTTTTGTTTCATAGAAGAATCTGTATGTGTTGTCAAGGACAAATGAGGAAAACGCGCAAAGACAGTAGAAATTTTGAAGAACAAGGTTAGGTTTCAACTGACAAATTTCTTACGTAATAAGTTTGTTAGGAGTTTTGTGTAGTTTTGTACTCTTCTAATATTTTTTGTTACTGAGAATTTTGATATACATTTAATCGAAACATGTTTTGATAATGTGATGTTTCAATATATTTCACGAATTTCATACTTATCTATAACTTAGCAAAATTGAATTTTAACTCCAGAATGACAGAAAATGAATAAACCCTGTTATTTGTTAATTGAGTTGAAACTGTGTTGATATATTTTTATTGAGTTATAATGTTTAACAATGTTCATTTACCAACTTCGATATGAAAATACGATGTTTTGTACCACCTGCTTTCTTTCTTATCATAAAATGAAGGCAACAGAGTCTGAGCTGTTAGCCAAGGAGGTTTCAATTCACAATTAAATGATTGTGTATTATAGAATGATAAAAATTGTGGTTTTACTCCTCAAGATACTTTAATAGTTTACCTACCAATGTGTATCTTAGAGCGTGTTAAATATTATTTAAATATTTCATTCATTCGAGTAGGACGCGCTTCGATCTTGTTGCCGTATTGAATCATCCAGTATTGCAGAACAGCTGTCATCTATTATGTTTTCCAATTCCATTGCTGTCACCGACCACTGTCCCAATTGCACTTAATGACGTTTTTATTATTGAAGAGCGTTTTGTCTTCCTCTGAGCCCCTCCTCCGCACAGCCTTAAGCCATGTGGCCGCATTTCGGCTGGCGTGTCGTTGACTGCTTTTCTTGGTCTGGTGCGCTTCCGGCCCCACTAAGTCGTGTCTTGAGGTAGGTCAGTGTCTTACACGAGCGCTGCCTTTCATGGTGGCTGCGGTTGTTTCTTGCACAATGATTAAAAAATCGTTAAAAGATGAGCTTGGACCGAAATTTATGAATCGAAGCGATGTATTGACAAAAATTATCTCAGAATTTACGCTTAAAAAAAAAGGTATAAAAATTGAAATTGACCTATAATAATTTTTATTTTTGTATTGTACTTTAAATTTTATACTTATTTTTCTAATTTATTTATTACTTAGATAAGTATCAAAAATTTTGTACGTATAACATATTTTAAAATACTTCGTAAAACAGCTCTCTGCTGATTCTTTTTTTTAATTTAAAAACTTTGGTACCATCCATACACAGAATGTGTTAGTCTTTTGTTCCAGTGAAATTTGTCTAATATACTTAAGTAAATGATCTTTTTTCAATGGGTAATTTTCTTAAAATCCACAATTAAATGGAAGTTCAAAACCAATAGGCTCTTCAGGAAATTTTCTCTTAAATGAGTCATTTTCTTATTTTAAACAGATTTTTCACAGAATAATAGTTCCTTGTCATAGTTATCCAAGATTGTTATCACGAAAGCTCACTAGGTATTTTTTATTTTGTTGCTTTATTTATGTTGTCACCAATTCCTAAAAAGCACCACCCCGTTAGCCAATTTACAGTTCTTCTTCTTCTGAACAGTCTTCTTTCCCGTCTTCATTAGGTGTGTGTATTCCCCTAGTGAAATGAATTAATTGGTCTATCGTGACGAACGTAGGCACTTATGATTCTCGTGCTCAGAAGTAACTCGCAATTAACTTCGGATGAGAACGTGCTGTCGAAGCGTTTAGTTTGTTAGTGAGTCATTTTAGACTCCTCTAATCATATATTTATTTTCTCCGTTTACGATAGCTTGTATCATGTTTCTCTTCAACCACCTGTGGTTACGTAGCACGGTGAAATTGGTACTTATATTGCTCCACAATAAACGTTTAATTTCTCGAACAATTATATAGTAACTAATTAATGGATCTACGTAATTGGTGTATAATATTAACTAGTACCTTTGATAAAACTATTTCATTACCTGATAGTTCTTTAACAGGTAGTGAATGACCGACCTAAATTGCTTAATAATCTCCATATTTCTTTTCAAATATAGTTTGTGATATGAAAAATTTTAATTCATCTAAAGAAAAGAAACCAGTTTATTTATTATATGTTTAGTTTTTCTGATGTTTTACTCACGCTTCAATTAGTGAGTAATAGATTTATGCACAGAGTAATTTATTCGAATGCGTGGGATGGTATCTGGAACGGGATTTGACGTCGTTGGCGTTGCAATACGATACGATCGTCTGCAATGAAAACAACGATTTACGTTCACTTTCAGTAACGTTATTCAGGGTAATGGATACTAGATGTTCTTTTACGAGTATTCAAAGAATTTCTATAACGACGGCACGAGGAACGACGAAATTCTTTATACTAATTAATTTTAACATTTATCAAATGAAATTGAAAAAACGGTATTAGTTAAAATACTAAACCGGTTGATGACGAATATATAAATTAATTAAATCATTTTTAATGTAGTGATGCAGGCTTTCACGACTAACTTGATAAAAATTTAAAAATTGTTTCGGGGTATTAAGACACGTCGTCATATTGTAAAATCTCAACGTTTCGTTGGCATTGGCNCCGAAACAAATTTTAAATTTTTATCATTTTTAAAGGCAGATAAACTTGTCTGTGTATATATAGTCCTGTCAAAACTCAATAGTGTAGCCAAGAGAAAGTATCAGCAAATGAAAATACCACGGCAATAAAAAAAAATAAATGATATTTGATACTGTTTATGATCGCAATGAATTTTACAATAATTATTCGAGACTGTNATACTGTTTATGATCGCAATGAATTTTACAATAATTATTCGAGACTGTTGTTCACCACATGCACAAATGCAATTTTTGCGTTTATTTTTGGCAATTCATTGTTAATTTTGTGTAGCTAGGTAACGGAATTTTATCTTCGATCTCGGGTGCTCTCCATTTTTTTCCGTCTATTTTATATTTATAATTCATCAGTACCCTCGAAAAAAAAACCTAATGAAACTTGTAGAATGTGTTTACACAAAATATGGATAGTAAAACATTAGTTTTTAAATTATTCGTAAAATAAAATAAACAAACTGTATTTCGATATTTTCTTTACATATCATATTTTCTTATTTGTTTGTTTTGTTATTTTTTTGAAGTCGATTTTTCAAAGAAAATAAAAGTGTATTTACAGTTTTTTTTACCACTTACTCTGTTATATTAAAATACATCTTACCTAAATATTATTACCAACCCTAAGGAGTACGCTCGTTCAAGTTTTGTTTCAATCCATTCTTTAATTTTTGCTCGATGCGATTTCAAAACAAAACCCGGGTATACACTCTGGTGTTGACAAGGAAAACGTTATTTGGAATATTATTATGAACATTCCATTTATTCTTTCTTCAACTTACGATAACTCAATGTGTATTAAAGTATCAATATGTATTAAAGTAAAGATAGAAAATTTTGCGTGAAGGTACACCTAAATGTTTTTCTAGAGTGTTTTAGGGTGAATTTTTCTCAAAAAAAGTTTTTAAATGTCAGAGAGGATTAATAGCTTTTGAACAGGCTATAGAACTAAAACTTGAATGTACGTTTGTCTAAACAACGTGACTTAAATGTTCCCCACCGATTGGAGAGGTTTCCCGTCTTTCCAAACAATTCAACGTGTCTCCTAAATTAAGAATTTTCAAAACTATATTGACAAAATAATATATTCACAATATTAATTGTATATACAATTTATATACAATATTATATATACAATATATAATACAATATTACATATACAATAATATATACAATATTAATTCTGTCAAAAATGCTTTTCAATTATGGTCATAGTGTATGTATACTCATTCCATGGAATATACTCCGCTCCAATATTTCAGTCCTTCTATCGAAGGAGTGTCCATCCCCATTCACTCTCTTCCCTCTCCGTTGAGTTGAGGGTAAAGAATCCTACATGCGATAGTGTAGGATTCTCCAGGTCTGTTTGCAATATTTTTTTTCATTCCAGTATTTGTAATTAGGATATGTAACGTGCTATTCACACTTATCTACGTGGGGCGATAGGAGATGGGTGGTAGGGGCTATTGTTAGTACGTTGGCCGGTTAGTTGGGTTTACCAACAACTTGACCCACGTGGAGGAGTTAGTAGCAGAGGTTAGTAATAGTAGGAGTTTGTGATACTAGGAGTAGTAGTAGGTGGATAGAAGAAGGAAGGTTTTGCTTTTCCACTACATAAACTGGGACATTGAGAGGTGAAATGCTACAATTTTTTTTTTCTGACTTCTCCGGGAATTGAACCCGGAGTGACTCAGAGTGGCATCCAAGTATGCTAGACACTGAGCTACAAGAGGGGTTNAATTGAGAATATATGTATTGAGAGGTGAAATGCTACAATTTTTTTTTCTGACTTCTCCGGGAATTGAACCCGGAGTGACTCAGAGTGGCATCCAAGTATGCTAGACACTGAGCTACAAGAGGGGTTTTATTTATCACGAAGAACTCCCGTTCAAAACTCAGCTGAGACATTTAGTATTAGATTTATATAAATTATGCGCAACTCACTCACTGACTAACTCATATATAAAGTTCGTCGCCTTCCAGAGTTCAAACTGATTCCGGTAACTGAAGCGGTTCTGAAAGTCTCTGAATTTTTTTATGCTGATTTTGAAAAGACTTCACCTTTTCACCCACTTTTGTCGTTTCCCTTTTAGTCAAATGTCTTCAAAACTATCAAATACGCGTTCTTATTACTAATGAATAGATTTTATACCTTTTACAAATAATGATTTAATTTTAGAATTGTTTTGCGTGTAATATAAAGAAGTAAGATGCCTTCTCCCACTTAAAATTTCACACACATTGGGGGTAACACGATGCAATAAATGAATTTTTGCTCGTTCTGAAGAATTTTTATATGAATATTTTTAATCATCTATTGCCTAGCGATAATACAGTATCATTGCATCTATAATGTCAAGGAATTTACCTATTTTAGTAAAAGAAATTAATAATAGTCATATTTACAAACTGCATATATAAATTAATGACAAATTAAACGACCCTATTTTTATGAACAAACATATATTTACTCTAAAACACAAATAAATAAAATAAAATAATGTATACAAAATATTTGTTTTGGCAATTAGATAAGTATGATGGAAGAAGAAAGTTACCTTTTAGAAATAAGATATAGTTATTCCTGAATTTTAAACTGCTAAGATATAATGAAAGTATACGGGTATGCATACTAAACATTGGGATCGATTGTTCAGTGTGTTCGCTTTCCTCCTTCCGTATTCATCGAATCAGCTTTACACGGTATGATGGAAATTCTCTCATAAACGAGTTGAGGGCTAGGATATGCATGAACAGTCCTACGTTTGTCTCAGGAGGCATGTTCAATTGTGACAGGTGTGACAGAGGGAATTTATCATCGTTGAAAGTAGATGTGCTGTGAGACTCGTAGAAGTCTCGTTGTACACTGCGATGACGTTGTGTCATTTTCATTTAAACTTTCTTTCGCTTCTTCTCCGATACGAATTATATGAGAGATTTGAACGAGGACGAATCAATTTAATTTTCTATTTCGTCCACGAATCTTAACATAGGTCAATAAAATGATATTATGTATACTTACTTCACTTTTGAAGGCAAACCTGACGAGAATTATACATCCTTCGCAATATCAAAAAGAAGATACGGTGTTAATTTGAAGGCATAATTTTGATTCACATTTTTTTTTTTTCATACTTTGGAAGTTTAGTTATATGTGATTTTCCGTAAATAGTACTGAAACGGTGAAAAGAATCAGTCAATAATGCAATTATCTTTTATATTAGATAAATAGTATTGAATATAACGAAATGAATTTTGTTTCAGTGTAAAAAGTCTCGAAAAGCCTTGAGCTTGGTGTGATATATTCTACTAATGCGTTGTTTCTGTGTATTGTCTCCATAGATGTATCATGAAATCTCAATACTGTGTCATCTGTTTACAACATAAATTATTACAATTTGATTTCGTAATCTTATTCATCTGTTAAGTCGTGTTTTGTATGAGAGGGGTTATATATTTGGGATTGAGATAGCTATAACACAAGAATCAATCTCAAAATCGATATAAATTTTATTGCAATGTAAACTGTTTTATTATACAAATTCGTAGCCGGAACTACAGACAGCAAAGCTAGAGGGGGACGGGATTGACGGACCCACACATATCTTCTCAGGTAAAGGACCATTCTTTATTATAAATAAATAAAAATAATAATAAAAGATATTTGAGGAGGACTTTCTATGGCATGGTTGAGAGAGACCAGCGGCCTTGTGGAGGTAGCAACTACCTACGTAGAAGCTACTGCATTCAAGAAAAGTATGATTCTCAAACAATTTTCCAAATCAAAACAAGTGAAAACTTTTTAAAACGTCATTGCAAGTAAATAATTTGGTGAAACAATACTGCAGATACAAGTTAAGTTTTGAGGTACAATGCGCATATATAAGTGCCCAATATGTTTTTTATGACTTGTTTTTCCTTATTTTTGGTTTCATGTTGCTATTGAGCGAATATTATTATACGCAAATAAAGAAGACGATGCTGATCTATTTTTCAAGGAACTCTTCAAACCTTCATCATTTAACAAAAAACGATGTAGTTCCGCCTTTTTAAAAATTACGTCTCTTCTTCTTACATTACAACAGACATGCCAATTCATTCTATTTCTTTCCTACGAGATTGTTTCAGTTCCTCAATGGTAATTTGCTATGGCGACATCGAGACATGTGAGCGCTGTTCTGTCCTCAACTTTCGATGTCGCATGGCGCACAGGCAGTTAGCTCTGATAGCTGCATTGACTTCTCTGACGTAACTGAAACCATCGTCTCTCGATAGCGCTGACTCGCTTTTCGTTTCGTCTGAGCTTCCTCTCGATGTAGAAGGCAGGATACGAAGGGAAGATACGCTCAGTACGAAGCGAGCGAACAGAGTAACTACCATCTACCATAGCTATCGTTGTAAAGAGATGGAACAATGAAGTGAATTCAATAGTCTAACGCTGTCCAACTGGCTGCCCACATCGTTTTGTATCAAACATAGGGACCCACAAATTCGTTTTATAAATATATGGTATAAGATATATTTGATTTGACATTAGTTACACTCGTCGGGTAATATTTTGCCAAACTCCATACCATGCTAGTCCGATTGATGGAAAGTGTATGATATAAGCAGGCTGAGATAAGGTATGTTACATGTCAATATGGTGTAATTTAGAAAACCTAAAAAATACGTTACCCACAGTTAAAATGTAATAGTTGAAAATATTTGCATGTACTTGACTTTTTAAACTCTTTTGAAAACAGGAATGATTGATGTTTACATGGATAAAATAGATACATGACAACACTTTTATTAAATTACTTTCTCCAATCTCTACAAATCCTGCACTCAAAATTCAGACCAGCTAGAATTGGTAAAATATAATGGTGTGAGCACTAACCACCACTAGTCTGGTGTTACAATCCATAAACTGAGTGCGAATAATAATCCGCAGAATTTTTCCTTTTATCTACGTTACGCTAAATTCTGTATTATTTTAGAGTAGATTAAATAGGAAGGATGAGCTCAGTACCTCCTTTATACGACAAAGTGGTATTATTTGGCCCCAAACATTAAATAGTAAATTATCACACAAAAACACTACACTATATTAACATATTATTAAAATGACGGGATTAAATAGTGAAAAGGATCTCAGAATTAAAAACGAAGTATAAATATGAGTAAAATTTTCATTCATATATGTCACAAAATATTATTTATAAATTAGGATTTGATCTTTACAGTAGACATTGTCAATTTTTTTCATTTTGAATAGGTATGTACAGAAATACTTTTTATTAATTCATAGATATTATTCGTGATTTATGGAAGAAATATATATGCCTACACTTGAAAAAATATACTATGGTCCATTACTTAAAATATATTCAAAAACTATATAAATTCATCAAAAGGTTTTATCAGAGAAATTGGAGAATCATACCCATGTCAGCTTTGAAATAGGTATATCACATTAAAAATAATTAAAGCTTGGTAAATAGTGGGTGCATTTTAAGTGAAGTAATTCACGCATTATTTGTAATCAACATATACTCTTTCAGCTCTAAAACCAATACCACTTCAATATCTCAACCTGTAAACGATCCGTTCGTTTTATTTATGAATCGACTGCTCCAATCCGAGATGCACTAAAGTCGTCTCCATTGCCATACAGCACATCACAGCAAGAAACTTCCAGAGTTGTATCCCAACGATCGCGCATTTCCTCGCGATACTAAATATCGGGTCTTTGTCGTCCGTCGACGGCGGCGGCAGCTAAGAACAGTTTGGTCGTATTGGTCGCTTCGAGTTCAATACGCCGCATCTATTTCTTGTGGGCATATATCTTGTTCGACGCCGGTCTGATACGGAGGCATCGGCGACGGCGTTGCCTTCAGCGGAATCGATACGGTGTTGGGAAGTGGAATTGGATTTTGTTGTGGAGGATGGTGGGATGACATTCATAAGCGTGGCTAGAGTCGATTTATTCAACAATCGATGGATCAGTCCTCATCTGAACTCATAACGGTTCAATGAGGCGGAATCGTTGGATGAATGGATCCAATCGATAGATTAATCCTCATCTGAAGATATGGATCAGGTTCCTCAAACCTAGATGGCATCCTTTGAAAGGGTTGAACTCTTTTACGTATTACTTGTCTCTCCTTAGTAAAGGACCAGAAGGTCCAGGTTTGATTCTAGATGTTATTTATCTGTCTGAAAGTTATAACATACTTGAGAGGGTGTTCTTCTTCTCATCTGCTCCATAACCCACTAACACCGGTCCCAATAATAATGAGATCGTTTTTGAGAACTTGCTGTGGATTATTATGGTGAAAATATTGTATATGGTATGAGGAAACAGGTGAAGAGGAAAGTGTTGGCAAGGGCCCATAGAAGTGACACAGCAGCCAACGATGGAGATGGTGAGAGCGGTGGTAAAGCGGTCTTGTGTTCATAGAACCAAGGATCATAAAAACGAAGAACGTGCACGTCATAGAGACTGGGTTTGAACCCAGACCGTCAACCCAATGCTTACCAGACCAGACTTGAACAAAAACAAAGAGGAAAGAGAATAATGATTTCTATGAAATTAGATGAAGTAAAATAGAGAATTCCATTAAATTAATATCTGTACAGTCGTAGAATATAAAACAGTACACGTACAAGAATATGAAACTGCCAAACTATGCACTTACGTGATGGAGTAAATTTAAACATAAGAAATGAATCATTTTCGAGCATCATTAGCAAAAATCTCATAATTTAGTTAAAATCGAAATTTAAACAATACCTGCACCAACATACTTATAATTGTTGAAAACTCATGTCATTTCTGATTCTTCTTTATGGAGAATTGCACTTATGACAATAGATTGTAGTTGCTCTCTAATATTTATGATTTCAAGTGTGTGTGTGTGAATGCTTTCAGGAAACAACTGGAGAAAAAATTATATTTAAATGAACTAGCTCCAAAAACAAATTAACATCAAACATATTTCGTCCTCTTTTGGACAAAATTTTACATTTCTTTGCAGAGTGCTCTAGAACAGATATAAACCTACCACTCCAGCACACAATTGAAACCCATTTCAAACAAAAGAAACGTCCGGAACAAATATCTGACAAATTGAGCTCAGTGTTACTAAGAATACCTTAATACGAGAAAATAGTTTTTTCCCTCAGTACCCTGAAACCGTTTACTTCCTCAAGAAAACCAAGATATCCGCGATCCGCATGTCAAATAGGACGCGGGCAAAGATAGCTTCTGTTCAGTCGCCGTTGAGCGCTTTCCAGTCGTCCCAGGCTCGCTCTCTCGTCCTCTCGGATAAGGAATGCACTCGCAAAACCGGCCTATTGTCGCTCTTCGCCGTCGAATCGTTTTTTGCGAGTCGAGAGACAACATCGCCCGGAAAGCAGCGCCTCGCCGAAGCTTTGCGCTAGCAGCTGCGATGCAACGGGATGTTACGCATGGCACGACATTGCCTCTGGTCTCTGAACGAAATAAAAGCGTGAAGTCTTGGACTGGCGTGGATATACGGCCTTTGCTTTGTGGTGCTTCACCGGATCGTTGGTGTTGTTGTTGTTATTCTATATCAGTGCTGTCCGAATTTTACGGCCCGCGAGTAATAGTATATTTTACATCTAAATAAAGAATTAAGTATATTGTAAAAAAAGCTGTTGCAAACTGCGTGTGACCACGTGGGGGATAATAAACTAAGGTACTACCGGAAACAAGCAAGGTTCCATCAATTCCGATCGAGGACCTAATATGGGATTTTTTATTACAGACCCTTGACTTCTAGTAGCTGTGGAGAGTACAACAAGAATCGCAGAAAAAAAACAGTTACTACCATTCGATTGATTTGTCATTGTATTTTGCATATATAAAACTGAAAAAATTGGATTTATGAATGAATATTAATTTTTTAAAACGCGAAATGTTTCAAAAAGCGTGACATTTTTACTGTTATAAATGTGTGCTGTCAGATTTAATATTTGACGTGGTAAGTTCTGTGTGAAAAAAATGGAAAATTGTGTTCAGAATTACCCCGTCATACATTACAATATGAATACATTTCATTATAGTACTAAATATTAAAAATACTTTTCTGAAAATAAAGAAATATACTATTTAATTTTTCAGCTATAAATAATACACATTATTTCATATGAATCTAAATATTGCGTTACAAATAAATAAATAAATACAACCCATTAGTTTTATTCCTAGGGTAACATTTTGCCTAAACCCATCTCGTGCGTTCCCATTCGATCGGCCGGATCGATCTAAAGCGTCTAGGTAATGGCGTCCTAAGTTGGACGACGCCGATCTATGTACTTTTTAAAATGTTCACACTAGGATCCACCACAAATGGCGATTTCATTTGCAGTGTTATTACTTTTGAATTATTTTGGTGTTATATTTTTCTTTATTTGTATTATGGTCTTCTATTTTTATTGTAGGAATAAGTCTGATATGAACTTTCATCACAACGAAGAAAAGTTTTGTCGATTTGATATTGTTTATTGTTTTATGAAACCTTTCGGCCGTTTCTTCTTTGCTACAAATATTATAATGTACATTTGAGATGATGAAACTAATAAAAATAAATTGTTTAAGATAAGTTAAAGAAACATGAATTGACTTTTTAATAATTATTAGTGTTTACAATAGTATTATCCAGAGAGGAAAAACGTTGTATTTTATTCTCGTCGATTCTTCTTTATTTTCTTTCCAAACACTGGCACTAATGCAGCTCCTGTGCTCCTTGGTAAATGGCACGCTCTCTTACTTGGTTTCTACATTTAAGTTTTCTTCGTTCAGGTTTCTTTCCGGTAATGAGTGGATAGAATTTTTGATTGATTAGTACTAGTACATTGTGTGGGTTACAGTGGCAAATTGAAGATGTGGGAGGGATTTTTCTGCCCTCCAGATACATATTATCTTCCTCTGTATCAATGTGAGTGAAAAGCGGGTTTATGTTGAGATATGATATTTATGAATTAATAAATGTCTGTTCCGATTCCGATTTTTTGGACAAAACACCAATGATATCTGTAAAACCAATGATATTGTTTTGCATCAATGTTTGTTATTGTTGGTGAGTAATATTTATGCCTTTTGTATACTTGTTCCTCCACTTCAGTTATTTAACAAAGAAGATGAATTTAATCGGCGATTTTTACGAAAACTTAGTTAAATCCCACATCACGCAAACGATACTAAACCAATTGAAACTAAACTTATATTTGCATGAGTGGTATTTGGGGGTAATCCATACTGAAGTTTCGAGCTGATAAATAATATACGTCTATTGTACATTTTTATAGTCATGATTACGTACTTTTCAGGTACTGTACCGGTACAGGTAAATCAATTATTATGACCTCTTGTTCTGTTCAGTACGTATGAAAAATGTAGTGAAAAATTTACCTTCTTGATATTTACGTATTCCTTAAACATAAATTCTTAGATTCATGCTCAAATATTGGTGTTTTTATTTTCTTTCGTACCTCGATCGGTTAATAGTCGAACTCTTTCAGATCAATTCTTCAGAGCTGTCCACGTTGGATTTTTGGTTGAGCCATAAATTCGCTTCAAATCGAAATTCCAAATACATACCGTAAATGAAACCATCAAAACCATCAACGAAAAAAAATTTTATTTTTAGGAAAATTCTTTAATTAAATGAGTAAAAAAGATTAATCATGAATATATAACTTATTGTAAACTTCTATCTAGCTATTACTCTCCAGCTGCAAAAGACGCATTTATTACCCTTGTTTCCGGTTCAGAAGAAACAAACAATATTCATAGTGATTATTGTTATGTTCCAAACCCGAGGCATAATTAGTAAATTTTGACAACTTTCCTTCGAGACATGTGGCGTAGTACATAGCATACTCGTCTTCTACCTCTGATGATTGTTCAAACCCATTCTGATCCAAGGAGAATTCGCGGTGATGGACGAAATAGGGTTCACAGCAGATTTTCTCGGGGTACGTGGTATTTCCACCACATCATTCACTCATCAAAAATCGTCTTCATGCCATTCATGTGTCACCCGGGGAGATGCGTCAGGAAGGCCATCCGCCACCACTTAATTCCCCGCTAAATCAAAATACTCATCATATCATACTCTATGTCTGACCCCTTCAACACAAGGGAAGAGGTGTGAAGGAAAAATCTGTCCACATTCCTCTCCCACAGAGCGGAAGCATACTTTGCCCATAGTACTATGGGTCAGACTAGATAAGATTTTCGGTATAAAATTTCCTTATAAATATTTGTACATTTTAAATATTAGCATATAAATAATGTAGATATAATTATTTTATCCTATGTTCGCTCCAGCAACTGTAGTAGAAATTACCTACACCAGTAAATCTTACCTTTACAGCGTTGGAAACCTTGAATTGAATGATTTTTATGTCATAGCTCTTCAGAACGTCTTTATAAAAATAATTGCGGTAAGAGCAATACCAGTTCTACGTAAAATATATCACCAACAATTTTATAAGTCACAATTCGAAATTACTAGTATCAAACAAACATTTTTGTCGATCTCAGCTTAGCTGAACATTATTTCTCTGTAAAATCTAAATCAACTGTTCTGCTGATGTTCTCTTCCAATTCGTCTCCTTTTGAGTTCTTAACATTTTTTGTTACTAATTTTTTGGTTTATGAGTTTTTACAGCAAATACTATTGCGAAATTAGATGGAGGATTTAGCGTTGGTATCTTTCACCTGTCAGGCATACGGAATACCATGACTCAATTTTTCCTTCGGCTACAATAGCCACGAACGACAGTTATCGCCTAGGCGTCACGAGAATAGTGAACGGACAGAAAAATATGTTGAGTCTGATGAGGGGCGAGTGAGGTGAGGAACTATAAGGGAAGTGAACGGCTGGGCGGACGGACGGACGGACTGGCGGAAAGGCAGGAAGGCGGGCCGCGACGATGGTCGGTCGGACAGACAGTTCTGCGAAGTGCAGTCATCAGACAGACGGCGTCGGCCCCATAAATTCAGAGTGCTGCCACGCTAATCGGTAAGAGGAAGCCCAGGGGTTTTTGTCTTTGTGCGCGACCATTTTCCACCTTCTTCTTCTTCTCCTCTTCCCACTCTTCCTCCTTCACTCCTTCTTCCTCTGCGTTGATAGACGACTGTTGGTTCTGTAGCAGATCGCGGTGCGCTAGTTTTCTCCATTTTAGTTTGCTAGATGCGATAATAGGAAGCATTGCACTTACGATTTACGGGTTCAGAACACAACATTTTGTACTAATGTATGTCTATATTTACGTTTCTTTATGTCAATGACCTATCATATGGAACGTGTGTCGTTCTAACACAGCATTCTGATCATCATTAAAGATAGAATTACCATCCATTAAAATTAGAATTACCAGATGAATCACTAATGTTTTCAAAAGGAAGAAAAAAAATACTTTGTGGCCCATTTTATTAGATTGATAATGACTCACACTCTTCATTCGTTGGTGTTATACGAATCACGACTTTTTCAAGTTTTATTGATGATAAAGAAGAATAAAACCTGTACAAAAATAAACTTATTTTTTAATAAAAAATTACTGTTGGTAGATAGGATGTGTTATAGAATTCATATCTGATCGTGTTGATTCATTCATATGAAGGTAACATTCTTTTATTGATAACATTTTTTAATGAATTCGAATGTTAGAGAATAAAGTGTTTTGCTTTTGGGATATGATACGTAGCATTTAACATTTCTAATGTTCTTCTCCTGAGAAAATGGATTATATCATTCATAGAAATATTTCTATTAGCTCTATAACTTCATATTTACGCATATATTGCTTCCCAATCGTAAGGATTAGCATGAATATAACATAAATACCTATTACATTATTTTAAGAAGAAATACATTTTTAAGTACACTTGGGGAGTTGATTCAAAGTTTTGTGAATATTTATGAGCTCAGTATAAATTGGCGGGACTTAAATATTTGCCAAGAATTGCCCAGTGAAATGTGTACTGTAAGTCAAGATAAAAAGGGAAACAATCTGATTTAAATGAGTTAACTGGTAGAGTCCTTAGACAGACAGTGAGAACTATTCTGTGTATGTATTATGAATATGGAACCGTACTCTACGCATGTTTACGTATATAGAACATGCTTACATAGAACGTTTCAAAAATTCAGGTTTATAGGACTTTGTACTAGATATATGAAATAGATTATTCAGTTTTCGACTAAATGTATTATTGTAATATATATATATATATATATATATATATATATATATATATATATATATATATATATATATATATATATATATATAT
>NNCF01126069.1:1649387-1663877 GCA_002313205.1 Laupala kohalensis
GCAAGGGTGGCACTTCAGTAATTCGGTCTTAACAAACACGACCGTTTCATAAATATAAATGCAGGGAAGTGTTAAGATATTTAATTCCTTGAATAAAGGTGTACAAGAGTTTCGGGGGTGAGATTTACAAATTATCTGAACTATCCTCTTCTGAATTTTGAAAGTTTGAATGCTCTGACCCGAATTACCCCGGAAGCCTCAATAGTTTCGTTAATTTAATAATAAGCAGTACATATACTTAAAAGTGATTATTAATTCGTTTTAATTGCCAGTGTTTGTGTTTTGAACACAAGTGCAACAAATCCATTTTCAGTTGCAATCACATTCAAGTAACCCACAAATTGTTTCGTAATCCGGGTAGGATATTTTGTAAGCGCACCGCATAGAGTATAATACCACTTATCTTTATCCCTCTTCATATTATGGTATAAAATGATGATTTGAGTTCGATTAACTATTATTTGAGAGCAGTTTTACAGTATTCTCTTTAGTGGAATAGTACCCGTTCCATGGAACAGTTTTTGAGGACAACTAATTTTCTCTTAAGATATTTAAATTTCCAATTTTTGTTTATTTATTATTTAGTCTAAAATCTCGAATTTTTCTTTGGGAAATTTAATTTACTGATTATTTTATTCCATCAATTGCAATTAAATAATCAAAATAAATAACTACTATATATATAAATATTAAATATGGGCTGAAAGAACTAGTCATTTTATATATACGAACTTATTTAACAATCGATAAAGAAAATTGAATACAGTGTTCTATGGTTTTGTTATGCATTAAGAAATAGTGTGATCAGCGTTATCTTCAAGACATTAATACATTTATGTTGTCATAAATTGATCTATTTTGTTTCAGAAACTGAATTTTTATAATCTTATACTGTATTTGAAAATCCTTTGTAAGTATGTTGTAATGTATTTTCATTTTTGTGAATTGTATACAGTTGAGTGTATACTCCGGAGTGACGGAGGAGCAAACCTTATGACTAGACAAAAACAGTAAAATAAACATTGTAATTATTAATGCTTAGAAACGTTTAAAATGTTTAAACTGAATTATGTTATATAAGTTAGTTTGTTACGTGTTACTTTTTAAGGTAGTAATTCTTCTTTTATATTGTATTTAGTTTCAAGTTTCTAATTTGAAGAAATGGATTTGACCCTGAAGATGGTTAGAATGTAGCATAAATATTGTCAAGGTAGTAGTATGTATTGTATTATTTTGCAAGAGAGTAGATTTATCATTTTTGTAATTATTGCAATTACTTTATATTCTATAAATATAATTAGCACTTGAGTTTTAAATAAATTGCTGCAATGCAATTAATATACATATAACATCTTTATTAACATCCATAAAAAGATGAAGAAATCTATTATTTTATATTCATGAAAACTATTTATGAAGAATTTACACGTACTCAATTATAAACCGTTGATTTGGATATTTGAAGAAGTAAATGGATGAGCTATAAATAGATCAAAGAGTAGAGTATTCGCTAGCAAACACCAACGAGCCAAGAAAAATGATGTTAAACGATATATCAGTTTTAGAGCAATTTGCCACGATTATGATTATCATGATGTATCTATGCCGTTGGAACGAACCAGTTTCTCTCATCTGCACGGACATCCATGAGCATTGATGTAGTTCAGACGAGATAAATTAATTTGACAAGAACGTAGGTAGGGCGCACGGCAACAATTACGCGCTACACGCATCGCAGAAAAATCTCACATTTGGTGAGCGTACCATTACTCTACGACACTTTCAAACGATAAATTTTTCACGAAACATCAAAGAAATTTGTACTAATACTTCATACTGATATGAATGTACAGAATTCATTTTAGAATAATTTGGTCGTTCTAGAAGCTCTAAATTTAGCATAGCTAATAGAGATAAAATAGAAACTAAATAGTTTCTCTTAAAATGCCAAAAAGTCGTATGGAAAAGTAACAAAATATTTTCAAGTAAATAAAACTTGTTATTTAGAAGTGATATGAAAACAATAAAACCCATTAATTTGGATTCAGAATAATGTATTTCACTCAATTTCATGCAATGGTATAGTTCCATTAAAAAAACACTGGTACTTTTGATTACGTTTGAGATAACAGTAAAAGTTTATCGAACGTGTGATATCTCTGACAACAATACTTTCGGGAACCGTTTGTTTTTCTAATATTTCTCTTTGAACCTATTGATAGTTTATATTTAGAATTTTCATAGTAATTATTTCTACAGTCTCAGCTGTCATTCCAATACGTCTCGAATTGCCCATAGAAACGTTCGTGTAAACACCGAAACCAAAGGTAACTTCTTTGCAACGGTAAAGTGCATTGTGCTCTTGACGAGTGCTGCTCTCTAGCAGAGCAAAGCTTTTCACTCGCAGCAAAAAGTAAGACGAACCTCTTGAGAGAACAAAGGGTGTTTGTATTTTAAGAGAGTAGTTACACGATCTAGCGAACTTTACTTGTGATGATATGGTTGAAAAACGTATTACAGAGCAACATGGAGTTCTTTTAAATTGATATTATTTCTTGTCATGAACAAAACACGCATGACGTTTCATTGATATAATGTCGACAATCAACATGAAAGATTTTGTTCGTAAGATATTAAAATTCAGAATAATGAAGAAAAAGTAATCCAATGTTGAACATACTGTCAATTTTACATTTCTGGAGGTGCAGTGCAAAGTGATAGTGATGTGTGTGCGTGCGAGTGTGTAATTATATTTGAATGATATTGCAATAAACACAGAATTCCTTAAATGTCATTCGATTTCTTTATTAAATGTGAGAGACTTGCAAAGGAAATGTTGCAAGATTTAAATCGTTACAGCAGATTCTTTTCATTGAAAATACTGGCGACAACTCGTTTTTGATACGCAATCTGAAGTAATATACACCACACACACTCAGACAAAATTGTTAGACTCGTGTACTCAGATTATGTGGAAAATGTACGAAAACGAACTAAAACATTATAACAATTTAATTCATCATTCACGTTTAACAAATGTCTTGTTAAATACTTGGTAATTGTGGAGCGTTAGCAACATTATCAAAGAATGATAAATATCAGAATTAAAGATGTTTTATTATATTTTATGTTAATATATTCTATTCACGTTTACGAATAAAAGTAATATTACTTTGTCTCATATTTAGATTTATAAAGTATATATAATTTAGCTTTTAATATATTGATGCATTCAGAAAGAAATCAATAATGCTCAATAAAATTAATTCAAATGAAATTAATTTTCGTAGTCTCGCCAATCATATATTTATTGTTTAAGTTAACATAGTAGTTACTTAGCATAGTAGTAAAATTTATCGTCTTTTGTCTTTTTTTACTCCCTTAAAACTATTTTGTGTTTATTTTCTATATATTTTGTGTTACTGCTTTTTGTGTATTAATATGAAGTGTTATAATTTTAGATTATTGAAGATGACTGCTGTTCAGTTGAAACTTAATTTTAACAATTAGTATATGGTTGGGGGCAACGAAAATTTATTTCGTTTTTAATTGCGCCAACAAAACGTTGTTAAGACCATTTATATAAAATAAATACATTATTCAAGCAAATAATACGAGTCAGTTTCCGGGGCGTTCGATCTCGTTAACAATAATGAGAACGAACATCGATTCTAATTTAATGAATCGAAAATAAAGTCTGGGATTACAAAAGAGAACGAAGGAGTTGGATCCGCATTGATAGAGACTACGGCTGCTGTAGATCTAACGGCGCAGGTGACAGTTTCAACAGTTAATTTCTCGGAAGCGAACATCGCCGATTCTGCGCGTTGCAGGTCTATGAGGCACGCTGTCTGAGGCACGTTGGACGACGGCGTGTTCCCTCGTTAGCGACCCATGAAAGACGACAGAACGTAACTTCTTGACATTTCCGTGGTGAGGCAAAGCGCTACTCGGAACACGGCAGCAAAACTTCACACAATTCATACGTACACTCGCCTTTCCTAGACATGTAGTGTCTTAATACCAACGTTTTGGCTATCTTCTGTGACCTCCCTCCCTCGTAGAAGCAATGTCAGAATTAGAAGACGCAGGATTAAAACTTCTTTCTAGGTATTAAGTCGTGTTGTCATTTTACTAACGTTGCGTGTTTCGTCATAATTTGCAGGTAACATATCACTACTACGAACTACTAGTTTTAATAGAATGACTCGTCTTAATACCTGAAAAGAATTTTTAAACAATGTAAAAGCCATGAAAGCCTGCATCAATATTTTTGATACAGGTTACTACAACAATATACAAAAATAATAATCTAAAAGCACAGTGTTATAGCAACTTACACTTACTGGACTCTTCAGGGAAAGTTAACGGAAATTTCGGTATTTTGTAAAAGGGAATTTGGGAGATATTTTGGAAAAGCAACAAAACTCTGATAGACAGGAGTAGAATGACGTTGTTTGTAGAAGACTTTTTTGCCTTCAATCTCCTGATATAACTTCATGTAGTTTTCAACATAATCAGTTAATTTTTAAAAAAATTAGATGATTGTGTCTACATTCACTCTGATATATTAGGAACAAATTTGATATATTTGCTACTGATGGTTTTTCAAGAGAACTTTATGAAAATGATATTTGTAAATCCTTTTTACAATTTTCAAATTGAAGTTTTTTAAATAAATTTTACAAGCATACTTTAATTTGAACATATTGGCCATTTCCTCTTTTGAAGCATAAATAGAAACAAAGTAAAATAGAAAAAAAAAATAACCGAACAAAGTTGCTAAACTGAAGTTATCTTATTTTGTTTCTATTCATGAATCAAAAGACGAAACTCAACCTCGAAAACCGAACTTAATAAAAACTACAGCATCGTTTCTTGTAGGTTAGTTTTAAATTTAAGTTCGGTGTTGTCTGACAATGTGATAAACAAATTCTACTTTGTCTCTCCTATTTTCAAAGAAAAATAGTTACGTATTAATTTTGTTTAATATTGAAATATTGTGCATGAATGCGGATAGTTTACCATCTAAAAGAAATATTGCTTCATTAGAAGTGTCTAAAAGAAATGATTTTCATTGTCGTTAAATGATGCCCAATCGATTATTGTTTGACGCTCAACATTCATCGAATTCTATATCTAGTATCTAAGCATTTATTGATTATTCCATTTTCGTTCACACCTGTAAAAGGTGGTTTGAATCACTCTGGAGGTTTCGTAGTGAGAATAATGTAGAATTCTGGATTCACTTCCTTGTATGATTTGGTCTCAGAGATTTCTCGATGATCTTGATAATCCTACTGATTCCCAGGGGACGAGTAGATAGAAGCATGGAGTAGTTCGGACGAGTAACTAGTGCACGTAAAACAATAGATAGTTTTATACCGCCATGAATCGTGTGCCAATAACTTCGAACAATAGGTACCTTTGGTTGTAGATTCTAGAATGGAATATTCCTCCATAAGAAAAGTAAAAGATATAATCTAAGGAATCAAATTAACTTGCCAAGACGTTATGAAAATAGGGAAGTATTTATCGGTAACATTCTTCTTTCTGGTAGGGAAAAACATTCTACGGTATTAGTTTTGCCTTCACTTTTTTGCCCACGATCTTCACAAGTATCGTAAGACACTGACATACGCATGCCGTACTTGGATGAACACTGCTATAAACAATATTGATACCATTCAAAACTTCAAAATAAATTCTCCAAAATAATAGATTATAAATAAATGCACCATGGTTCATCCCAAATCAGCGCATACACTACAAATCCAACAAACCTTGACCATCTCATTAATCTAAGCATATGCGTCCATTATCTACTTCAATCTTGTCCATGCACTAACTATTTCGACCTAAGAAAAGCAAATATTGCAATTGGAATAAAATATGAGTTTCCCAAGAATACATTCAAACCTTATGATGAATAACTAATAATGCAAAAAATACAATATACTTCCTTGCACCTTCCTGTTCAATTCAGTCCTTTATACCACCAGAAAATTAAAATAACTTTGTGCACTCTATCTGCTCAATGAATCAGCTGAGTAGAGCATTTATAAGTAGAGTTAGGAAGCTTTCTCCAAAGTTCTTGAGTAAATGTTTTCGAACCACTGCTGAGACTGTGAGGCCGATAATTAAATAAAATAATAAAGAAAGAAACCTTTTTAAATTCAAGCCTTTATTTAAGCGAAGCATTAAAGCGAATAAAATAAGTTAAGGTTTTTATTAGAGTATTGCCATGTCAAATGCTCCATACATATTTTACATTAGTAGATCCTAATAAATATAAAAGTACTTACTATCTGTATCGCTGAAAATGATTTAATATTCATGTTGAATTATTTGTTATCAAAAATCTTGTTGCGCGAATTGTAACTAAAATTCATATTTTCGCAATTACTTACTTACCAACTTGTCACTGTCCAATGAAATTAATTGGCATCCACCTTTGATGAACATTTCGCGCAACGAGTTTGTTGAAAACAAATAATTCAATAACTAAACTAAATTTAAAATACTAAAAAATATCTTTTATTTGTTTATTTATTTGTCAGATTAATTAATCTAGCTTGCTCATATGTAATACACAAAACACCTTTTAAACACAAACTTGTATTAATATAAATAAATAGCATTAATGACATAGCATCCACGAGATACACCTTCCGATATCATATACATCTTTTGAGAAACGATCGTAATGATAAAATAAGTGAAAACGAAAAGCGTAGATTATGTAATGAGTTATACTTACTTGAATGAGAGACGGATTGTATTTCAGGTGAAGCTTCCCGGAAATAATCCGCCGCGAGTTATCTCGGGGTAAAATCGTTGTTTAAAAAAACCTTTTTAAAAGTTTTTATTTGAAATATACATCCTAATATTGAATTACAAATGTATTACAAATAAGCTATCAAGATTAATTATTATGACAAATAAATAAACAAATTCTAATACTGAAAAGTATTTTTTAGTATTTTAAATTTAGTTTAGTTATTGAATTACTTGTTTTCAAAAAGTTCGTCGCGTGAAGTGTTCTTAAAAGTGGATACCAATTTATTTCATTGGACAGTGACAAGTTGGTAAGTACTTGCGAAAGTATGTATTTTAATTACGATTCGCGCAATAAGCTATTTGATAACAAATAATTCAATATAAATATTAAATCATTTTCAGCGATACAGATAGTAAGTACTTTTATATTTATTGTCAGAGGGTTTATATATGTGTGCGAAATTTCAGTTCAAGCGGATGAGGGGAAGTGGTTTAAAATTCAGTTGCAAGATTTGGCCCAAACATACGAACTAACAAGTGAAGTTAAATAAAAATTTGAAAAAATTAAATAATCGCCATCAAATCGTTATTCGTTTTGGTAGTTTGTTGAAAATTTATAAAATGGCAAACTCTTGACAAATATTCAAAAACGACTGCTAGCAAACAAATATAAAACTTCTATGAAATTTTGTAATACAATCCTAACGGGAACGAATGGAGAAGTTCGTATACAAAGATGACTCTTGGGAAAAGAGTAGGTAAGAGAAAACGAGAAAAGAGAGTAGTGGAAGAAATGGGGGCGACAGATAATGAAAGCTGAACAGTGTTACAGAATCAGTGAATAAAAATAGTTTTATATTATATGAAATTAATGATAGTATGAACGACCTGGCAGCTGTTTTTGCATGTCCTATTTCTCTTAAATGAAGAACGAACTATTATTTATCATTTCAACTAATAAAATTTCGACCCCGCGGAACTAATATTTTAAGAAAACCATTTGGAAGTTGTATGGGTTCTCTGGTGGTTCCCATGTAATTTCCAATAAAAGTCCGCTGTAATTTCTAAAAAAATTCTTATGTAATTTCTAATGGAACCTCACACTTGTCACAAATTTAAAATAGGAAAGAACAGTACAAAATTTGCCTTTCGTTTTTGGACAATCTAGAAAGTTATTCAACGAAAACTGTCGCAATACTAGAGAACTCTAGTCAAACTAGAGACAATACTTCAAATACATTGTTTCAATTGAATAGATATAATTAATGATTCGCAGCTTTTAATAAATAACACTTCATGCGACTATTATAATGACAATTTAAATATAAACAGAATAGATAACATTATTGAAAGTTACTTAAGGTGATGTACTTGACTAGCACCTTACCTGGCATGCTCATGTCACCTCAGTGATCAGAAACGACAATTATTAAGTAAAGCGTACTTCTTCACATATATTACAGAAGCGTGATCATCATCTACAATATCATGTTGGCTTCGAAATTTTGGGAATTAGGTTTAGATAACAAAATGTGTTTTATTTTCTAAATGTGACAAAATGTGTCAAAACAGGTGTAAATATCCCATTGTAATTCTCGTCATTAACACAAGAAGGATTATAAGTTTTACCTCAAAACTTAAGAAAACGTGGTTGTTAAGGCATGGAGCAGATTTATTTCTCTGAGAAGAATCTGACGTCATAATTTACTTCTGTTGCAACACTTCCTCTCCAAAAATCCATTAAACCGTTATACTCATCAATGTCTGAACGTATGGTCCTGTTATTAAAGGCAGGGTGACGGAGTGCGAGGGAAGGGGTTCGAGTTCCTTGTAGAAACAGGGAAAGATCGTGATACCAGAATTGTTTTGTAAGATGTATAATGAGGGACAAAAGGATGTATCCGAGTACATTATCTATCAAAAAACATCCTCATTCCCACAATTAGCTTGTGTGCTTCTCCAGTAGGAAAGAGTAAAGTGGAGACACCGTTGTAGATTTAATTAGGAGAAACGTATTAAGATGGCAAAAAGAACGATAGCTGAAATGTATTCATTAAAAATAAATAAAAATTAATTTTTTGGAATTTATTTAAAATTATAAATGACTTATAGCCGGTTTACACAAGCAGTAAAAGATTTCAATATAATACGAATTATCAAAAAAGGTTTTTTTATAATATTGATCGTAATACATTTTGGTAAATGTTGATAATGTGATTATTAAATTGCTGAAATACTGATTTTGTGGATCTTCTTCATACAGTGGTGTCTTTTCTATTGACCAGTTTCTAATTTGTATTGCTTCTGCTCTTGCGATGCTAATTTAGGTGTAGGCAATGTGAATTTTCACTGTTTCGTCACGTTCACACATTCACGTTGCAAATATCCCCATACCATAAATATTTTATAATTTTTCCGAAGCAAATTTATTTGTCGCGTTCTTGCAGCATCTGCTGCTGCGTTATATTTTTATGTAAATAGATTTTTTGGGATGTATGTGACTGGTTTTCCGATGTCAAAATGTTTGAAATGCTTGAACCTTTCAAGTCTCTAGCATATTAAAAATGTAATTATTTGTTACTAATCGTTGATGCTATTCCATATTTTAATTTCCTGCATAATGCTTAGAAGTGAGATTTAATTATTTCTATTTTTATATATTTTCCTATCACATCCTGTCATGTAGACAATCTTCTCAGAACTCATCGATCAAACATGAACTCCCGTGCTCAACAACTGCTCTGGGAGTGAAGAATTTTCCACTACACTATCGCTTTCGGAAGGACTTTTAAATGAAGGAGTGAAATAAAAATTTGAAAACAGGAAACCTAATACATATGAAAGAGGAAAAGAAAAGAAAAAAGAGACTAAAAATAGGAAAAATTGAAATCTTTAAAAATCGTATTTATTATTTTTCATTAATATATTTATATTTTCATTAAACAAATTTAGGTTTAATAATAATAATAATAAATATTTTCATTATGTAATGTGTATTCAAATGTTAATATTTGAATACACAAAACTTAATATATTACATTATTATATAATTTCTACTCAAATATTAAATTGAATTCATCGTACATATATGAATTCACATATATATGATTAGAGCACTACCACATATCAAAATTGACAAAGTGGGAAAATGTTGGGTTGAAACTGGACCTAACACCCAATTCGCCAATGACTTATATTACATTATTATATAATTTCTATTCAAATATTAAATTGAATTCATCGTACATATATGAATTCACATATATATGATTAGAGCACTACCACATATCAAAATTGACAAACTGGGAAAATGTTGAGTTGAAACTGGACCTAACACCCAATTCGCCAATGACTTATGTATTTTAAGATTTATTAAATAGAGTCAGTCTTGAAGCGGTTATGAAAGCAAGATACATGTCAATACATTTTTTCCTATTTTTTCATGTTACTTTCATCGAAATGGTGAGTTAATCTCTTGCTCACTGTTGTCAAATTAATCTGCATCTTCTTCCTCCACATTATGATAGGCTGATTGAAAATGTTATTTGGTATTTATTTCGTGCACTTAATAGTATTTCTTTTTCTTCTTTCTATAAGAACATGGAAATCGATCATACACTTATTACTGTCGCAGACTGTATTTGATTTAAATTATAAAAATTAAATTTTTTATATAAAATATATTACTCACATGTTGTAAATAAAAGTTAGTTTTGTGCTACTGTCTGTGATTATTAATATCCATTATCTAATCAATTAAACAAATAATTAATAAATTACGACAATTTATGGACGAATTATATTTGTTTTTTTCTGTGAAGACCACAGAAAATATAATTCATCCATAAAAAGTCGTAAGTTATTAATTATTTATATAGTTAGTTTTTTGTATTTAATGTAATTATATTTGTTATGTTAGCTGAATTAATTTAACATGTAAACACGTTTATAACGTTAAAAATCACAATGAATAATTATTAATTATTATTGTGAATTGAGTCAAAGTATTCGTCTGTGGATTTTATCCCTTACAGAAAAGCAATGAATAAAAAGAAAAGACGACAACGACGACGCATAGTTGGCACAACCGGAAAGAAGGGGAATCTTGACACATGACTGTTCTCCATCTTCCTGCCCTTCGTTTCTTTCTTTCCTTCCTTCACTACTATATTTTTTGTCCTTGCTTTTTATTTTGTGAATGACGCTGATTTATGGAAGCTTAGTTTGCTCCGGAGCGTGCTCGTTTGAAGGGCGAGCGTTTGCATTTCCTTCGACTACTTATTATGACGTTGGCAGGCGCTTTGTTCGTTACGAGTATTAATTAAAACGCCTTAATGATGATTGAGGATGCAGTATGTTTAGGCGTTCGCAGACTAAACTATGTAGATCAAGAGTTACTTTGTTCCCTTTTTCTTAAATGAATATAAGTGAACTTTTTGTGAGGGTGAATTTATTAAAAATTTTTCTTTGTTGATTAAGGTTTGCCAAGTGAGTTTGTCGAGACAATGATTATAGTATTTATTAGTGGTAGCCTTAAACAAGATGGTTTGTATGGATTGTCGGCGTAGTACATGTACCAGGAGTAAATATAACTAAAGTAGAATAGACCGGTGATTTAATTAAGGACACTAATTACCTAATTAATAAAGTTTTTAAACAGTTTTGCCTAAATACATTTTAAGGAGATTATCTCTTTCAACACATTTATATTTGAAATAAAAAGAAAATGATATTTTTAACTTAACGGAACTCACAAAAATATACAAAAAGATTTTCTTGTGTATTTTTTTTTTTTGTAAAATCGTTAACAAACATATCACTATGATTAGAAATTCATGTTTTCTACGATTCGTCAGACATTATTCCTTCAAATATAAAACTCAGTTTGAAGATTACGATACAAAATAACTAAACTATAAAATGCGTTAAGATATTCAAAATCAGAAGATCAATCACAAAATTTTGAGAACTTTGTCTTTGAGGAATTTTCTACACATTTATTGTTTGTTGAAAACTATGGCGCGCATATTTTATACATTCAAATTTAAGGTTAGATTAGAAGTCAATATTTACATTATAATTTTCAGCATACCAATACCAACCTTGCAGCTGTGTGTAACTTTCTTAAAACTTACTCCATGAGCAGATAACAACAATGTATAGGAACACAATAAAAATTTGCTCTTGCCATCTTTGGTTAGACGTCACTGCAATGAAATTATTTAAAATAGCAAGATTTACCTAATCTTTTGTGGTTAAAATAAAGTTCAAGAATAAATATGCCATATAAATATATTCAACCAATATTCATTACTTTTCAACATATACTATTTTATTTTTCTATTACAACGTGAAACGGAAACCTTTAAAAAAAGGGATGATCAAGATATTAAATCAAATAACATTCATTTCGTTAATGTAACGAGCTTAAATGTTTGGCTAAGGAGTCTAACAAATATTGACATTTAAAATATTAATGTCATTATTTCTCTAAATCAAACAGTTAAGAGACAAGATATGGTGATTATTATTCATTCGGAATCATTAATATGATGATATTGTTGACTTATCATGAGTTAAAAACTGTAACATAATCCAATGCATTCAATTATAACTTGTGTTAGGACAATTCACAAGTCAGGAAATCGGGAGGGATCTTCTTCATAATGTGATGGTATTTTGAATAATTCTGAATCGATATCATCTCGAAAAGTGAATTCTTGGAAAGTAATTCTTGCAGTAACAGTTGGTAAAATAGGAATATCAACTTTTACAGGAAATCCAGGAGGTAGTTGCATCAAAACAAAATCTCTCAATGTCTTGAAATGTTTGAATGGTGCCATGACTTCCAAAATGTCCAGCAAATTATTCACAGACAAAGGAAAATCCGCACACATGGCTACCGTGGCTTTGTATGTCTTGTTCGTTTCTTTATAAACTAATGGTCTACTAAGAGCAGGATGTGTTCCAGCTTCACACTGAATGTATTCTCTCCAAGTTACTCCAGTTTCTGGAGGTGGAATGAGCGATTTTTTTCTTACAAGTTCTGTATTTTCCACAGGATGTGTCTTTCCTCTCGTGAAATATTCCATAAATGCTCTGTTCCTCTGTAAATCATCCTCAGATAAGTGTTCTCTCCGCTTCCGATACTTCAAATGCATTCCATTGATCACGTACAAATCTGCATGAAATGGCCCCACAGTTTCCTTTTTATCTTCCTTAAAAAACCAACCAGTTTGCGCTCGACTAAACGTAAGTGATTGGGTCGATACATCCGCAGCAATTATATCGCTACTCATCAAAATATCAACCTCATCCTGCACCTCATCTTCTGTTTCGTCATAACGCATCCACTGATACACTTTTGACTTGTTATCTAGCACCGCGATGCATTTACCGGGTTCTCTATCTCCATTGAACAACAGCGTGACGTCACCACGTTCCCATCTCATGTTACTGAAATCGAGCAAAGTGGCGTCCATTCTCATGGAAGAACCCTTTTTGTGAATATAACAAACGTCAGAAGGTAGTATTCGTGACACCAATGGAATCCAACTTTGAAAATTCCATTTTAGTTGCAAGTAAAAATCTCCCATTGAATTAAGAGCTTCCACTAATTTTGGTCTTCTCTCTTCCATTTGATCACAAACATGTGCCTTCAGTTTACAAACCAGAGACGAAATCACGGAACGATCGCCGTAACTTACTGCTTCTGATAACGCGGTCCAACCAGAGGTATTCTTCACCTTAACAAAAGCACCATAGTCCAACAAGACAGTAACACATTCCCTCCTTCCAAGCATCACTGCCAAATGAAGAGGTGTATTGCCATGCTTGTCTTTTTCATTCACGTCGTGTGATTTTAAGAGATTTTTCAATCTTGTGATATCATTCTCAAAAATTGCTTGATGCAATGAGTAGTTGTCGTCGTCCGTACCCATATTGCCATTATTACAGAAACAAATTTTTACCGAAGGATTGGTTCAAAACATAAAACATATCATAACAAAAGTATCATAGTAATACAAGAGAAGTTACAACTGAACTAACTCACTTAATCTTATTTTCCATTACATTTTTTTTCAAAAACTAGTCAAAATTCCATAAATTTTCAGTAATAAATTAAAAATATTTGATTTACTATTTAATTCCTATCGATGATTAGCAATATAAACATCAATAAAATTGTATCACCTTTCTTTCCATAACGATCTACTCTATACCAAAGTTTCCAAGGTTACTATTATTTGTGTACATTACGATTTACTTTCCGCTCACCGTATTCCAAGTAAGTTTCAAAGATGCGTTTATTATTTTCAGGAATATATATTAAGGATATGGATTTTTTTAAAATGGTTATGCAAGATTTTATCGAGATAAGTTGATCCTCCTTAATTATCTGAGAATAGATTTTCTTAAGTCATTTACACACTGGGCGCGAGTAAATTACCAACAGGAGAAGTGATTTTTCTTTTGGCGATCATGATTACCGAAGCAGTGAAGAAAAAAATATGCCCGAGATATATTAACTAACAAAAATATATTTTGAAGTCCTGCCACCTGAATTTGTTTTCAAGTTTTAAATGAAGAGTCAATTGGTTGAATGCGAATAAACACATTTACGTAATATTATTTCCAGAGAGGCGCAAAGAATTTCATTTTAGACACAATGGAAAACGTAAAGCCGAACATAATAATAATAATAATAAA
>NNCF01126069.1:1664349-1780823 GCA_002313205.1 Laupala kohalensis
ACAAACGTGCCAATGTTGAGTACACATAAAACTAAATTAATATGAGCCATGAGACAACACAATCATGTAAGAAAATGGTTTCTGAAATTGTTATAAGTTGTTTAAAAAGTACTACAGCAATAGCGTGATAAAGTACAAGACGAATTTAACTTTTATTAAAATCAATAAATTCTTTTACATGTAGAAGCACTGGTACAGGAGGTAGTTTTTAACCGCGGATTTGAAGATATTCAATTTCATAATATCTTTTATATTCTTGGGCAGGGAATTATATAGAACGATTCCCGAATGATAAGGTCCTTTTTGGCAAAGAGTGGTTGACACTCTAAGGCGATGAATATTACTACTGTTGGGAGTATTGTGTTCGTGAACGAGACTGTTTCGTATAAAGCAAGGGTGGTGCTTCAGTAATTCGGTCTTAACAAACACGACCGTTTCATAAATATAAATGCAGGGAAGTGTTAAGATATTTAATTCCTTGAATAAAGGTGTACAAGAGTTTCGGTGGTGAGATTTACAAATTATCCAAACTATCCTCTTCTGAATTCTGAAAGTTTGAATACTCTGAAATATTTATCTGAAATTTTTATCTGAAATATTTTTTTAAACTTCTTACTTGAATAAAAACTGATGTAAGTTATGACTTGTCCTCCCATGGAGTCCCAATAGTCTGAAAATGATCAAAGTGTTTTATTGAATAATTAATCAGTCTCACTATGGTCTAAAATATTAAATGTACTACTTTTTAATTATTTGTTTTGGGGTTTCAAATGAGAGAGTGTACACAAATAATTTACGAAAAACGTCCGATTACAAATCCATAACTTGAATAAAACAGGAAATAGCGAATGTTAAACAGCTTGGAGTGAGTCCCTATTTGAAGCATCTGATCCACCAGCCGAGGATTGCTTTCACCCTTTTCGTTGAACTCTTCTCGCGTTGCGATGCAGTGGGGTTCCATTCACGAGCTCCATCAACGAGAGCTTTCCTCTCCATAGACATTCACCGTGGATGGAACATTCACCGGCTCTGCCTCCCTCGTCTCGTCCGCTGGCTTTTACTCGGTGCCAAAGCAAGTTCGCAAAAGGGTAGGGCGGGAGGTATCGTACGTTCGCCAGCGAATCGATGAGCACTGAGAGAGAACTCTGGGTCACAAATCTTCTTCACCGACCTTTCGCCGAGCATCGTTAAGCGCGCGTCCCTTCCGAGATACTACGAGCGTCTGGGAGAAGAGGCGGTTTGTTCACGATATCGTTCAGTGGTTGCACACAGTTCATTAGATCCGGTGTTGACTGATTCATCTCTTTGTGTGTGTGATGATGAAATTTTAATGACATCGTTTTCGAAAAGCTAATTGTTTTTTCAACAAAAATTATTTATTCCCTAAAAATTGTCATATAGTTTTTGCAAATATCATCATCATGATACGTCTGATGATGCTGACTAGGTCAGCGAAATAGGTTTGAAAAATTGTATACAAAATTATGATGATTAAGAACGGAACATTGGTGTCAAGTGTTAATTTTTATATATGCTGCGTTATTGTCCATTATTTAATATATATACATACATACACACACATTGGAAGAATAGTTCGGCGTGTACTAGAACCTACACATTGTATTAAAATTAGTTTGATTCATTGTTGGTAATCTAGCGAATGCATCTCACTCCATTTTCAAATATTTTGCAAAACGTTTAATATATTTTAATTATCGCGTAAAATCGTTATGATTAAATGTATTGAAACAGAATGGTCCTGGTTTCAAATTTTGCAATATGATTTGTAATTTAATTTGATGTAAGATTATTTATATGTACTCTCTATAACACTCCTAATACGACCACCGTATACATTAATACGCAAATAGAACGTTTTGCATTTCTCTCCTGAGCAACCGGACGGAGCAAATCACACAATGAAGTACCGTACTGTAGAGCATTAAAATATTTGGTGATGATTTCCTATTGTTCCATCTTTTACTTATTTCTTTCCGAGTAAACAGCATTTAAAAACTACATCGAGAAAAGATGCTACATGACTCATTTATTTAAAAAGGATGTTACTTCACTATTTGAGTCTCAAAAGATGATAGCTCTGACACCCCTGGCCTGAACATAATATTGCTAAGTAAAAGTAAACGTTAAATATCATCATATAGACTGTAAGTAACATTCAATTTTCCATGCTATTTCATCGCAATGGTTTAGCTAGTATTAACTCATACTATAGCTGTATGTTTTAATGCTATATGGATTGACCGATATATCTCAGGAAATAAAACACACGTAACCACAGAATTTAAATTTTTGTAATTCATCTCTTTTCCGTGCATTAAAGGAACCTTTCTTACGAGACGTTCCGAAAGTTTACATAAGCTCCATGAGCTGTCTCGAAATAGAATATCATTCTTGCAGTATCAAAATCGTTTCTAAATATTTAGAAGGAGAGGAAGAAGCAGGAATGTTCATATTATTATTTAACACTCTTGTCATTTTTCCTTTTGAGCGGAACTATATAGGTAATCGTGAAGAATGTGAACTCGTCAGCACGATGTTTGTGTATGGGAGTTTTACTTTGGTAAACTTGTAGAACCTGTGCAAATAATTCACACAATTCAAAATGTAAAATATTAAGAGAGAATAAATATGGTAAACGAATGAATTAAAATGGTCACTTTGCGCAAAAAGAATTATCTATGTTAACCCTTGATTGTTTAAATAAATGTGTTAAGAAGATTTTAAGAAGATTATACAGAAATTAAAAGTGAGCCATTAATATCATACTCAATGTTTCGTTAACATGTGCAGCTAAAATCTTCAGGAGATACTGTGTAAATAGTTGTGAGCCTGTGTAAACATGTGTGAATTCACCGTTGCTCCTGAGGAAATTAGCTGCAAATGCAAACTATACTTTGAGATTTAATAAAGTTACGGCAGCTTAATATTCCGAAAAATGTTTTAAATAATGTACATCATGATGTTGACGAAAATGAATCCATAAAGAATATTGCCACTACATGTTCAATATTGGGGTTGTGAATAATGCTAGCAGGAGTCAATTTGTGAATTAGGACAGGCAAGTTAGATATATGTTTTTTGCGATAGGATTCTAAATTTATCTATTTTACAATTCTGACATTTTGATTATGTAGCTCACTATACAAATTTAAAGTAAACACTTCAGTGGAAAATGAACAATATTCATGACAACGTATAGACGCGTACATTTTACGTAATAGATTTTTAAATGATTGTTTTCAACCATCAGTAAATGAATTAACTAATCTTTAATAGCTTTCACGCACCAAAATAAATTGAAACGGTAACAAGAAATAGAGATTATTTTCTTATACTCGAATTACTTTTATCTAGGAATTTTCCGAGAAGTTCTCAGCATCTTGTGTGGGGTTCACACGAAGATCTAAAAAAAATGTAACAAAACACATACATTGTCATTAAATTATAAACTAGACCATTTTGCTGACAGTCATAACTGAGACCGACTCTAAAAATATAGTCAATATCACTCTAGTCAAAGTTTGAATATAGACATCGTAGTCAGCACAACTAGTTGTTGTTTTAGATATATGCACTAGATGTCTCTCCGAGCTACTTAAAATTTTATTTAAGTACTTAAACAAATGTAGTAAGAGTTTTAAATGACGTAAACGATATTTTGATGGGGATATTTCATACTTTCTGGCAATGTATGTCAAGCTTCATTTCTATTAGGTCTTCATGCAATATACCATAGTGTCTAAGATCAACATTTCTCAAGAGACGTGAATGCTCGTGAACTCAGAAAGATATTTTAATTCCTATTTAATATGTCAACCACGACCTTATAATCCTACTTTTCTTTATAAGCGTCTTTAACAACCGGCCCAGGACGATAATTTGAGAAGTATCTTATGTTATATCTAATTTCAGAAAATGTATGGTAGTCTGATGCTGAGATAAGCGAAGTAAGTTTACACCCCAATCGTTTTCAAGATCATAACGAGTGTAAATAACTTGATGCGTTGCACTATGCCACAAACACGATTCTTCATGTACCACCCAACCGTAGAAACCCAGTGCACTTAACTATGATCTAACGACCAAGATCCTCGCGATGACAACTAGACGCTTTCGTATGTGAATGAACCTAGTCCAACTAGCCATAAGCTATAAACTTCTCCAGACCATCGTGGTACGCCTGGCAAGGTTATCAAGCGTTTCAGATTGTAGTACACACAGAATGTCCCAGAACTCCACGTCAAAAAATAGGATAGAGTACGCAATAGGAACCAGCATGACAGAGGAACACATGTTCGGAAATGCCAGCGGGAGAAGAGAAAATGACACCAAGACGGACTAAGAAGATAAGGAAAAAGGCGTATTAAGCGTTTTATTAGGGATATTGAGAAAGTGATATTGACGTATAAAGTTTAACAACAAATTACAACGGATATTTATATTTATTCCCATTAGCAGAGATGGAAATCTCGCAGCGACGTCGCATGAATTGGCGAATATGTTCTATCAGAGGTTTCACGTCGTTGTTCTATGCTCGCGACGTCGGTATGACGTCAGTATCGCTGTTAATATGCAGAACTTAGAGCTAGTGTAGTAATCAGTTGTTGAACTTTCAACGTCAAAATCAAAGTCAAGTCAAACTATCCCTGAAGAAGCCCCGAAGGTAGTGTAGAGCTCCGCAATTACTTGACCTCGGCTTTAGAAAGATCTGCATCTCGCTCCGACCAGATTGACCCCAGGATAGACCCTGGTAGTCATTTTACAGCAGGTAGGCCTGGGTTAGTCTGGATGTTGTGTGATGAAAAATCCATACCTCACCGGCGATCGAACCCCGACTGTCCAACTCAGCGCTCTACCCACTGAGCCACGCTGACTCCCGAACGTCAATATCACTTTCTCAATTTCTCTAATACTGTTTTGCACGCTGTTTTGTCTTGTGTTCTTTCCCCACCTTGGTGTTATTTTATCTCCCCCTGGTGACACTTCCGGAGAAGTGCTCCTATGTTATTCTGATTCCAATTGATGTACTCTATCATCCCTCTAATTTTATACGTAGAGTTCTGGGACATTCTGTATAACATAATTTGAACGTCGTTGCGGTCGGAGTGCTCACGTTGAACGCGGGCTCGTGCGCGCTCCAGGACGTCAGTCGGTCGGTGAGGCGGCCGAGCAGATGACTCTGATGCAGTCAGCAAATCGTTGCCAGAAGCGCATTGAGGGGGGGCGTCATAAAAGTAATAATCTTCGCGAAGAGAAACCGGTCTACCGAGGACCGCCGTGTTGTTGGCGCAGTGAGATCAACAAACACGTCCGTTGTGGCGATGTGTGAAGTCCGTTCTTGTGTTGTGTAATGAGACTGTCATGCCTCTACCCTTTCACTTGATAATTACATGTTCTTGTACTTGTTTTGCGGCACTACAAACATGTAGAGTTTATTGCTTTGGTTCAATAAATTCTTCTAAGAGAATAATTGAAAACAAAACAATTAGTTTATATTTCACTCGCTTAAAAGCTCCCACGCTGATGATATACAATATTTCCAATCTGGGAATACCCCGAAATTACTGTATTTGATGCAAGTGATCTCAGATTAAAAATAATAATGATATTTTTACCCAATTTACCTGATTTTAATTTCCCTCGTTCCCTTTTCATTTCACTTACTTTCAACCCAAATTTTCAAAGTGATCCATCTATCTTCAAATTATTAAAACAAATAAAGTAAAATTTATTATGAACTGTTATTCCAACAATTGGGCAGTTTGATACCATTACATTAATATACAAAAATGTAGGATTTATAATATGTCTAAAATTTATTAATTGATTAAATAAAGAAGACAAAATATAAGTGAAACTGTAAATGAGGCATAGTTAACTACTAATAAATTTGGGTATGTGTAAACGAGGAAAACTAATAATCACATTCACTACAATTATCTTTAATATATACTTTCGGAACCATTTACCTTTCTCTTATAAATACTAACGTGTAATCGCAACAAAAAAATTTCCATAAACACAGTGCATACAGATCTATAAAATACAACAATGATCGCTTCCTATTGTTAATGAGAAAGGTAATATAGAAATTTCAATATCAACAACAAATTGTCAAGGCTCTAATGACATTGACGTTGGCGAGTTCTAAAACCTACTTAATAAATAGACATTACATAAACAATCTATTTGATTTTTGTTATTTGTAAAGTAATACACTTAAGTGAACTTTCATTCAATTTTGCCGTCTACAATCATGCATGTCTGTTTGAATGGACGGGATTTAAGTAATGAATTTCTTACATCTTAACAGGAATACCTATCTTCCAATATAAGTTAATATGTACACAACCGCACTCTCTCTGACTGTCTGATCAATATATCACATAGGTTGCATCGTGCTAGTATAGACAGACAAATTACGGCCTCCTCTTCAAGTCTTTTCAGTTGCTGTCATCATTCGAATTTGCTAGTACTTCATGTTTTGTGAATATCAATTTATACGTCATACATATTACATAAAACATTTCCTAAAATTCTAGGTATTACATAGTTCATGTTATCTCCATACCGTTACAAAATACACTGAATCCATTGATTTGAGGCCGTAATTTAGAGCCTTGAAACGTCGTCATTGTCAACCTTCACATTTAACATAATGGATAAAGTAAAGAAAAGAAATATTGATTAAATGTAAATCTGTGTTTTGACTGTCTATACAGGCACGGTGCAACCTATGTGAGATTCCAATATAAGTCTTAGTCAACCATACACTTTTGTTATGAATTGAAATATAATTTTTCTTTCTCCAGAAAATCTTTGTTTGATCATAATCTCTAAAGGAATAGGTATAAGGTCAATGTAAATCTAGAAAGCTAAATCAGTGCAAGATAACTAATATATATGAAAACGTTGGGATATTTCTAAATAAGTACAATCGTTCAGTTTAGTTAAAAAAAACTAATATCACCCTCTTGTTATAAAATAGCAAGTTGGACCTTACACTGCCTTCAACATATTTCGAGGCACATGCATAGATTTACAACAATCTGAATATCTGCGGCACTGTTCTTGTGAATTTGTGATTTTGGCTAATTCACGTTATTGCAGCAAATATGCGTTATAAATTTGTTGTATAAAGGTAATAAATTGTCAGTATTTGTCCTTTAAAGGTTACCCGGAATACAAATTATTGCCATCGAGATTGGTGGACACAAGACGTTGCATTACATAGGTATTTTTATTGAGTGTTACGAGAGAATAATGGGATCTAAAAAAAATCCATATTATGCAGGAATTCGTTTTATCCGAGTTCGCTTTATGAAGGTTCCCCTGTATTAGGAAGGAATGTAAGGAAACTATTTGAACATCTTAGTATTTGACTCCGCGAGGAAAGCATTTTGTCAATCTCTTTTTCCCATGGTTTTAAACTGAGATCAGTACTAACGTCGGCTATCAATTTAATAAGAAATAAACATGGGGTCATATGGGTTAGAGAAAGGTACTGACCACGCCATGTCCTTATACGCAACCAGACAGAAATTTGAGAACTCTACTCTACATGACCCCCAATTAGGTAGCGGCTAATCATTAATATTTACATATGTTTTCAATAGAAGTTTACATATGGTGGGGTTTAATGCTAGTATGGGAGAGCCGTGTACTTGACATTCTACTAACTGCGGCTTCGTTTCTCGTTTCAAAGTAGGATTAAATTTAATTCACCATCCTAAAAGGGAGATGAGTTTTAATGCCATCAAAACGTGTTATTCTCAGGACATGGTAAATGAAGGAAAAAAGGAAGTGAAAAGACCCTGACAATCTTCTTTTTCAACCGGTATTTTTGTATTTATTTCAACTTTGTGCAACGATCCAGTGGTTGACGTTCGTTGACGCGTTCTCAATTTTTTGCTTTTAAGAAAAGAAAACGAAAAATGGAAGAAAGGAAGAGGAAGAGAGTCTCAGCTTTTTTCAATAAGTTTCACAGGCAGCATACGCATTTCCGTTGCAGAAAAGTCGTTCCGAACAATGCCAAGCAAATGGGAGACCTAACCCTCTCACGAACTGGGAAAGAAGGAAATGCAAATTATCCTTTTGATTCCCCTTCTCTCGCTTCCTCCATCTACCCTTGTGGAAATTTCTCATTCGGAACCAACAAGTTGCTATTTGAAGATGGGCAGATTGCATGAACTTGGAAGCAAGGACGGCGGCGTTGAAGAGGGGAAGCTGTGTAAAAGAGGGTGAATTTGGTGGAGCGTTAGAGAAAGAGGTGATTGTGGCTTCGCTGAAGTCGTGGAAACGCCGTCACTTGGAGTAGAGAAGAAATGTCCGTAGTGTCCTTCGTAGTCATCGCCAATGCATTCGGAGAAAAAAAACAGGATATGCTTTTTCATCTTTTTTTATTTAACAAATCTTGACAATAAAGTGATACTACTGTCTTCTATAAATTAAATTAAAAAGTTTTAGAGATACAGAATATATAGAAAAAACTCATAAAAGTCACTCACATATTTACGGAAACTGATTTGACTTTCGCCTTCGTCAGTCACTTGGGTAATGAAGTGAGAGTTCTCTCCTCGATTTACATGGAATAACCCTAAATGCAAACCCTAAATTAAACATGTAGTTCAATACGTCGTGGTAACTTTGTTATACAAATAATAGACGTGGAATAACCCTAAATGCAAACCCTAAATTAAACATGTAGTTCAATACGTCGTGGTAACTTTTGTTATACATCAATTTAGTGTTCTTCGTTTCAAGCTTCTGCATTTCGAGCCAGATTATTTGTGAGCANATGGAATAACCCTAAATGCAAACCCTAAATTAAACATGTAGTTCAATACGTCGTGGTAACTTTGTTATACATCAATTTAGTGTTCTTCGTTTCAAGCTTCTGCATTTCGAGCCAGATTATTTGTGAGCACGCTACACACAGTTGAATAATAAGTAGCGTCGCTCGGATACATTTAGAAATTCATTTTTTTTAAATAAATGAAATTGCACATATTTAAAATGAAAGATGACAATTATCCAGAAAACAATTTTTGTAATGCTACCTCATTTCTTTTCTAACGTGAGAAAATGGAATATTCATAAAATGTACCTAGTAAAATATTATTTTTCAACTTATAGGAAACATCTTCGGATGTGTCTGAGTAGACCCAGAGATGAGATATTAAGACGGTGGTAATGAAACAAGGTAATTCTAGTAATGATCTTCAACAGTGCGAGTCTATGTGTCTTGCACATACACACCTATACTTAACCCAGTATTCGAACCTACAACTTCTAGCAACAACTTACTCCCTATCCAACTAAACCTCCAGACTCAAGATGATGAGCGTTACAATAAGCTGTATTAATTTTTGGTAGGATCTCAACAGAAATAAAACCTACGTAAATGCTCTTTACATTTTAACTATACATTTTCTAAAATAATGAACTATTAGAAATCAGAAGCAAATATTAAGATGAAAGACTATTCGCCCGAGGGTTCTAATGACATAGATGTCGACGAGCCGTAAAGCCCCACAAAAAAAAAAAGTATTCGCTCAAGTAAAGAAGAGTGGAAACGTGAGTGTACCAAATAATTTAACTTGCAATTATATCGTACCAGTCGCTCAAAAAATAAAAGGAATGGATTGATACAAATATTCGACGAATGTGTCCAATTCGAGAGTTAGATTGGTGGAAAGGATGAAATCAGATCTATCCATCTTCCTTACACTCCAATGTATGAGTGCTGATTACAACCTTGGCGATGGAGGATGCACGCTCCACGAAAGCGGAGGATGTGGCAATGGAGGTGGTGACTTCAGTGGTAGCACTAGCAACGCCGCTAAAGATCTTTTGTAGCTGTGGAATCTCCCGGGAAAACGGCATTTTGTTCCTTCCTCTTTTTTTCTTCTCCTTTCTTTGCGAGAGCGAGAGAAAGAGTGGGTTGGCGGGTGGAAAGGCGGGAACGAACGACAGCGGCGACGGCAGCGGCAGTGTGAGAAACCGGCCGGGTCGTCCCCCTCGCTCCCTTCACCAACACAACCCTCTTCCTCAACACGAGCCTCCGCCCGCGGGGTCTCGTGCTCGAGTCTCGGCGACGATGGCGACCCGGGCGGAGCGGGGTTTTCCCTGTACCCCCTTCCTACCATGCGACCGCAAACCCCACCACTCTCAGCGTCTCGGTCCTAGGATCGTGTGCGGACGGCGACAGGAACCTGCGAAACGGGTTGGCAAGACATGCTGCGACGGTAACGTGCAGCAGATCGTATTCTGGTCAACTGCCACGGAGGCATTTTTATTGAATTAGAAAGTAGGGATTTGATTTATCGTAGAAATGCAAGGAAACCGCCCAACGATACGCATAAAGCGTTCAAAAGCGAGATCAAACTGACGGAGTGGAATCAAGATTTCTCTAACGATTATTGAGGACGAGTTCCCAACACTCTACATGTTTGTTTAGCGTATTGACGAAAATGCAATTATATATAACCTAGTCAACTTCTTCGTATAACAAACGGAAAATTCCATTAAACAGTCCACAAAGAAAATATTTTCAATTAAGTTAATTTAAATACTGCTTTTCTGTATGCACTAATTTCTTTACAACATTATTTCTTATTGGTCGTAATTTTGACATCTTATCACGTTTTTTTTCACAAGATTATTTCGTAGCATTATTTAAATTGTGAATTGTTCAACATTATTAATTATTTGAAGTGTGTCATCAGCCAAGAAATCTCTAATAAAGTATCAGCAACAGAACTTAAATTTTCTACATTCGTGGCTTTTGTTTCCAGGTGCTCCTAAACGAAAACTCCTTTTCAAAAGAAATCTAAATATTGGCACAAAACAAATAAAAATGAAAAAGTATTTCCATCATGACGATATTTAATTGCTATGACTGAAATTTTTCTAAACGAGTCATCAGAGGTTAAAATTCTTATTGTTGGCGTTTGACTGAGCTTTTTCTATCCAAAATTCGTAAGACTTTAATTTTTTTAGAATTAACATTTTTTGGCAAGAGAATCGAATTTTCCTTTTGATGATTTATAAATATATTATTAATTATTAATTATACCTAAATGCAAAGTATCGTCGTAAGTGGTATAATATATAGAGAATATTGTTTTCAGCTGAACTTCTATTTCTATTTATTTGAGTGCGTGTGATCGGAAACACTTAAAATACAAATTTTCCATCAGTCATACACATGCCAAAGTGTTAGTACAAACGGTAAAATTAATTCATTTTCAAATTAAAAATGCAATAACAAATTCAGTTTAAGAAAAAATCACCAATAAAAAACAATTAAAAATGACATTTCTAATATTACATTAGATTATATTAAGATATTTCCTATTATTTATATTTTTCTTCTTCTCTTAAAATGTTATAATTTCTGTAAATAATTATAAGAAAAAATAGTCGCAGTCGATAAATGTGTTGTCAATTCGGATTTTTTGTTTCATATCCCTACTCTGCTTTTTGTAAAGAATTTGTTGCCGACGAAGGTTTATCTAGGAGAAATTTTGGAGAAATTTTGTTTTTGGAAGGAGAGAGATGTATCATTAAATAATTATATTTCTCAAATAAATCCAAGATATTTCTGACTTATTATTTTACAATAACTTTTTAATTCCGTATTTTAAAAAACGAGAATGTTACGAATAAGTCAGGGTAATTTCCGTTTGTTCTATATCTGACACAATTTTATTCATCTTCCTCGTAGACCGCCTATATATTGTGAGCTTTCTGGGAGGAAAGGAATAATTATTTTTACATAATTCGCTCATAGATCTGGCAAATTCTATAATTCTTCATTAAAAAATAAGCTATTTTATTTCAGAAGAGTTTATTCCATTTAAGAGAATGACCCGATACTGTATAAACATTAGTTTTGTTCCTCTCAAATTAATACTCTTTACTTTTTCGTCATCTTGTTTATTAATATTAGTGGCTGTCAAATTAGAATGTTTATATTTCACATACATAGGTAATAAGTAATATAGGTTATCAGTAGTTAGATTCTATTCTTATGTTGATCTTACTGAGGCAAATTACGCAGTTCTTAACGAAATCTTATTAAGGCATGAAAATTATTAAAAAACGATCAAATGATAAAAAACAAATAAATGTGAAGATTGATAATTTTAGATCTACGACAAAATGAAAACAAACTACTTTGCGCTGGCGGAATGAATTTATTTTCTATTCGCCTGTAAACTTAATTATTCCTTTTCATAATGTCCAGAACAGGTGGATATCTACACACGTACTGGAAGATGATTCTTTTTTATTTTAATGAAGAAAACCGTGTGAATTGCGTTCTGGCTCTGAACTTAAAATCAAGATACCACTGCTAAGATATGTCCTTCCGCACTTCTCATTAAATACTTCGCCATACATCAGAAAAATACTGTCCGGAACAATGAGTCTCATTTAATTTAATTTCGCTTTCTCAACAGTTTCTTGACATGCAGTCACTGCATTCATTAATAATGCAGTTTTAATTTCTTTTTTCTTTCTTAGAAAGTGTTAATATATGCTTAACAAAACACAAAGGCGTATTGTGATAGGAAGAAAAACTAACTCAAATTTAATCTGAAAACGATGTAATGTTTTGGATATTATACCATAGAAACGAGACAAAATGTTATAAAATTTTTATCGGTTTTTGATACGGTATTTTTAACAATTTCGGATGAGTCATTTTCCAGGTTGCACGGTGATTACGAAATAAAGACTCTACGTTTCATCTTCAACGTGAGAATATCTTCATGGGTGATTTCTGTCGCAAATTCCTATCATTGCATGGAGTATTGATGTATATGATATTTGTGGTGAACACATAAAAAAATCATTGCCAGTATCTGCTCATTTGGAAAGTGAAAGTTGTGCCTTACAGAGTATATATTGTGGATTTTTATATAATAAAAAACTAACACTTATTTGAATTTTGTTTGTATTAACCTTACTTCCCTTGTTCAGTTATCATCTTTCATATACACTGTGCAAACTGTACGCTATCTAACGATGATCTACACATTCTCTTCATAACTCGCAATTTCAGTGATAAAAATTATAAAAATATATATTTGGTTTGACTCGATTAATATTAGATACCTGTACTACAACATATAATAATTTCTCCTAGTCAAACATATTAAAAACGAGATATTAAAAAACGATACCACTTAATTTTTAGAACCAGCGGTATATAGTTTGATAGGAATTTATTTCTGAGTGAAACCATATAAAAGTCTAGACGAGATGTATGCTATTTTAAATTTTTACCCATCACCTGCAAGAGGAAATTCATGTGGTTTTCATGAAATCCATATGCGGGTAATAGCCACATCTTGACTTATAGTATAGTACATTAAGTTTAAACCCAAAAATTCAAAGATAAAAGTTCTAACCTACGCCAAATTGCTCTTTACCTTCCTCTTACTTAGTACAAAAAAGGTACACCAAATAGAGAGTCGGGTTTCGGGAGGAAGGGGTGGAAGAGTGAAATTTCCTTTTTTAACAGTTTTTCGCTAATATCTCGAAAACTATGAGGTCTTGCTAAAATTTTGAGGCATATTAAATTAAATTACATTAGCTTTTCAATAAAAATAGTTCTTACATTTTTGTACTGCGATTAACGGTTACAGAGAGGATAAAAAAAGAACAATTATTTCTCCATTTCCTACAAATTTCTCGAAATCACTTGAAAATCGCAAGTTTAAATATATGTAACTCCTATTTTGACCATAAATTTATTATTCATTATAAAATACAGTCTCGGTAGCTCAAGGTGCTCGCTTGTTACAAAGAAACCCCGGGTTCGATTCCCGGCGGGGTCAGAAAATTTGTTGTTTCACTTCAATGACTGATTTCTTATAGCTAAGATGATGGTAAATTACCCTCTGAGACAGTACTACCAGTTCTTACTTGAAACCGGTATTATAGATTATATCTGATCGCGCTTCAACCCAAAATGTTTCACGACGTGTCTTAGTAAATTACAATTATCTCAAAAAATCACCAAATCCAAACATTTAAGAAGAAAAGTTTTACTTTATGTCAAATTGTTCTGCAACCTGTTGTGTGATACAAATTTAAACAACATAGCGATTCGAGTTTTGGTGAGACGAGGTAGAAAATGGGTGAAATTGTCTTTCTCAGCAGTTTTTCGCAAATATTTCGAAAACTATGAGGTCAAGCTTCTGAAACATCAAATTCTTAGAAAGAAGAATCCTTTACATTTTTTGTGCTGCGGTAACAATTACAGTGAAATTGAAGGGGGTAAAAATGTATTATTTCCAGATTGACAAAAAATGTAAAGAAATCCTAATTTTCGCAGCACTGTGAAATCGTAATTTTCGCTTCGCTTTCCATTACTTATTTTTTGCATTCTTTTATTATAGTTACGCGGGAGTAGATACAAAATTTTAAGCTATCTATATAGATGGCATTAGGACCGTTGCCGAAAATATAGTAAAGTCCCAGAATTTAGTTTGTTGTGCAGTGACTTAAATGACTGATTTAGCGCGCTGAAAGAGAAAAATTCATTTTTTTTTTCAAAAGTGTCTGGTAAGTAAACCCACGTAGACTCCAACCTCACCAGGGTTCGTTACCGTGATCCTCAGTCGGTCATAACGAGAAATACATACGGATCATTCTTGTCGTCCGAAAATAGACCGTTTCAGAATTGGCTGAAAACGCTTACTTCTGTTCAATTCCACGAAAAACTAAGATTGATTTGTTCATTTTATTAGAAAGTCCAGGAGTGCGGTGAACGCAATATAATAATACAATCATACTTAAATGAATCATAATATTTCGGTACTCTAAGGTTTTGAATATTCTTTTGCCTCTGAGTGAGTTGATAGAATTTTCATCATATGAGATCGCTCAGGTCGACGTTGGGCCAGACTGACTGGGTTCAGCATTGCTATGTTCTCAATTGCTACACAGTATTTTACGGTAATAATATTTTTTATTACAATAAATTACTTTAAAATAATATTGAATAATTAGAATTATCAATACAAAGTCTCAAAACCTAATTAATTACTATTCTATGTAATTACCGGATGAAAATGAAAGTTTCTTGGCAAGGCACGGTCGATTTAATGGTTCGATCCAGGTGGCTGAAATTTCCAACTATTCAAAAATTGTAATTAATTATCTACAAACGGTTGAAATTAACACTCTTCGTCGGAAGGAAGCTTGAGTTTCTTCACCTATGTCAATATTTTTCACAGGTATTTTCAGTTCACGGAGCCGTATTCTGACATCTTGTGTCGAGGGATTTCTGATTTGATGATTCAAAGATGCGTGAAATTAGAAATAATAGAAACTGGAGAAAATAACTGGATACTCAAAAACATTTCGATTGGTAAAACATCACTTAATAAAGTCTATGATTTACGAATAAAAGATGGAAGAAATATTGTTCCTGGCAATGGTCGCTGTTATTCACACGTTTACGGCAGTCCGCCGCATCTAAAATCACAATTTAAATGTATTGAAAACAATTTAAATGTATTAAAACCCTGCACTGGACGTGGCTTGGAGGGACGTTCAGGGCATTGCTGGAACTTATCTTTTTCCTACAACGAAACCCCCTTGAATCCTTGTTGACGACTCGAACACCGTTGACATTTTTTGACCGACAGTGAATGGTGCTGATTGGTTGGGGGGTTCCCGTTGACATAATGTAAGGAAGCGAATGCTTGTGTCACACAGTACACTCATTTATCTCTTTTCTTTAAGTAAACTAAAATCATCACATCAAATGAAATCCATTTTAACTTCGAATGAAAGTACTGTTCACTTTTAAAAAATTGCATGGTAAAAATTAAATTTCGTTCGTTCTTCTTGTCACCCCCGTCGCTGACTCAATTCGTGACATTTTCGTGCAACTGACTATTGTTTTTCTTTCTTTATGCATTTTATTTCGAAAACTTTACCTACAAATGCTTAATGCAAACCATAATTATACTTACAAAGCTGAATAAAACCCGCATAGGTTAATCTTGCCACAATATTTTTTAATATAATTGAAGCTCATAAGATATTCTTTACAATATTATGAAAAATTTCACGGAATCACGGTGGTAAACTATTCAAAAGTCTCAACGAAACATGTAAACAAGTTTATCAGTCGTATCTCAACTCATCGATCTTTGCAAATTAATGAAATATCTAGACGATTTTACTGGATAAACGACAACATGACAAAATAAAGTAAAGCTTTGTAATACAGAAAAAAGTCAATTCAAACAAAGATTAAATAAATTAATTTCCGAATGCCATTCTTCTCTTAGTTTCTCACTAAGAAGTCAGTCTTACACAAAGTCAGGTTGTGAAATATTTTTGATGAAGAAATAATACAGATTACCGGTTCCAAGTCTTAAAATTACGGTAGTAATTCGCAGACTGTCACTTTTCCATCGTCTTATCTGCGTGAACTGAGACATTGAAGTGAAACACAACAAATTTTCTGACCCCGCCGGGAATCGAACCCGGAGTGAGTAAGCGAACAACTGGAGCTAACACCCCGTCGCCACTGGTGGAGCGGATAATACGAGAATCGATTAGAAATTGAAGTGGTGAGATTCCCANTTGAGAAATTTATAGAAAATGGAGAAATAATCGTTCTTTTATCCCCTCTGTAACCGTTGATCGCAGTACAAAGATGAACAGAACTATTTTTATTGAATAGCTAATGTAAATTAATTTAATATACCTCAAAATTTTAGCTGGACCTCCAAGTTTTCGAGATATTTGGGGAAATCTGTTAAAATGGGTAATTTCACCCCTTTTCCTCCCTCTCCCTCCGAAACCCTACGCTTTATTTGGTGTAATTTTTTGCACTAACTAAGATAAAGGTATAGAACAATTTGGCGTAGGTTAAAACTGTTATCTTTGAATGTTTGGGTTTGGTTGTTTTTGGCCTAATTGTACAACAAGGTTAGACGGGTTGGTAGAGAGCTGTTTCCGGGTTGTTAGAGGGCTGGAGATATCTCTATATAAAATTGAACATGAAATTGTAGGAAGAAGATGTTACACTGTGAAGAGGTCAATTCCAAGCGTAGTGAAACTGCGAGAATGCGCAGAATGAATATGTTTGTACCTCCATGTATATGAGGTTATTCATTGTACTGTCACAATTTATTGATGCAAACATTTATAAGAATGGGCTAGTAGTGACAGTTAATATTCCAGTTATTTATGTACCAAATATATTTTATCTTTTGCATGAAAATATTCTACTAGCCAAACGTTCGTGGGAACTGAGTTAAAATTTTACTAAGTTTTATTGGCGAGAGTGACCAAAGCATAAATTGGACGTAAACAGGAAAAAAGGGTGCACGTTCGCAGTGTTTGTTTGTACGTGATTAAAAGATTGTTCTTATTTTCGACTACTTTTATCTAAGATAAACGTAACAGAAGTAACATAATTGAATAGTATGACATATGAATTGGTAAAGTTTTGATACGGAATACTTTATTATGCAGAAAGGTGTGAAAGATTTCTCAACCAAGAGCTAGTAACGGACAAACAGATGAGAAATATTTGGTCTCAAAACGTAAAAACAACCATTCACAAAACCAAATCTTCTTCTTCCGAGCATTAGGAATCGCCGCTATATGTTGGATTACAATAAATTTATAGATATGACTGTTTTAGGGACTCATGTTCTTATGGAGGATAACCTGATATTTATCAGAATTGTATTATTATTATTAAACGGATGACTAGAATGAAATGAAGGGGGTGAACTCTTGAACCAGTACCTGTTGCAGGAATATCGAAATAACGTTAATTATTACACCTGAATTGATTAACGTGAATTACCCGTGAAGATTTTCATTAAACGGAAGGAAATATTATTTTAGTTTCTTTATAATTTCTCGGGGTTATTATTTGTTTTGATTTTTAAGTCTCGTTTTTTCACCTTGACTCTAAGGGTCGAGATCATTAAATGGAGCCCTTCTCCTTGAAGAACCTCGAGAGAAGAGGACATCAACCCTTGCGCCCACGCATTTGCTGAGCTTGCGTCGGTCAGCATCCGCCGTCACTGACCATTCCAAAGCCTCTTTGTCGTGGCTAGGTTGCGTTCGTTCTCATCGAACGTGCTTCCACCTGCTCCCGACGTCCATCGGGCCGCGCAGCCGGGTCGCGTTGCATTGCGCCGTTCCTTCTTTTTTTCTTCGTTTTTTCAGAGCATCCTGCTGCTGCTCGCCGCCCTGCGTACGTCGGTCGTCGTGGCGTGCGTGGGGAGTGTGTCCTGCTACAGCAGCAACCAGCGTCTCCGTCGCCGACATTTTTTTCTCTTTTTCTCTCTTTCTCTCTCTCTCTCTCTCTCTCTCTCTTTCTTTCTTTCCCTCTCTCTTTCTTTCTCTCTCTCTTTCTTTCTCTCTTTCTTTCTCTCTTTCTTTCTTTCTCTCTTTCTTTCTTTCTTTCTTTCTCTCTTTCTTTCTTTCTCTCTTTCTTTCTTTCTTTCTTTCTTTGAGTTCTTGAGTTAAAAAAATTTAAAAAATTATGAATAGTCTAATGTGATATTTGTTAATGATATTATATAAGTGATATTTTTGTTAAAGATTTCTTTTTCAACTCAATACAAATACTATTTTATAATACCTTGAAATTGCTATATTTTTGCTTTACACTTTTATCTCGAATCTTTTTAATGTATGTTAAGCATTAAATATGCAAGATTTGAAACTTTTGAGAAAGCTAGTCTTTGTTTTCTATAATACGTGCTATTTTATTATAGTTCAAAAATACTTTACGTTCTAACAAGCAGTTTAAACTGCGTATATCCTGTAAACTCACTTGTTATATAAGTGCCCAGTATATGCTACATTCAAATCCGATTATACTCACAAAAGCAATCATCTTTTGCAAATAGCTGAGAAAAATGTAAAATAACATTTTAGGATGGTTTTTGTAAGTGTAGAATATGTAGTTTAAAAGGAACAAATATTTTATCAGAAGTCGCCAAAATATTTATATGAATTTAGGGATATGCATCTAGGGAATACCGAGGATTATAGATGAATACTATTGTCTATACACTATGGCGAGTGAATTAGACAGTTATTATATGGATTGGAGAGTACCTAGAAGAGTACAGATCAATCCTAGCCATATCCAGTTCCTTGAGATCTGATCTTTTTATTGCCGATTCCTTACTCATGTATTGTTCTTTTTACTATTTCAGTACCTTTTTCCAATATCGTTCACCTAAGCTGCAACCTTACCATCATCACGACCACAACCCCACTGCTATGCATCTCAGAACTGTAATTTTAATGAAGGCTGGTGGCTACTTGCTCGTATTATGATGACTACTCGTCATTCAATTGAATTTAATTTCATGATTACAATTTATGAGGTTCGCAATCATCCATTAGCACTTCAAGTGAGAATTGAATAGTATTTCACAAATGTTGCGTCTCTTCCTCGCAATTATCTCTGTTGATGTGAGTTTTCAAATAGCTTTTCACACTTCCGTGTTTCATGCTTTCAAATCGAAGCATGCAAGTAGTAATTACACCTCCCTCTTCTCTATTTAAATGTCCATTTTTGACATTTGAATTTTGGAAAAAGTAAATGAAGTGAAGGGAATGTGGGTACTTGAGAGGGTCGTTTTCTTTATTGTAAAAGGCGAGTTTCAGGGAATGAGATCTGCTCCTCCTCCTAACCACAGGATTGAGTCGAGGAATTGAGAAGGAGAAACGATGGGGTGCGGGGAAACATAAATTACAAAGCCGAAATGGATCCGTAGTATAACAGGAATACCCTTGCCCCCCTCGATGCGAGAAGATCAGATCTCTCATTCCCTCAGCAGTAAATAAGAGAGCAATGACCATTTCTATTACCAAACGTGTAGAGGATTGGAAGCGCGTAGGAGCGACACTCCTGTTCGACTTAAATCTTGGGACCGCTGCTCCTTTTCGAACACTTTCCCCTACGACGTTGTTTTATTTTGAAGTTTGTATGTACAAGTTTAAGAAGAGAGGTAAATGAAAAAGGTCATGAAAAATATACGTATTTTTTATTCAAATGACCCAGCTAATATAGCGTTGACCCAGCATATAGCTAATACAAATGACCCGGCTTTTTACCAATTTAGAAAGATTTTGACCACCACTATTGAGATGTCAAAAGTCAAACTATTCCTGAACAGGCCCCGAAGGAGCTCAAGGGGTTCGCGGAGGGTAAAGCTTCGCAATTCCTTGACCTCGGCACTAGGAGGAGGAGATGTGGTCTGCATCTCGCTCCGGTCGGTGTGATCCCAGGATGGAACTCATTTTACAGCAGGCTGAGTAGGACTGAGAGTCAGTCTGGATGTTGAGGTNCTCTGGAACTCATTTTACAGCAGGCTGAGTAGGACTGAGAGTCAGTCTGGATGTTGAGGTGTGATGAAAAATCCTCACCTCACCGGGGATGGAATCCCGGCCATCCAGTCAACAACTCAGCACTCTACCTACAGCCACGCTGACTCCACTATTGAGATGTACTAGATGAAATTAATAAGAGTTATTGTACGGTAAATATACTGATAAAAAAATGCTTGACAATGTCAAATTTGGCACATCTCCCCTAACTATTACGCTCTCATCGACAAATAGGAGGGTTATTCACTTTCAGTTATCAAATAAATACGCTTTAATTACATTTCATGGTTGGATCTATAAGAATCTCGAACCTGAGGAATTCAATTAAATATGAAATTCCACCCCTAAACATGATTGAATATATAGCACTGGTCAATAAATCAATGTTTCTTATTATTTTAGGTTTAGTTGCTTCACAGAAAAAAATATTGAAATTTGAATTTGATTTTGAAAATTTCATTTTCTTTTGTTGTTGTTGTTGTTGTTGAGGTGGAATTCGCAGTATTTTGGTCTATTCGTCCACCACTTCAAACTTCTTATAGCGTTTGACACGAATAAAGGGATAATATTTTATTTCACTATTATTTTATTGCTTTTATAGAACTCAAAACTTTAAATAGTCAACACGGAATCATTTCCAGAAAAAAAAGAAAATGAACAAAACTTTTTCAGTTGATGGATCAGTCGCCTCGGATATATCCTCCATTGAACCTTCGCCTGTCCGTCCAATCCCTTCCTCAACATCCTTTGTCTCCTTCCGTTAATCCACACTGTCTGAGCCGCCCAGCCATAGTTACCCCACCCATCGCGCGTGCCTCCAGCGTCTGGCGGGCGTTTGGTCACGCCGGCGGCGGCGGCGATGGAACTGTATGCGGGAGGCTGGGCGGGTGGGTGAGGATGGGAGCGGGGGTCGGTCTCTGAGGTCGTCGTTCGCGTCCATGGGAACCGTCGCCACGCCACCACCGCGCCGCGCCGCACCGTCCCACCCCTGCCCTCCCGCGCGTGCTCCCACCCGGAGAAACTGCGTAGCAGCCGCCTCCGCCGCAGCTACTGTTGAGGCTGGGGGATGAGAGAGCTTCCAGAAGAATCTTGGAGAGGGAGAAGGCGATTCTGAGAAAAGCGCTGCTGTTGTGCGACGCGGGATTTGAGATCAGGAACTAGGGATTTGTATGAAGTTTTCGGAGTAACTTGGTTGTCCTGGATAACGTCTCGCGTTAGAGGAATTGGAGGCTAAAGGGAGATGTTGGTGTTACAGGGGTGCACACCCCTCTTAATCGACATGAATGTTCTGACTGCACTATTCTTATGAGACCTACCCCCTTCGAAAGAAATATTGAACAAAATCAAACATATGTTATCAACACCTCATTTTTTTGTGCAATTACAATAAAATTCTTACAATAGATATTTTGTTGTTGTTGTGAGAAACTATCTTTTGCATAAGTATCCCGTAATTATCTCAAACTTCATACAAAAAGACAAATAATCAAAAATTTACTATAGTGAAAAATAAAAAAAATAAACTTGAAGAAAATTACAATATATTTGCTAATGACAGAGTGTTTTAGCAACTAATAAAACGATGAAAATTTTGGTATTTTGCCGTGGCTCATTTCATTCATGTTGAGAGATATATAATTATTTCAATCTATGCTTGAGATTATATCATCGTAAATCAATACATTTTAACTAAACCTATTTTCAAACTTTTCGAACTGAATACGTTACTTGTGTGTTCTATTAATTTTCTTATGTATCTTAAATTTTAGTGACTCTCCCCGACCTCTGTTTGATGGTGTGTTCTTTTATTGATACAAAATGGGATTTACATAATGTAATTATAAATTATGAATGTATAAAATCATTTCAGAGGCAATTTGGTTTTCAAATTTTCTGGATAAACAACTCGTGAAAGATGCGTGTTAGTATTTTAAAAATGTCATAAAAGATTCGTTATGATGCTACCTATAAGTTCTGAAACCAATATTGTACATGTTTTGTGGCAGATCTTATGCTAGCGTGTAACTCACATTTCTTTTCATAATCATGTAATGTGATACAAAACACTTTTATTACAAAAAAAAATTAAGTAGCAAATACCTCTTAGATATTATTATCGTGATATACTTATGAAGTTCATTAGAATACTAAAAGGGAACAATAAATGGTCTCATTTCTAAATAGTTTTTGAAATAATGGCAGCCTTTGTAATAAACTGGGGTAAATTGAGATTTTTNTTAAGTAGCAAATACCTCTTAGATATTATTATCGTGATATACTTATGAAGTTCATTAGAATAGTAAAAGGGAACAATAAATGGTCTCATTTCTAAATAGTTTTTGAAATAATGGCAGCCTTTGTAATAAACTGGGGTAAATTGAGATTTTTGAGTTCACGCTTTAGCAGTTCCCGTTTTGATGGAGAACGAAGTATAAATATTTTCAGTTACCCCACTTTATTATATTTAATTACTATTATTATTACTATTATTATTATTTGTTAATAACACTTTTATGCAACCGAAAATTACCCAGATAATAAAATTTGATGTAAAATGACAAAAATTTGTAATTTTCATGCAAAAGTTATGCGACATTTTTCTTCAATTTTCTCATAATATAATGCTTATTTTTAAATGGTATTTCATTTTTCAATGATTATTTAACAGTAGTAATTTGTATAACGAACACAAAAAATTACCAATCATTCAAAAATTTACGTCCAATTAGGTTTTTACTTTTGTATTAAATACGAGAAAATGATGCGAGTTAATTTTAGAATTGAGTTTTCTATTTGTTTCAATCAACAACATGTCTATTGGGGAAGGTTATTTGCCAATTGAGATGAAGTATATTTTATAAATATCTAGATAGTGTTTAAAATACTATTAATTCTTCTAAACAAACTTGTGCTGAATATCCTTGAATATGCGCTGATAAAAAATTTTAAATCAATAGTTGCTTTAGCATTCACCATACATAATACTCCAACAATTATTTATCAAAACATTCAGTAATCCAAAAATGTGAGAAAAAATAAACATTTAGGAACGAAAATAAAAAATCCCAAATGCCTAATTATATCTCTCGCGTGGAATTATAACCAGTCACGGAAAATAATAACCACCATGAAAAATAAATATTCTGCTTTAACAGCTATTAAACTAGTTACTGGTAACATAATTTCGAGCGTCCTTGGTAGTATAGATCATCATTTTATACTAAATATGTCATCATAAGCTACTTAGTATGTCGCCATTTGGAGTAACCTTGATACTTGAAAGCAAAGGTGTAAACAAAATACTCTCCAGCAACTAGAAGAGAAGGGGAATACTTTGCTAGTTACTTTGGTTCGCCAATTTGAACGTCAGACGAGGTATCAAGTGGTTTCCCTTTGAGATTTGAGCAAGGCAATGAATACTCAACATAATAAGCAAGTAATTAGTATTCTCGGTGTGGTTGATTGTTCGAGATAAATTGAAGCCATTACATACTATGATATTGAATCATGAGGTAAGTCTATTATAAATAAGTTTGAAGCAAAATTATACTGTTTATGTGGTAGCATTGATCATATGAGATCGTCGAAAAGAGTTTCCGTCTACGTTTGCTTAATCTTTTGAGACAGCAAAGCAAATTTCACGACCACACAACTATTCTGACTTCCTAATTGGTGAAGTTTTTATTTACTATGAACTATTGTTATTTTTCATTGAGAATGGAGGTTGATTTAGGAGTTTAAGTTTTAAAAAATGATTTTAAACTCAGAATTGACTATATAATATTTTAGCATGATTATTTTGCCACTTCAAATGATTAGATGTTATAACATTAAGTCGAGAAATAAAATACATATGTCTACTGTAGATATGTCTACCGCAGTTTTGCACATCAAAAGTAATGAGGGTATGAAACCGATATTTCAATTACGAGGAACGTTAAGTATTAATTATGGCTTATGTGTACGTAAGTATAAATGCAAGGACATTGATAATAAATGTCTATTTAATATTTCATTTCAAAGGAAGTGTGATTGATTTTCGTCTGTATATTTCTGGTGTAGAAGAATTCCCGCAAAGAAGAATTTGTGAAAGTTGTTGGAAATAAATTTCATTGAACCAAATCGATCTCACTGATTGGTTTTTAATTTTCTTGTCAAATTGTTTGAGACCAACCAATCATTTTTCAATTTCCAATCGTGGACATCCCTGCCGCGCTTTCAAGTGCACCTTCACCGATGACTAAGGTCCTCCGCCAGACTGTTTGCTGCTACCCCGCCGACTCCGCCGCCGCCTGCGGTCAACCGGATGCCGTGACCTCGACCTTCGCAAGTGTCCTCTATGGCTGCCTGGTGGGTTGCCCCGCCCACGCCATCGCCATCATCCCCGCCGTTGTCGTCTGGACCTCCACCCTACCGGGCCAGCCATAGCCGCCGCCTCCTCCACGGAACTCCTCCGATCGCAGCTGCTTCGTTCTCCCTGACCTATTCCACGCGCCATCGCAGTGGCCCTCGCTGCGCCTGCTGAATATACAACCCGCTCGACACGGAGACTCTGGTCTGGTGGAACCTGTTGGCAAAAGCAGCAGGAGCGCTTTCGCTACTTGAAGGTATTTACGTCGATAATAATGAGCTTCAGTCTAATAAGTGTAAACAGGTATGCTGATATGTTTGTTTAGACTGGCGTTTGGGTTCATATAAATGGTGAAGTACTGGATGTTACGAATCATGGTTTTATGTGTAAGAGAACCGATGCGACAGAATATATTCATGTTATTTTACTTTACAATACGAATATTTGTTTTGCTTATAATATGGTGCTCCATTAACCCATTTCCTCAACTCATTAATTATACTATTTACATCCATTACATAAATGTAATATAATTAAAGTGATACGATCTTATTTGAACTCCACGCAATATATTTTGTGAAGTTTTTACGAAATACAGATTTTTAACACTTAACGAAGCGCCCAAACAGGGTTGAAATATTGTATATAGAGAATCTATATGTTAAATTTCGTATCCAAATCATCATCGCATCGCCCACCCTCCCAGTCCCACATATCGAACATCTTTTCCCTTTTAGCGCCGGCGGTACCCCTGCACGATACTTCCCGCTCGACAACCCCTCCGCTGTTCTCGGCAGCGCCGGTGGTGGTTCCACTGCGCCACTTACCCGCTGCCGCGTCTTCTCCGTCCTTCCCCCACCGCCCCCATCGCCATACCCCGGACCTACACCACGCATGGGTACCGTGCGCAGGCACCACAGTGCGCGTGGGCGATGGAGGAGGCGCATTGGCACGCATTCACCGCCGGGTAGGCACGCACTGCGTATTGCAACCTCGACGGACGCAACGGCGGAGGCACAGCAGCGCGCCCCAGCTGCGTCTGAGGGCGATGTCCTCCGCCAAGGGTAACCTTGCTGCGTTGAGAGATCGTGCGCCCTGCCAGGTTGCGGGGATCGGGTTGCGTCGCCGTGTTTTGTCAACAGAAAGGAAAGGATTGCCGGAGCAATGGAGAATGGCTTTGGTGGGTGGGAGCGAGGAAGGGGAAGGGAGGTGACCGGCCGGATGCGCTCGGCGGACGCGTAGTGCGTGCGGGATGGCGGATCTGGAGAACGGAGCGCGTATGAGGCTAAGACGATTCCATTGTTTGAGCTCGAGGCTTCCAACATGAAAGGAACGATTCTTTTTAAGCAGACTTTTTGTCAAGGGCAGTAATTTCAAGATTTCTCTACTGAGACGGGAAAGCATCTAACATGGTTAACACCACTTTCTGCTTACGATATTATTTGTGGAGCAATAATGTGGTATACATTTTTTGTTTGGCTAATCGGTACAAGTTCATTTCTATCAATCATTTTTAGACAAACAATGTTTATCTATAATTACGTTCTTTTGAGAAATTCATACTAAAACCATACTCAGAAACAACATGAATAATATTCAACAATTAGTACTGAACGTAATTAGATTTTGACCGCCATTTCACTTTTAATCAGTTCTTGGGGACTGAATTAAAATATAAGAAGACTACATAATATTTCAAGCGGTCACGAATCGGTGCGAACAATATTAACTACAAATAATATTGATCCATAGTTCTTTTGTTTAAATTTGGTCTTTAGGGCTCGTCAACGTCTAGGACATTAGAGCCCTTTTAATCCATTGTGATGAAGTGAAAAAGTATCTGGCAATTTACATAGTTCACTTCCATATATCATATAATTGATTCCCTTAATTTTTTAAATTTCAATAGTTAAAAAATATACCATATAATTGTTTCTCTTAATTTTTAATTTCTAAATGATTGACTTTTTCTAGGAAGATTTCTTATGTCAATAGACTTTTGAATAATTTATGTCTCTTGTGAAAACTCCTCTCCAAAAGGGAGAAATTTCGTTTAATTCATAAATTCAGAAAGTAACCAATTGTTAGCATTGTTAGCAATAGTGTATTCCAGAGTTACGAAATAAATAAAAATATTTAATTGTACGAAAATGTATTAATTGTAGGTTATGAAAATGTATAAAAAATATATTTCATGTAAGGAAAGCAGATCATCCTTTGGAATAAGGAACGGAAATTTCGAATAAGAGAGAAACATAATGATTCTGGAAAAATTTAATATTGCAGTACCAGATGTGATCAATATGATCTAGTCAATTTTAAACAATTTTAATAGTAGATTTCATGAATTCAATAAGACGTCAGTGAGATAATCATTTTACGCATTGCTATTATTCTGTTGCACCCGATTGAATGCCTATAGAAACAATGACCTATATAAGACAATCAATAAATAAAACCGTACTATGCTTTGTTGATCTTGGTCGTGGCTGCCTCATTTGCACAGATATTAATAACGAGAGAAGCGAAGAGGCAGCCATTAGAGAAGAAAGACGCAGTTGAAGACGTTGGCCGTGCTAGCACGGAAGCTGGGTCAGGCGTGGTGCAAGACGGTGGCGCCGCTGACGGCAGCTTCTGAAAAATCTTCTTTCATTTATCATGGAGTTACGATTCCTCTCTCACACACACGTGCAATGAATGGCGGGATCGATATAAAAGAGAATCTGTTCTTAATACCCAAAATTTGGAACGATTAAAACTTATTTTGTAATAAACTCAAATTTGCTCTTTAAGTTAAAAAAAAAAAAAAAGTTGACAGGAAGAATAATGGTACGAATACACGGGCAGTGTTCCTGCTCAGGTATTCTGGGTCAGTGTTGTCAATCGAGTCAGATAACTGACGACCTATGTCATTGAATTTTCTCGTACTTCCGCCATTCGAATTATTATAACTCGAACAACAAATGGTACAATTTGTGCTGAAAGGCGTAAAAGTTCGATGAATAAAATCGATGAATTCTGTAACCTTACATAAGCAGTAACGCAGCTTGAATCTTTACAGTTCTTCATTGTACAGATATACTTTATATAGATACTGGGAAATATATTTCTTTTTTTTTTTCATTCAGAAGAAAATTGTGATAGAAAAGTTAGATAATTTTATTGGTAAATTAAATTTCTAATGCGGGAAAATTGGAAAATTGTTACGAGAAAAACAAAATATTTGATCATTTTTCCACTCGAGGGAGACACCAATCAAGGGTAAATAATGTTAATTTTATATGTATATTATTTTATATAATTTAGCTTTTATCGTCAATAAATAATTGTTGATCGCAATCACATTTGATTCTCACTAAATTCCTGTGTATAAAGAAAATTTACACAATGTGACATTAAAAACGGTACATTTTTGAGATATTCATTATTTATAATCACGTTAATTTTGTAAATAGGCTTACTGATTGGGGTAGAGGTCACGAACGCGAACAGACATAACCTCTATTGGACTTAAGTCAATATTTCAATTTGTCATGCCTCTTTGAGCGTCTATGCGGTCAGCGTTTGCTGGCGATCGCTAATCGTGTCACCAACGGGCAGCGTTCACTGACGGAAGTGACGTTTCACTAGCACTGCCATATCTTTCGTCAGTGATAACACTGACATATAGTAGCTGTCGTGTAACCAACGGTCAGTGCGCTGGCACTGATTTCTCGGAACACTTACAAAGAAATAATGCCCATGTATTCGTACTTTGATTTATTTATACTCAGTGGCGGAGGTAGACCGTAGTCAAGGAGCTAACTGGAGAGAGATCTGAGGAGCATTGCTGTTTGAAAATCATGGTTTTACTACAGAAATTTTATAAATATTGTCTTTTAAATAAAATACATCAATTCATAAAATAGATAATCAACAATTAACAATATTAAAAAGTAATCAAATTTATTAATTATTTGTAATGGAAAAGTATGCCTTTACCTGTGGAGAGTTTAAGTCCAATGGCGGTGAGGCTAACGCCCCCTTGGCTCCCCCTATAGATCCACAACTCATTATACTTGCAGAAAATACATATACATGCAAATTAAACAACCCGCATAACACATATATACACATTAATAAAAGTTGATTTCAATTATGTTGCTCAATTGAATATTACTGATGTCTTTACGATGTTTTTCGTATTGCACATCAGTTGAGATTATTCTCTTTACATATAAACCTTTAAAAACTCCGCTTCCTTTCAGATTTTCTAGCTAGTATTTCTTTAAATTACTATAAAATTTTCGTTGTTGGTTTTTTTTGTTTAAAGAATTAAACATTCGGAGGACCGGGAGACGAAATTTAAATGTTTCCGTAAAGAATTTATCAGCTTAGGATAGCCACAAACTTTCCTTCCGTAGTAATAATTAAAAGAAAATTTCTACATGACATGAAAACATCGAGTTACTAATGGAAAAAACTGTGATATAATGGTATGTGAGGCTGTATAATATTGAAAACCATTTGAGGTTGAGAAACGCTACAATTTGGAATTAAAAAAACAAACGTCAATTACGTAAACAGAATTATATATTTACGTAAATAACAGTTTCCAGCAATTTGTTCATTACTAATTGTCCAATTACGAAAACCAATACACAAAAAATATCACGTTTTGCTTCATGTTTATGGTTCTTTTCAATGCATAGCCTTGGATACATTGAAATCAGAATTTGAAACGTCCATTCGTGCAGTATGAAATTTTTACGAAACGATCAATATTTATGATTTTTGTCCTCTGTTAATATTTATATTGCACTATTATTTAATATATCCCATTTAAAATTCTCATATTGTTTCTATTTTCTTGCAAAAACGACAAAAGAATAAGTAAAGTAAGAAATTCCTTGTGTCAAAGAACGTAAGACACAGCACTTCCTTCGCATCGTAAGTTATATATATAATAATTACTTAAATCACGGCAAAATGTACGACTTTATTGCAATATTTTGATTTATTTGTAACGAGGATTAATAAATTTGGTTTCTTAATATATTTGGCTGGTATAGGGAAATACTTAGAGAATTGAACATAATGATAAATTGCTTCATTTCATAATCTTAAGGTTCTATATGAATTAACATTTTGTAATATTTCTCTGATGCTTCAAGCTATAATTTCGAGCACAAAATTTCATGATAAATATTGTTTTCTCATTAGTATGATAAGTTGAAATATTAATAATATGTAGTATTTACTAATTAATCTGTTTCATTCTCTGATTATCTCCGTCAAATCATTCCAACCTGTTACAGGAAGGATATTTCTTACCAGGTTCATTTGTGGCTCGTTCTTTAAAATAATTTACATTGCCTATTAAAGACAGCCTCTTAATTATTTTCATAAGCACTCCAGTAGTTCTGTAAATAAACTTAATTTCTTTGAACTGAATCTTCCGTTGTAAGTTATGATCTAAATGTGGTGGAATATTTAGATGTCACAATTTTTCATTCATAAACAGGCATGCAGCCAAGAGAGACCCGGATCTTCCCGGACCTTCTTTTATATTTTAATAAAAATAGTGTATACGTATAACATATTGTCTATTTACCTGGTTGTTACACTCTTTTAAAATATTTTAACAACAAATATAATCAATAATTCTTTCTAGATCCATTTCCAAATAAATTTCTGGCTATGAGCCCGCCCACAAACTAAAATGTTAAATTATTTTTCTTGTCCTTGTATACAAATGAAGAAGTTTTGCTATAATAATTCATTGGATAATGATTACTCGTAAGATTTATTCTACCCTCATGTAATGCGAAACTGAACTCAGAAAACCTAAAGTTTAATGATTTATATTTCTTCTTTTTTTTAATTGTTACTAGCATAAGGCGATGTAACATTTGAATGAAATATTAACCCATATTGCGTTTGTACAACAAAGAGTTTTGAAAAAATAATCACTCTACAATTTCATTATAAAATGTGGCTGGGACCATATTTTCGAAAGTTTATCACCTTTATCTTTGTTGACTCATTCAAACTCGAGTAATGTTGTTAATTACAAAATTAAAAAAATTCATTACAAACTGAAAAAGCTACCACTAAAATTATGAACATGACAATGACAATGGACAGTGGAGGCATGATTGATAGATTATATAATCAAATCTGATATTAAAATTTAAACTGACGCGTAAATCTGAACAAATGAATAAACTACCAAAATCTATACTATCAGTGAAGACGTACTGAATACATATTCGTCCCACTGTGAGAGCGATCTTGAAATTTTCATACTTGAATAAAAGTTGAAAACTACAAGAAAACTGATTATATTGCTTACTATTCCAATAAGTGAATATTGAATATCTAAGACAAAATGTTCGACCCTCAATCTGTACAATTTACATCCATTCTTTTAATTTTACTTCATATTTGTTTTTGCTTTCAACTCTGAATACTTACTCTTAGTCATTGCCTAAATGGTTTCCCTGTGGAGCCCCACAAGCTCAATTCGAATTTAGGAGGTCCAAGCTCTGACACTTTCACCCGTCTTGAGAAGGGGAACGTGCTAAATTTAAGGTGAGCCAGGCAAATGAACGCTGCCAAATTTCGTCCAACGAACGAGGAAGGTCACGAAAAGATCACTGCATTGGCACTCACAATGAGGTATCTGCCAAAATTTGTGACTTTTAGGTTAGGAATGTTATTGTTCCCCTTCTTAGTGTGATATAAATGTAATTAAATATTCAGAACATTTTTTTGTGTTGAGAAGTATACATCATAAGTATATATTTATATTTATGACGTTTTACGATTAAATATTTAATCGTTATGTTTTTTCCAAAACAATTACTCTACAAGTCGAAGTAAAAAAAGAAAATTGTTTCAAAACACTCCAAGTTATGGGATGTACGATCCAACTACATCAATATCTTATTCTCAATTCCAAATTCATTGTCTATAACAGGAATACCATTCTACTTACTAAAATTTGTGCAGAACAATTTACAGTAAAAATATATATTTTTTTAAACATCATAAATACTGAAGAATGTTTTGCTATTAAACATATAGAAACGTGTGCTTTTAATATTTACTTTCGACATGAACACCACGATATATGAGAAATTATTATATTGTTACTCGACATAATCATTATGGGTCAATCCATATAAAACGGAACAGAGTGATCGTTTAACCACGTTTTTAATAATATATTTTCTTATTCTTTTCCTTATCAATCAGGAGCTAAAAACTGATTTTAAAAACACTGATTTCAAACCCTTTACGTGGGATGTTGACTTCCCACGCGCCCATATTTTCGCGGTTGTCAGCATTTATGTTACTGCTCATATTTATTTTATGACGTATTTTCTTTTACAAATATCAAGAGCTCTAATGACCCTGCCGTTGACGAGCCCTAAAATCCCACATAGAAATCTTTTACAAATATCAAACATCACCATTGCTGAGATCACATTTTATTGTACAAAGTTTGTTAGGTGCATATTTCAATTTTTTCGAATATTTTCTGAATCAATGAGCGATAAATACAGCTTTATATTTTTTGTGGGTGTGGAAATGTATTAGTGGCATAAACCAAATAAATATGAACGTTATTTTTTTATCCTTTATATTTTATGATTTTTTGAAGAAAAAAAATTTTTCTTTCAAATTTTGTCATGTTTAGGCTTAAATATCTCCGATAGGACAGATGATAAAATATTGAAAATGACACATCTTGCAATGTTTTGTATAAACTTTACTACGACTAGAACACAAACTTGTATATTGAGCTAGAGAAAGAATTACAGCTCTTCGAATATGACAAAAACCACTACTAAAAGGAAAATCCATTTATCATACTTCACGGCTGTGTGGCTTCGTATTTTTGTGATTCCCATGGTATTTTATGCTCAGAATGAAGTTACTTGGGTTAACAAACTCTTTCTTTTATATATTTTTCACTCTAAAAAGATATTTTAATGTCTTATTGACGTCATGAACATTATTGTTTAAAAAGGTCATCTGGTAGCGAAATGATAGGCCATATAAAGTTATTAGCAATAAGTAATAGACCACAGATAAGCGAAAATTAATATAACATGTTTCACGCTTTTGTTTTCACCACTACCCATGCATTATTTTCCCAACTTCTTGACCGAACTAAGTGAGGTTTTCACCTGCGGTTTGTCTCAACCTTTTCCAGGCTAATGTCGGTTCCGTCGGTATGTGCCCCGGCAACCCAGCATCCCTTTCCAAATTTCTTGATCCAAGTTATGATTAGGTGGAAGCAATCCTCAAGGCCTGATCCACGCCAATAGGCAGGTAGAAAATAAATAACTTTATTTTCCTTTCCTATGTGGTATGTGTATAATTTCTTTACAGTGGGACGACCCGTGGCGTAGTGTCTAGCGTACTCGCTTTCTCTCTCTGGTGACGCTGGTTCAAGCCCTGTCTGATCCAGTAGAATTCGCGGTAGAACGAAGCGATGTTCGCGGCAGGTTTTCTCGGGGTACTCCCCCTTCACCTGCGATTCATTCCACCACAACATTCACTCATAATCATTCCACCTCATTTACATGTCGTTCTTGTCATCCCCGTCATATACCATTATCGTCACCCTTTAACTCATTTACTCATCACCCTTTGTCATTAGGAAGTCTTCATTCGCCCGCGTTGCCATTTTGGTTCCAGTAAGCCACTGACTTCTTTGTGCAGTCTCCCCATCAAAATGCCGAAGGAATATGTGGTATAATTTCTACTGTTTTAATATTATGCCCTAATTGTTGTTCTTCTTTATATATCTATAACGGTGCTTCTTGCTCACTACGTGCATTTTTTGTATGATATTGCATATAGTTGAGTGATAATTATTTCAATCGTCTCAACAGATTTGGGCGTTAAATATGTATTTCATTTCGCAATTTTGTTCCGTTTATTTACAAAACTAAAAATTCATTTTATTTCGAAAAATCAACACGGTAAAAAAAATTTCTTTCCGTTCTGCCAAATGTATTTAAAATATACATTTCAAACTTTTTCAATCTCAATATATAAAAGTGGAAGAAGTATAAAATAATTTTAAAGAATGCACGATGTGCACAATATTCTGCAATAACGCATAAACAGTTACGGGCTCCATACTTTATCTTTCTCGCATTATTTTTGGAAAATAGAAACTAGAAATCTTATTTAGCGTTTTGTATATCTTATTTTCATAAATAATGGATTAATACGTCTCAACTATTGACGTATAGTTCTATATGAAACAATATAGTATTATTTTTTTGACGAGTGATTTGTCATTGTTACTTTAATTTTTCGGAGAATTCTCCCTCTTCGGGATCCCAATTTACCCGTCTCTACTGACACAGGTGAACATCATGATGATATTTTTTGTATTCTATATAATATAAATAAAGTCAGGAAAATCAATTTTTCTTCTTCTTTTATAACGACATACAAATGAATACAAAAAAACATTAATATTTCTTAAAATTAACAAATTCAAGCCTTCGAATTGTTGTACAGCTTTAGTATTACTCAAAAATAAAATGATACAATCACTGGACCATATTTTCAAGAAAATTAAATACGGTTTCGAAGGCTAAGTGTGTGCAGAGGTTCCATCTCGTTTCATTAAAAGTAAATTAAAATACACCTACTGTAAATTTCACACTTTAATAAAAGTAATTAAATTATTTTTAGACTATCAATGTTTTCCGCCGTGCCCTTAATGCGATCAGATTAGTCAACACTAACTTGGTAACAACTGGGAGGAGAATCCTACTTAGATTGGATCCTCGTACCCTCAGGGACCCTCCTTTCGCAGTGGTTGGTCATGTCTCCTTTGATGGCCAAACCATGCTGAGGGAGACCTCTCGTCTCAGGTGTTGGGAGAACGGTGTTTCTTTCCTGTTTACGGCCTTATTCCGGGGTACGCTCATTATCTTGGAATTCTCTCGTTCATGGAGGGTGTCTAACACGTAACACGTCCTGGGGTAGCCAGCGCTGGTCTATTTGTCGACGGCAGCGGGCGCAACCGCAACATCTCTCGCAATTCGGTGTGTGCATTACGAAACGGCTATTGAGTGCGAAAATAGGCGTGTCCGACATGTGACTGTGGAATTCGTTGTTGCATGTCTCAAACGTCTTCTAGGAAAAGTCTACGATTGTTTTTGTGGGCGAGCAGCATTATGGTTACAAGGTATAAATATCGCTGAGATTAAGAATTTAGCGCTTGTGAATTTGAGTTGTATTGGTTGTCTGCTATTATTGTATGAAATATAAAATATACAAGCAGTGCACTTTACGTCTGTATTCATATAAATCATCCATGAAAATTTATCATCTAACTAAATTTTTTTATTTAACGGTAAAAATGAAGAATTTTTAAATTTTGGGAAATTACCACTTGATCTCCACTCATGTGAATATTAACCCTAGAATATTAAAAAACATGTTTTATGCTTTTTTTATGTAATAATACTTGTAATAATATAATAATATTCAACACACAATGCATCACAGGAGAAATACCATGCCTCTCTATTCTGTAAACTTTTGATTTGGATGTATATTACACAACATCGCTAAACCGTAAATAATTGTGTCTCGCCTTCAAGGCTGTCTCTCACGTGTTACTATTGCATTCCACTGTATATTTCTATTGCATTACACTGTTCATTTTCTTCATCTCATTATTATTAATATCTGAAACCCAAGGATAAATGTTCATGTCCATTTGTGCAAAATCTCAAGATGTGTTCATTTTGTGATTTTGCACAAATGTACTTTTTCTTAATGATATCTAGTGAAACGTTACTACAATTAACGTTCATTATATAATCTTATTAAATAAATAAGGATAGATTTATGACATTTTATGGGCTAATAATATATATTTTGTGAAAAGAGCTCACAATGTTTCGACATCGTTTCATGTCGTCGTATTTGATCACCTGACGAAGACGAAACGTTGTGAACTCTTTTCACAAAATATATATTATTAGCCCATGAAATGTCGTAATTCTTTAATTATTTATTTAACTAGTGAAATGATATTCATGAATGTCAGTGGATTGATAGTGATTATTCTTAATACATGAACATCGGTATCTCTATTCCTTGTATTTTACGGATATAATGAAGAAGGAAACATTACCCGGAGCCTTCTATAGAAACTTTATTTGGACATGACGTGAATTCTGCTGGACAGATTGCATCTATTTACAAATTTAATACACGTTTTTAGAAATTTAACAGCGCATTTATTTATCCCGTTTCTCGAGATAGCCCACAGGTTTCTCGAGATAGCCCACAGCCATAGATGCAATCTCAAACATTTATACAAATTATTAATTATCTCTTTTCGTACACCTCGACGAGCAAATCAATAAATCACTGTTTGATTTAGAATCACGTCTTTCAGAAATACCAGTAAGATTTAAAAAGCTAATTGATTACAACATCTTTCAGAGTTTTTACAATAAGGAGAAGGGGGGAATGATAATATAGATTTCCTAAAATCATTAGCATGTAAGGTTACATGCCATCATATCTAATACTTCAAGTACCTGCGAACGTATTAATAAACATGTAAACCTGGACATGTAAACGTATTAAACCTGGAATAATTTTTAAAATATCTTTATTAATAAAAATACATATCAATCTCTTTGGCATGGCACGGCGCTCGACAGTGTGCCAGTGTCAAAACACAAAATTCCATGTAAAGTTAATGCATTGAACTAAACTATTTTGCTGTTAGAAAGATATTCGATTTTATTAATGAATAATTATTTTTTACGCATTTCATTGTTCAGTATCAAGGATGCAAATTAATCATGTTTTATCACCGATATTGAGAGGCGAAATTATTATATTTCAGACAATATAATATATAATTAAGTCAACATTGTAAACCTAATGTATATTACTGTAATTCCTCAATAAATATTATATGTGTTTTATTTTTTTATTTTTTTATTTTATTTTTTTCATTATGACTTTTGTATATGTATACGTTACTTTTTAAATTTAAGAATGCTTGAATTATTAATGTAAACAAATACTAAATATGAAAAATTATGAAATAATTAAATATATTGAGTTAAATTAAAACTAATGTAATATATTTCCAGAATACATATTAACCAGCCTATTTACATAAACCGTAGTTTTATTTATTATTTTTTATTACGAGTTCGACTGGCAGGTATTATTATGATTTATTTATAGGAAAAAATTATTAAAAAATAGATATAGGTCATAATTGTACGAGAAACTATACCACTGATTTTTTTCAGTAACTTTACATTTGCATTTGAGTAATATCTATTAAGAATATTGTAGGACATTTGAAATTGGTTGTACGATTTCATTAACGTTTTAAAAAATTTCATCATAAACGTTTTTGTATGGTAAAGAGTAGTTGTTTACTAATGTATAATGACGTAATTGTTTTCTGTATAGTAATAAGTTAATTTAGATACGCTTAAAATAACCAGTCCGGTAAAGTAAACTCTATAACATAAAAAAAATCATTTACATAATATTACGTAATGTATCAAGAACGAACCACATTTCATGGTCGGCATGTGTTTGGATGCTGCATGTGTTATTCATCATATGATGTCATAGATTTTTAAAATATTTAACAAAAAAATATTATTAATTTTTTATTGTGAATCAAAATTAACATGATAAGAAACGAACAACTCCACTATCTTATTATTTTAAGCTATTACATATCTAATTTAACCAATAAAAATGAAAGACTTCGGAGAAATTTTAATTTTGAGTATTAATTGTTATTAATTAAAATATGATATGTGTTTTCTTCGTATAATTTGAATAGAAAAACTGGTTAGATAAACATTAGTTTTGATATTAGTATTATACAGAGAATATTGTTTATACCCATTTCTTCCAATTCTCAAGGAGCTCGTAATATGATTCTCCACCATCGTTGTCACGGACTAAAATTGTCCATCAATTTACTGTTTTATTCTCTTTAAAGCAGTCAATCCAGTCTCCTTAAAGAACCGAGAACGTCTAGTTTACTGACCCTGTTTCGACCTTCCTCACTCCAAGACCTTCCCCAACCCAGACCGTAATAAGGTGCTCCCGCAGAAACATGTTTACCGTCCGCATTACGCCACGAAGAAAAGGCCCTTTTCAGAAGCATTTCTCATCCCAACGTAAAGTGGAAAATCACAATCTTTACGTTTTATCAATTCCCGGGGCGCGCGAGCGAATCCCGAGCATCAGCACAATGTCGCTGATTGGTCGAATCACTTGTAGCCGTGCAATTTGCGGCTTATTGTCAAGGCGTCCTTGATTACGAACACCGGAGTCTCTGTGGGTAGCAGTGCGCGCGACGCGTCAGTGGCGGGGAAGAACGATGGAGGGGATGGCGGCGAGGGGAAACCTCAGCTACGCAGGGAATGGAGCTTGCACCATTGGGAGGAATTATAGCGAACTATGGAGAGATGAGAGTGATGAAATAGAGTGGAGGGTGCTGGAGGGTCACCAATGTGGGGTTGAGGGACATATAGAAACATGTTCGATATCCAGGGTGAGACGGTAGTGGGAGGGAGTTCCGAACATCACAATCAGAAAGAAAAATGTCTGTGAAGGTAATAAAAATCCTTGAGAACAATCAGTAGTAGGATTAGGAGGAGAACTATTTCTTGAGAGGTTGAGAGAGTGAGACTTTTTCTTCTGGGAAGTTCCTTCAACACTGTTGGAGGAGCGTTGCTGGGCGCTCCAACAACGTTCCCCGTCACCTCTATGCTAATCTCGCCCCCTCGCTTCAGGCTGTGAACGACGGCTGGTAGTGAGGGCGGCAAGACGCGGAGCTAGGGCGGGCGAGAGAGCTATTCCTGTCTCGGGAGACGAGGCCGTCGAGGAAGAGGTGAAGACCCCTTAGCGCGTAGGGCGAGGTCCGGGACAGCGTCCTCCGTCTACGTTCTCTACATCCCCACCCCCAGTGTCTAAGTTCTAGAACCTTCGCAACGCGCCTCGAAGAATTAAGTTTCGGGATGACGTCTACAGAGGTGAAAGATGTGACGTCAGCTCAGGATTGATTGTACTTGTGTCGAGACACAAATATCGCCGAGAGTTAGTGTAAAGACAAGCAGAATGACGCAGGTGAATATTAGGAACAACTTGATTTCGACCGCATTTGGCCTCTTTGTGTTTTTGTGATACACTATATCTTTCAGACCTCAACGTATTTCCCTCAATATTATATCCCGCAGTTATCAAATATTTACGACATTGACGAGAATTATGAATTATAGATTTCGTCTCACTTTGCAAAACATTTCCACACGTCCACGCATTTCAAGGGATGGACTCTTTTTCTATGAAAATAAGTAAAAATAATAAGACAAGGAAATTAAGAAATGTCACAAGACATAATAAATTCATATGACTCACTAGTTTTTTTATTGTTGCAATACTTCTTCAAGTGCCAGCGACAGAAGGAATAATAGAGAAATTATGAGTAATAGAAATAAAGATAGTCGTGAAATATCAGATTATTGGTCATGTTAATGATATTTTATATAATTGTATTTTACATATTATAGAAATCTTCCTCGCATTATTATTTAATATTACCATTTGACATAAAAAAGGATTATAAAGCTTTATTATGAAATATTACTGAAGTAAAAAGAAGAGCATTGTACGAAACAAGCGTTTCGTTTTAATTATCCAGTTCTTTATATTCTAGCTATTCTTTGTTGTATGGAATCTGACCCACTTATTCATTTAAAGCCATATGTCTTAGTGGTTCCCTGGGATAACGAATTGTATGATGAACATCAAATATCATCTATCATTTTAAACCTTAAACATTTTCTTGTGATTTACTGCTTTAGCTTTCTTTTAACAAATCCGTGTTATTTGAACGCGTTGATGACGACAACCTGTTTATCAGAAGAATGAATAACTAAGACCAGTTTTGAATTACGTGTTGGGATGCATTGAATGTAATAACATGTTTTAAATTTTGAACTATAAATTTCCTATCTGATTATAATTTTCTTTGCAAGCTTCTTGAAATAAACCACAATTCGAAACACGTGAAGACGTATCAAAAAGAAAAAAAGAAAAGCATTTTCATAATTATTCATACATTCCAAAAAAAAACCATGCTCTTGAAAGTAATCCGAGCAGAATATAATGGTTATAATGTCTGCAATGGGTGTAGTGTGAATGATTCAAACAGATGTTAGTAGTGTATCTGCAGTTAAATTGTGGAGTATAACTTCCTTACTAACTTCCCAACTATACTCAATTAATATCCACCGTCTATCAATATTATAACATTATCAAGAAATGTTCACCAAAACTTTGTCACAGTCCTCATTCGAAAAGTTCTTTGACATAGAATGTCAACTTATATCTTATACGAGAAGCCAACTCTTGTGCATATATTGCCATATTGGTAATATTTATAGGCATTTGTTGAATAACATAAATTTGAATTAAACTATTAACATCTCCACTTTAATAAAAGTACTCTCTCAGTATTAAAAAAAAGACGTTGAGAAGTATTCCCAGTGGAACGCCCAGGTACTTGACGAGGCAGGATACTAAACTGTTTTGGATGACGGCATACTTGACAGCCTTGAAGTGCATCTTGCGATCTGCTTTTTTTCGTGCTCCGGTGAACATTGCACGCCATTGCTGGTGAGCTATCTGTCATATCAATCTCATAATGTCTTTTAACGTTAATTCATTTGATGCTTCACGGTTGTTTATGTACAAGTCAGAGCAGTTTCTTAGAAGTAACATTTCGGTGAATATAAGGTATATACTTTCGGCTCAAGATTTCTTGAGAGTTTATTTCCTCAGCCACACGAATTTTAAATACACTATAAAATATTACCAGTTTGAGTCAATATAACTTAATTCATGATTATCTTCAATTCATTCAACATAAATTTTTCGACAAATTTAAAACAAAATCGATTTTTCATCGAAACCAACCACTAATTAAAAGAGCAAAAATTATTTGTAATATGTTTTAAGCAATAAATGTCGCCATTAAATATTACTTTTTATCTTTTTAAATTTTTCAAGTACTAAAAACTTGTTGTACTTTCAAGTAAATATTAATGGATGAGAAAATGACTTTCTTACAAATGGAAATTGAAAGTAAACTTTGACTAGTTACGAACGTACATAAAACACTTTGCACATATACTTATTAAATTTCTTATTATTTAATTGTATGAACAAACTTACTTTAAATATTATGTTAAAATAATCAAATTCGGAACGTTTCTTCAAGCTCTTTCGTAGATTCTGATAAGCATAAATTGCATACGAAAGAAACAAGAAACTATCTTATTTGGTATTAGTGTCTGATTTGTGCTGGCCCATTAAGCTTGATGATAGAGGCTTCCTCGCATTATTGCTATGCAATCTGAGAGTAAGTTGTAAAGATGTTATCAGAAATGCAAAGCTCTGAGCTAATAGAGGAAGACATATGAAACATTTGTAAATTACGACACACCTTTTTATGATCGGTTAATAAGAGCGACTAATAACTTTTTTTAATACTTGAACTATAAGTAACAGAAAACATTTTTGGTGGTCGAAAACTTTTCCTAACAGGTGTCTTATTTTTATTTATATAATCTATTGTTAAGTTAGTTTTACCTCCAACATATTTTATGTGATTTAAAAATATAGGATTGTTGGAACACAGGAAAGGCAATAGAGTATGGGAAAGTAGTTATGAGTAATTTGTTTTTGATTTGAGAAAAATGATGTAATATTATTAGCAAACAAAAACTGACGCTTCCTGGAACGGAGAAAACTCGGAAAACCTTTTAATTACACCAAGATTATTAATCAAAATCAGTGATATACAACATGCTTTATTAAATTTTAAGCTAATAAGAATTGTTTACTAACATGTAAACTCGCGAAAAACGAAAATGTTTTAATGCTACTTAACAGGAAATTAAAAGACATTTTTATTAACAATGAACATTCCAAGGAACATGTAAGGTAAGGAGGATAATTTAAATGTTTTCCGGAAATGGTGCATGGAAATACTACAGATAAAGTGGGTAAAATTTTCTTCAAACAATTATTCCTAAATTATTATAATAGATTTTTTAAATATTTGGAACGGTGAATCAAAGGAAATATGGAAAATGCGTAAGTTTTTCGTGTTCCACACCTCCACGATAGGCTTTTCAGCTCGTGGTGAATATAATTATGACGATGAGGTAGTAACATCCCTGTAGAAACACCCGGAAGATATTTGAGCAGTTTTTAAATACATTATAAGAAAACAATCACATTTTTGTAAGTTGATATTAATGTTGAATAAATATGATTAATTATCTCCGATTTAATACAAGAAACCCTAATCACTTTTTTTGTAGATAAAAAAAATATCTTCTCTGTATGAAATTCTTGACATGTTATATTATCATTTTTATTTCAATGTCGATGGATATCCACGATGGATAATGTCCAAAGAAATAGTGATAAAAATGAAAAGCAATATCTGTTACGTGGACAATGTATTTTCTAAAAGATTGGTTACCACGGCAACCCAAGGAAATTTCATTTAGATATATGTTAATGGTAACAACTTTCCTTCTTCCCTCAAATTCTTGTACGTTAATAATAAAGTAAAATTAATTCTACACAATAGCTAACCTACAACAATGTAGTAATATTTTCTAAAATGTATTTAAAGTCAGGATAAATATCCATTGTAATCAGTTGCTTATTGAATAATATATATTAAACATTTTTTTACAAAAGTTTTGATAAAATTTGTAACAATTGTTCAAATAGTTGTGCTATATTCATTATGTATCGCAATATAGTCTGTTCTCTTTATTTTGACTGTCGATTTCGAATGAGATGGCTGTGGTAATGAAAGGAGATGTATTCCACGGAAGCGGAGTGGACTACGGGAGAAAACTAGAACGAAAGACGCCATGAAGGTCTGTGTACGGTCACATGATTTACGACCTTTGCCATGGAAACACATATTAGCCGTTCTTCACTCGGAAGGAAAATTGTGGATCGTAAATCTCCAACGAGAGCGACTCAGAAAACGTACCCGAAAGTGCATTTTCATGGTAAGGAAGTTATCGCGACCTAGATTGTCCCGAAAGTGAAAAACAAAACTACTTTGTAACTACTACTTTCTATTAGTGTTCATCTTAAATATCAATATATGTTTCAGTCTGTGTTCAATATATGATTGGAAATATAAACGCGTAGAATTTTGACTGGAATATAATTATGATTAAAAACATAAATAATCAAAAAATATGGGAAATTAACTCACAACATATTTATGAAAACACATTAAACATTATTTTTTTCAAGTTATTGGAGACTTTTATCATATTTATCTCATTATTTATTGTATTCTCTACTAATTTAATATGACACTGTCACTATTTTTTGCATTCAATATTTTTATCAAGGACTCACGATTTCTATGGACAGCATTCAAAAGGGTGGATGATGGATGAAAATTATGTGATATATTGAATTCAATGTTGAGATGACGTTCACAGTTGGAAATACTTTCGGGTTTAGAGTTTGGACAGTACTCGCACCATAAACACTCTATTACGTTACGTATTTCGGAATAGTAAATGACTAATAGTAATTGTTTGATTTCTATACAACTTTGTAAGTTATGGTTTCTATTATATCACATCTAACCTCGTGTCGTGATGTAAAAAGCGAATAGCACGATTTATCAAGATATTTTGAAAGAAATAATTAATGAATTATTAAAAACTGATGTAGTTTGACTTAGAAATAAGAGATTTTGAGATGATCAAATTCATTGATGGTTAAAATGAAATTTGCAATTTCAATTTTTTCAGTAGTGCTCTTCCAAGAAAAATTCAGCCGACAATAAAGAATTCAAAAATATTCATGTATACTTTATTTTTCCATTCTTTGAATTGATATTTTAGTGATTGGAACAAATGTAGTTTTTTTATTTTGAAAACGAAGGACGGCGCTTTTCCCTGTTTGGGTGAGAACCAAAAGAAACATATTGAAAGATAACATTGCCTCTTAAAACAAGAGACTGATTGTTCTTACCGATGAAATTTCTCAATTACATTTTCGAATTCCCAGAACGGATCGGTTTAGAAATTTGTTTTCTTTTCGTTTGTTATAAAGTCAATGTCTTTTAGAGCGATAGGTTTCGTTTTTCTTTGGAAATTGAACTGAATGGTAAAAATGTAAGAAAAATACCTTTTCCATGTTTTCTCTCTTAAAATGGAAAATACGTTGTTCGTTTTGTTTGTTTTCATTTAAATCATATTAAGATAACGTTAAATTAATTTTTGTTCAGATCTATTCGATTTTAAATTAAGTAAGCAAGTTATCTGTATAATTTTTCTCATCATTATTATTAAAGTGTTAGCAAAACGGGATTATTTTGCGAAATTGTTCCCATAAAAAAATCCAAACTCTATATTTGAGTCGATTGGATTGGAATATATTGGAATCGAGAAATATTCCAAGTGAAGAGGTCGAGAAATACTTTATCTCGAAATATCTATTATGTGTAAAAATCAGATTGTGCCGAGATTTTTAGACAAAATTTCAAAATTTAAGAGCAGCAGTTTAATTTTAATCTAAAATTCAAGTACAGACCTCTAAAAGCAAAGATGTTAGGTTAATGCCTCAGTATATTATTAAAATCAAAAGAACTTTTTACTGATCAAATATCAACACTGTATGCCTTGGTACATAAGTTGTCAGAGGACCAGTTTAGCAACAACGTGGAAAGTATCATAGCTAGATACATTGTAAGGTATTTCCTGATTCTTGTTCCCTTGAGAAACAATGCTTGGTTCTGTATTCTAATTTGGCTGTATACATATACATTTCAAGAGACTATTATTCAATCGATAACAAAATACGTTCTGGAGTGCAAATAAGTCAAACCAAATTTATTTTTATTGCAATATTTGTAAATATTACTATTTCATGATAAAGAAAAAAAATATATTTCTTGAAAATCTCATATCTAGTAAAGTCTGGTGAGCAATTGAATTAATAAAATTGAATTGCAATTTTGCAAGGATGGTTCAGACAAGAATGCATGCTACTCCACTGTCCCTCCTTCAAACTAAATACCAAGGTTGTGCACTTAAGAATATCATTCTAAATAATACAAGGTTATGTGATATTTCAAAACAATGTTAAATACCCTGTTACCTCTTTAATAATGATAACATTATAATTCGTTAATTCAAAGTTTTTGCTAATATGATGCGGTTAATTCTATATAAACTAAAAAAAATACTAATTTAATAAACTCATAATACTAAAAACAAATTTATTTAAATGTTACAATAACACAAATATGGTGAAAAATAAAACGATGGGAGCCATTGCAAAATTTTGCTTCTTTTCTTATCACCGGTTTTTGTTTCACAGTCGATTTTTTCTGTAAAATACATTCATCGGTAGAATTCGAAGGAAAGTATTTTTATGTCTTTAGAAACACATACGCGTTCAAAATTAATTGTTTAAAACATGAGTTATTATAATACTTAAGAACATATGAACAAAGAAATATAAAATGTACAAATATACAAACTAATAAATGATACGTTGAAATATCTCGTCGCAATTGACGTTTAAGGTTTGAAAAGTGTACCTCTTGCATTAAAAAAAATTAAACTCTCAAGTTCGAAAATATATATTTTTTAGGTTGAGGTTTAATAATCAGAGATGAGATTCAGTGGAATATCACTTTCTTATCCTGTCGTGCCAAAGAGTCATTCGTAGACCTTACAACTGGCGAGGCGTAGCAATTCGTCGAGAAAATCGTATGATGTGACGTTAGTGATTGATGTGTTGATAACTTATTTACCGAAAGTATATTGGTGATAAGGAACTGCATAGATTCTCACTTATTCATTCAAAGGAATAATGAATATATGTAAAAAAAATTGAGGTTTTAACTACTTACTACACTTTAATAAACCTCTTCAAAACGTTTTTTGTAGAAAGTCAATAACTACAGAGAAAATGCTTATGATTCAGTAGAATCCAGGATCTCCTTCATCGAACGCACTTGACCGCAATACCTCCCGTACACATTTACCTGTTACATCACCCGTATTTCATGTGGCAGTCAAAACCCTGAGATCCATGCAGGTGATCCAGGTTCCTCACCATTAATTAAATTTTTACTTTATGCCTTAGCGAGGTTCGGGTCATTTGACCCTCTCTTCCACCTCTTGGGTGAGGGAATTTGGAAGAAGAGATGTTGGGTTACTAGAGAACTTATAGTACCGAACCGACATTTTTCAGGAGTAGGCAAGGAAAACCCCGGCTGAAAAACACATAGTTCGACCGAGCAGGGTTTGTGGAAGGAAACCGGGAAGGGAAGATGCTACCACTTCACCATCGCTGTCGGTTAAACTTACCGTAATTATCACTAATCTTTTCAATGTTTTCGTACGAGGGAGGATAATGCGAAACCATAAATTGTTTAACAAATTGCGCTTTACTTTTAAATTATTTGTCACAAATTTATATAAATATATTTTAGTATTTCGTATAGAAAATACGCTCTTAATTCATATTATACTTCGTTTCAATTTTTTTTTTTACTTTTCGCTGACCAATGAAGTTCTCTTTTATGAATAGTCTATCAAAGTTTCCCTTACACACGTGATATTGATAGTGTACTCTTCCCATTGCATCTTCCAGTAACATCGCTTTGGACAGTTGTCACTAGCCTTCGCATTGTTTACCACTTAGGTTGGGTTGCAATTAAATGGCTGGAGATGTCTCTGTTGGAGTTTCTTATCGTCTTTTTATGTTTAATGATCTGTACCGACATTTCCACCGAAGGCCATTACAAAGGTTTCCGATGGTGGGTATTTCTCGGAAACTGAAGACAGAACTCCAGCCAAGCCCTAGATACGATCTTTAGATGGCATCCAAGTGCAGGACTCGGACGACCGTTTGACGCATCGAAACCTTGATAAGCGTATTTGTGAAGGATGATTACATTCATGACTTAATTGTTATTGATCTCATTACGAGTGTAATTGGTCAATACGTTTTACGAAAGGGATAATTTAATGATTTTATTATTTTCAAAATGGGGTTTGTGGGCTCTAAACAAAATGAAAACTTATTGAAACTTTGCGAACAAGAAAAGAAAAATTTACAAAACATTATATTATTATTGCAATTCATCAAAAAGACAAGAGATATAAATGTTTATCCTTATTGTATACTTTCTTTTACCACAGTAACTTGGCACATTATTTTTGTCACATTCAATATAATTGAATTTTTTAGTTCTGGAGGTTAATTTTTTCTAAGAAAATTTTTTGTGGAAGGCGTTAACAAGCAAATAACAATAAATAAATAATTTAGACTACAACAAAATAAATGAAACAAAATACTAATGAACAAATAATAAATCCCAATATAAAAATAAAATTTCCATCATAATCTCGTAAAATTCTTTCCCGCAGGAATTTGTCTCATTATTCATTGGATGACTCATCAATTACACAGATATATAGTAATTTTGTAGATCTGTTACATATTGTTCATATAATTGACGTTATAATTCATTGTTTTACTGCATTAAAAAAACACAAAGATTTTTATACTTTAAAATACTTGTAAACAACTTTAAAATACAAAATAAATTATATATTTGTAGAGAATTGCTAAATAACTGAAAACTATTCAATGTAACTGTTTTTATGCTATGAAAATATTTTCCTGAACTACGAAAATAAAAAAAGTATGTTGCTCCGCATGATGTCAGTGCGTATAAAACCTATCTGCCAAAGCTTCTCTCGCTCTCCGTGGCCAATACCATTCACCAACACCCGCTGTGGCGTGGGTCGTTTTGCAAAGCACGGGGGTGACTTGGGAGAAGACCCCCTGTGCCGATCAAGTAGGGTGGTAGCAGCAGAGCGCACTTTTCGCCCGGCGAGCCCAAACTGCGCTGGGCGCCACGGGGTGTCTTTTTCCATCAACTGACTTCTTTGGCCTGTTAGTAGAAAACATTTTTCTTACCTTCATAAACTCCAAAGAAGGTTTTGGAGTTTGAGTATTGACTACTATTTTAAGTATCATTAATTTCATTAATAATTCTGTGTCTTTTCCTTTTTCTACTATTCCTCTCCTCCTCTCCTCCTCTCCTCCTCTCCTCCTCTCCTCCTCTCCTCCTCCTCCATCTTCTTCTTCTTAATTCACCTACTGAATTTGTTAAGTGTCTTAACTTCAGGCCCCCTCAGTCAGGACCCTTCTCTAGTCTCTTTTCTATCCAAGGTATTCACACTATTCCAGCTGCTTTCCATATCCTCCTCTTGATATCTTCCTCTCTTTCTCATTAACTGTTAAGACTTATTTTCTCACTTATTCTCTCCAGTGCGATCATGTGGAGGACTTTAAGCTAATTTACTCCAATTAACTTCGCTAACAATATTGATTACGCACAAGATGTATTCGATCCTTTAATACAAAATGAAATGTTTTTTCGGAATATGAAAAGCAGGTTGTAAATATATGATTCCTGTATATGCTTTCACACATATTTCGTTGTAAAGGCTGTTCTTCCATCAAGAGATTTTGGTAGCGGATAATTTTACAGAACGTTTATGAGCAAATGTCGTCAGACAATTTTCAGCGCTATTTCCATTCAGGGTGCATTCAATATGTATTCACCAAGAAAGGTCGACCATTTGACTTTATCCCTACCCATGAGCATCCATGACCAATTTAAGACTAGCACAAAACTGCTTATTGCACCATCGTTTTCTACTCAGAAAGCATATTTATTGATATTTGCAACCCTGACCGAGGGGAAAACTCGAAATTTCCTTAATGACAATAATATGCGGGATAGGTTCTTTTGAAAGTGCATTAGATACCAGATGCACGCATTAGATAGAGATTTCTTGTTATGAATTGTAGAAGTTTTGACAACTGAATATGGAAAAATATAATACAAATTATCTATCGAGTATAGTCCTTAGCTATAACTTGAGCACAGCTCTCAAAAAATAAATTACACCGTCGTAGACAAAGGGTTTTGCTAGATGCGTAATTATAGACCAGAATGAAATTCACTCTTAGTCCCCTTACCCTATTTCCCTGCTCGCGAAAAGAGCACTCGCACGTGACGACTTATGTCCTCTCGCCCCGAAATGGCTAATTTTTGAAGCGACTCTCAGCGCTCGGTGCAAGGGAGGTGCTCCTGGAGGAGGACGTCAGAAGCGTCCTACGACAGGATTAGGGTTTCTCTAAGGCGCTGCTCTGAACACGTTTTGAGGTCACGAAGAGCTGAAGACTGGTTACAAGGGCTGCGAGAACTCGTAAAAGGCTCTTTTTCCCTTTTAATTTGGGTTTGCTCTTCTTCGATTCGAGTTTTGAAACGTAAGGTTGATTCATTCTAAGCGCACTCTTCGTAAGGAGTTCCCAAGAAGTTCAAATATATACGTTTATAATGCATCAGCTAGCTAAGTTCATCTAACATAGACAATGAATTAAGTTCGTTTCTCTGCAACTTTGTTATATGTACCATTCTTTGGAATACATCCTCAGAAAAATATTAAGTTAAAACAATACTGTTTAAATTCCCCAACTTACGCAAGTTCAAGGTACGTTGTATATCCGATTTTTTGCAAATACCCGGTTTCCTGATATTAATAAATACTACATAATCTCATTCAGACCAATGTTTTATTAAACCCTTTAGCTCGACTTTCTGTCAAAAGTGTGTTCTGAATAAATGTTGACACGAATTTTGACGAGTATTCTGGCAATTTTATATCCATCAGATGAACTACACTCCACAGATTATCTGCACCTCTCGGCTTCGTAGTAAATGAAAAGGAAACGAAATTTCTGCAATGCTCCCGTAAAGACAAAAGGACTGAAAATCTCAAAGTGAACACTCAATTAGAAGCAGTTAACTCATTCAAATTTCTTGGATCCGTAGTGAATGGTATGAATGAGATTGACGAAGGAAAAAAAAGAAGAAGCGTTCTGGGCAATAAGGCATATTTTGCACATGCAACAGTGTTTAAGAGCAAACTGGTAACCAAAACCATGAAATAAAAACTATATTGGACAATTATAAGGACCATAGTCACATATGGTAGTGAAACATGGGTGTTAAAAAATGCAAATAAAGAAAAACTTGTAGTGTTTGAACGGGAAATACTCTGGAATATATTTGGTCCCACAAGAGAAGAAAGTGGCTTTCGGAGAATTAAAACAAATGCAGAATTAAACCAACTAATTCATAATAGAAATATAATAAATTGCATTGAATCTCAAATATTGAGCTGGTTTGGTCATCTCTGCAGAATCGGGGAACAAAGAACTGTTAAGAAGGTATGGAAATGGAAACCATTAGGAGTTAGACCTCAAGGAAGACCGAAGAAGAAATGGTCTGAGGACGTCTACAATGATTTACGTAGAATGAAAGTGGATTGGAGAAAGAAGGTCAAAGATAGGAAGGCGTGGAAGCAGATTGTTGAGAAGGTCAAATCAGAGTTGTAGAACCTGGTGAAGAAGAAAAAGTACGCTCTTATTATTAATTATTTATTTACTAGGGTTAAAATCCTCAGTATACTATATTTATTAAATACAGACATATTATGAATTAATTTTTATTAAAAACAAATATTATGAGTAAAATGAAAAAAATACAATTAAAAAATGATAGTATCTTAAAAATATATCACTGGTATTAATTTTCTTGGAAATTGTTATAACCATTTTTTGAATTTATAATCTTGTTATTCATCCATTGTCATAAGATATTTACTTTAGAACATACACACAATCTAATTTCAGTTTTAGCTCATTGAACTTAAATGCGCGTCAGGTTCCAGTTCACGGCATAGAAATACAACGCAAGAATACAAACGAAGCATGAACAGTATCCATTGAAATAGTTTGTATAATTCTATCGTCAAAGTAAGCGTTATGTGTTTGATGAAGCTCGTGAATTATCAAACGCCTTGTGGAAATATTATGTTAAACACTCTTCGTATATCTGCATAACAATGTGTAAAAGGTCGATGGGACTACCCGTCGCCTCGTTCCCACAGCTGCCGTTACTTGCAAAGGTTCCCATGTGAGTTATTTAGATGATGTACGTCGCTCTGACTAGGCGTAACGTTAACATACGAAGTGGAGACCTATATTCCCTTTCGTGCCATTCCTGAACTCCAATTAATGGGAAATTTTTGTATTCTTGCTGGTAAGAAGACAAAGTGTTGACGTGGTTCAACAACGATGAGGAAATTTCTTATAACGATAAGAAATACTAGCTGAACCAGAGCGACAAATCCACACAAACAAAGAACAGTTTAATTCGTCAATTCGCTAAAAAATTAATTTCACACTCACAATTCAATGCTCGATATAAACCTCATACCTCGATCAAATACTTGCAAAATAGATCTTTAAGATTTATGTGCAGTATTTCAGAAGCAACATATTGGTATACAACAATGTTTCATAATTTACAACAGTTTGAAGTTCCTTTATACAGTGTCCACACAATATATCGACATAGCGCTGAACAGTTAATAGAGACTGTTGATAGAATATCTGTGCACAATGTCAATAATTGAAAAATTAACATAATGTAGGTAATTAAATTATTTTAATCATCAGAGTTCAAAGGAGAAGGATATTAATGTGTGGATACAAAATAAAATTATTTATTATTTCCCAATAAAGCATATGTCGTGTTAGCTATTGGTGAAATTTTCATAGAATTTGTGATATATAGTATTTCAACCAACTTAAAATTGAAGCAGAAATGGCGGAACTAATTTTGCAGAATCGACTTATTTCGTCCTGTTTTGGGAAGGGGATTAGAATAATTTTGAATATCTGTTTATAAACCGGTGCAGACTGAGTGCGAGCTATAATTATAAATGTGTTCAACCCACTATTCCTTACGATCGGCGTCGGGGAAGTGTTAGCATGTACGACCTTATGTAAGGCACATTAATGAAGGTACTTCTTTCTCTAAAATGTTCAACTTAAACAATTTCATTCATATTTTATTTTGTATTTCAAGAAAAATACACCCTCTTGTCGTTAACATTGAACATAATAACATCTATTATTTTCTGTTTCACATATTTGTACCCCCACTATTCAAGAAATTAAAAAATTTACTCTTATAAAAACAGACACTTGGGAAGTGTTGTACTACGAGTGTTGGTGACCGATTTGGAACCCTACCCTGCTTTTAAGTTCACTCCGGAGTAGCATTTTGTCGGGTAGGTCATATTCAACGCACTTCCACGCTTCCCTTTGTATCGACTTTCGCCCTTACGCACTCCAACGCATGCGTTTCGGAAGCATTGTTCCGAGCAAATGACAATACGGACGAGGTGCATCGTACATGGACCGACGATAACGCGATCTCCGTCGGTCATAGCCAGTGGAGAGACCACTTGTCACTTTTCGTGCGACCTCCCGAAATATACGCTGCGTTGAGGTCGCTCTAACACAGTGGTGCCTATTAAGGGAAAGATTTATAAAGAAGAGTGCATGTATTGGGTGTATAATGTGCATGTAAACCTATGGGTTACTTCAGGATGGTTATTAAAATATGTTGAACTCCAAATTTATCATGACTAAATCTGTTAAAACTAATTAATAATGGTAAAATAAAAGTCCCCTCCGTGGCTACGGTATCAGCGTGATCGCTCGCCACCAGGTCATCCCGGATTCAATTCCCAGGTGGCTTTTCAATTCCAAGATAAAATTTGTAGCCTTTCATTTCCATGTCTGAGTTTAAATAGCTGTGATGCATGAAAAGTTCACCCTCTGCGGCTAACAACCGCGGTTGTAATACTCGGATACAGCAATCTCGATTCTATCTAGACGCTGTTCCTCCGATCTCGGTCTAGTGAGTAAACTCACACAAAAGCTGAGCCTTCTGGCACTCGTCATTCGTGGTCCTTAGCTGGCCGAAACGAGATACATACATACATACAATAGTAAAAAAAACAACGACCCAATGCATTCAACAGACACTATTAAAAACAATATAACGTTTCAGTCTCAGTTGCGGGTCATGATGTTCCATACAAGTCTAACTAAATACAGGGGGTTTTGAATGAAATGGGTCGTTTTAATTTACTATTATTAACGTTTAACTTCAGTTCTACAAAGAGAAACGTGTGTAACTTTCAGAAAAAAACAAACGTTTAATGATGAAAACCTGTAAATAATAAACAAATATTTTTAAAAAACGTAATGAAAATCTAAAAAAATTATTTACGAGGGATGATTTAGATCAGTAACTGCCCGTAAAGTTTGTCAAAACGCAATGGTTTATGCTATTTTGGTCAGTCTTTGACTTGGAAGTATTGTACGTTGCGGAGCTGGTCAGGATATTGAAAGGAAACAACGTTCAGACTATGATAGGTGAAAATTATTCAAAAGATGTAAAAAGGGTTAATAATAATAATAATAATAATAATAATAATAATTGTTATTATTATCTTACTACCAATCTCACCCATTTACGTCCTCAAAACAAAAAAAATGAATAAATGATTATTATTATTAATTCACTTTTTGTTGTTTTGAGGGCGTAAATGGGTGAGATTTGGAGTAAGATAATATCTCGTTCAAGAATTAACATTGTCCTCACATTAGGAACTGTTAAAAACAGTATTATAATATTGAACTATATTATTTTTAGCATTTTCTAACTTCAAACTAACATTGTTATATCTAAAGAAACCAAATACGTTAAAGTCTTGCTTTCCATGCATAATTCTTTGAACATGTTGGTAGGACTTCACAGTTTAATTACCCGTTCACATTGTTTCACGTAATACACAGGACACTCCAATTCAAAGGAAGGTTGTGACAAACAATTTTCCATCGCATACAGAGCGTCTAATATTTGACAATTTGACACTTTCGTGGTGGGATGATTCATCACTACTAGATTGAGATACGTCTAACCAATCTTTGCAACCTCACTCTTCTATACTCAGGAGACGTGTACAGGAGAGAGTGTATCGTGTTTAACAAGTGCAGATACACCGTTGGGCAGAGTCCTTTGTAGTGGGCAACCCTTCCGAGGTTCCGTGTGCAGTGATGCGCCTCACCTCCCATGAGCCACTGTCACAGCGTTGCACTTTCGGGGACCTGTTGCACGCTCAATCGCCTCCACAACTTCGGCTCCGCATTGTCCCTTCCTTCCCCATAAGGTTGACGTGCTTTCCCTAGGGACTTTAACAGAATGTGATGCCGGTTCAGCGTAAACTTTTCATATAACTTTTTACGAACTTTCTGTCGCTGGCGAATAAATGGAGTAAGAACTATAAACTTTTGGACGAACATTTGTTCAATCCCGATCCACGTTTTTCCAGGATTATCTCTGATACGAATCGAATGTATGTTATGATCCATTGTTTTCAAGGAGTAAATTAGCTTATTGTTCTCTATGCCATAAGTTGATTTTTTTCTACGTTTTGATGACAACACTAATTCACCAATTAACTCAAAAATATTGAGAATGTTTTAGTATCCTCATAGCTTGGGCTATCGATTCCCAACATGGGAGTAGCGTGACCGAAATGCTGTTAAGGAGAACAAATCAACATTCTCTTAGATTCAAAATTTTTTGACATTATTTCTACAGAATGTAGCATTCTGAATTTTGCTTATTCAATATTCAGTCATTCCTCGTGATTTACAACGCATGTAATGTTTGATATTAATTGTAAACGGAACAAAATTTGAGTCTTTTTATTACAATAAAGCATTTCAAATAAACTGTTGAAAGAACAGTCAAATAAGTATACGTATTCATAGGGTTTGCTTCAAACGTTTTGGAAGGTTATAACCGTAGGTAAAAAAACAAACATTATAGGCCAAACTTATATTGAACAAATATTGAGAGGGAGATTTTTCATGCTTGAATAGCCTCACGGGTTCAGTAGTCAGGAGGGGGGGGTTCCTGATAAAGGGGTAGGGAACTGCTGGATTAGGAGTAAAAACACTGGACGCGACAAGCGTAGGAATGTGTGTTCGATTTATGTTCAGGGCACTGAAACTGTGCTTTAAAGTGTATAACAATTATTATTTTAATTTTTTTTATTGATAGTCTAGCCTCACGTATGAGTTTTGTTGTTGTTAAGAAACAGTTGATCCTTCATTTTAACAGTAGCACGTTTACATACAAAAACCGTTTACATACAGAAAATAGTCTCACATCATTCTCCAAATTATGAAACCCAACAAAGAACAAAAAAACCTTTTATTCACAATACAAATGCTATTTGTAGCGAAGAAACTAATAACAAGAAAACGTTATAATAAGCTTTCAATACTTTCGTTACATGGATGATATACGGGAATGAGAAATTTGTGGCACACGAAGAAGTGAGGTCCATGAACAAGCACTTCACATTTTCAACGGAACGTACACAAAATAATTGAGGTTATTGAGCAATGAAGCAGGTTACATTGATTTCGGCAGGAAGCTACAGGCTTGCCACCACATATACCGCTCCTGTAAGACCATCTTTACCTTAGCGGACGTGAATTTTAAAAATGACAAAGGAGTGGGACATGAAATAACGAAGGAATGAGGAAACAGTCGTATATAAATTATTAGCTGTGTCATGTACATTTCATCTGATTGTGTTAAACAACCTAATTCATTTGTACCAATGTGCTGCGTTAGCAAAAAAATAAAAAATCTTAATCTAACTTATAGAGCGTTTCCCACATATTTCCCAATTTCTGTAGAATAACCCATGTATACTTTTCAAGTATATACAGCGGAAGGGAAACTTCATAGAATAATAAGATAATGCGTTGTGTTGTGTCTGTAGATATTCAAGAGGAATGTGTGGAATGGGTGAGAGTCTTCGAGACAGTTGGATCTCATCACTTCTTTATGAAAAGAACTTTCCATCCTTGATGATGCCTTCTCTATGAGGTCCTGGAAATGAGTGAGTGGTCTTACCCCTTAATATTTCGAACACATTTTCTATCATAAATAGAACTCAACTTGTAATCAATTACATTTCAAGTAAAGTAAAATAATATAATAGAGACTATGTGAAACATCGATACCGTGCCAGTGAGTCCGAGGAAGGTAGGACAAAATAACACCATTGGAAAAATAATTGAATATGCCTCAATATAATAGTAGCATTCGAAAGCTATACCTCTTTGCTATACTAATGTGCAATCTGATCGCTTTTACAGCACAAAAAGATACAAATTGATGAGCTCATAGTGTGTCTTAACCATGTTAACATTTAAAGAAAATAAAGTTTATCTGTATTTTGCGACGAAAATATTTCTTATGGTTAATATTAGCATTCCTCTTTTCCTAATATTAGATTATGTCGGTATTATTATTTGTTATGTCAATGCTATGAAGTTCTATCACAGCACCTATACTTCCAAATACAGTTATTGTAGGATTAAGATGAAGTGAAGGTCGAATAATTCATAGAAAATGAACCGCGTGACCCTGCTGTTGACAACCACCCCTTCCCTTCAGACTTGCTACAACTAAGCTCTTGCTCGTCAATGTCTACGTCATTAGAACCCTCAAAGTAAATACATGGATCATATACAGATGTGGTATGACTTAAACCTAGTCTATATTGCATTATCCTTTTCTCCTACGAAATCGTTAAATTCATTTCTACTTTCAGTTATTTTACAATATAAATGGCTATCACAAACAGTTATTATCACCCTTCTATTATCTTACAAAATAACAGAAAAATTAGAACAATTTCACCTATTATTATATCAATGCTCAACAAATTTATAAGAACGAAATTTAAAAAAATATCTTGTATTATTAATAATAATATTTGTAATTTCAATGTTGAGAAGTTTACCTCATAATTAAAAAAAAAAGTTGTTTATAACTGAAATATGACTCACCACTTTCATAAAAACGAATCTCAATAAATGTTACAATGATACAAAAATATTAATGTGCACTTGTAAATAATGATGTGAGCCAAGGCAAACGTGACGAACACGGTAAGTTCATACGAAAAATAAAAGAGAATCGCCAGCGGGCGGAGTAGTCAACAGTTAAGATCTCATCGCGAAAGAACATGGACCCCTCGCTCCATGCGGAGGATGATGAATAGCTGCTACACGCCTTCACTGACTCCGCGGCCTTCACCCACTGTACACTGGCTTCTCTTGCTCTATTTCCTTCTCTCATTACAGCAGCAGCAGCGTCTGTCTGTCCACAGGTGGGAGGATTAACTCACCGTTATTCAAGACGTTGCACTTTTCGTAGAGGGAAACTATGCATCTCGGTTTGTTAGGAACAAATATTCATGAAATAGGAGTAGTAAATAATGCAATTTACTTATAGTTATATTGATAATACGCTTGTTATCTTAAATAAATTATAAAATACTAATTTGTATTAAAAGTTATTTTGACATTATCCCTAGTCATAACCCATTTAACATTTCAATTGATATATAAGATTCGTTTTTGCCGTTCTGCAATGTCCGTTTCCAGGCTTCATGCGTCAGAATTGTTGCACCAACGTAATAGGATTCTTCACGAGAGGTCACTGTCATTTGACCAGTCATGCATTACTAAAAAATATATCAATATTTTCTTTCTTTTTTCATTCAACTCATAACTTAACGGAGAAAAATATAAATATTGTGAAGTGATTTGATGAAAGTAAAAGTCATCTCCATGAATTAAGGAAATATTTCTCATGGAGTATTTTCTCTGTCTACTAAAACTTCTAATTTAGATTATCTGTGGACTTCGAAAAACACATTAGAAGAGTTACTTTGGAATGTATTCTCTGTGTGGCCTCATCATGACCAGTTTTAATCTCTAGTTCAGGGCGTATTTTTATGGAATACATTCATGATCATCTATTTGTTTCAAGATATGAAAGGTGCTTATCTCCAATTTGACCACTTGAAGTTTTAGCTGCTTTTTAATAATAAATTTCATTATTTATAAATAAAATTTAATTTGAGACTTATCTTTAAAATCAAAAGTAATTCATAGTATTTCATATCGATAACTTAGTTTTAATATGAAAGTCCTACAGTACAACGATTGAAATATACCAGTCTTAATGTGTACTGTTACATTGTATACAAACCATTTTTTTTTCGTGAAATCCATGGGAAAATATATGTTAATTAACAATGTTAACTGTATTATAAAAACACAATGAGAAGTTCCAATGTTATACAATCTACGACAATTTTCAAACCTCACAGGCTATTTTATGCAAAAGACCTTCAGGGTGAATAGAGTAATCGCAGAAAGAGTGGTTCTATGAATCCATTAACTGTGCAAATGATTTAAGTCACTACTCATGAACAAGAGAAATATGAGAACTAATTCCTCGTCTCATATTTTACACACATGAATGGGATGACTACACTTCATCATGTAATAATCACACCATTCATCATTTACCCCACCATTTACAAATGTGAAAAAATGATGTCAAGCTGAGATTCATCTGTCTCTAACTCAATGTTAACGCTTTGAAATAAGTATTATTACATTTAATGACACTGTACTGGGTGGATGAGAAATAACAAAGTGATGTCCCTTATTTTGTAAGTTCGACTCACGAATGGTTGTTCATCGTTTATGGTGGAAGTGGTCTCTCATTATTTGTGGTAAAGAAGATTTAATTNACGAATGGTTGTTCGTCGTTTATGGTGGAAGTGGTCTCTCATTATTTGTGGTAAAGAAGATTTAATTTTTCCTAATTTCTTTTCGACATTCTGCAACAAAAATTAGAGGTCATTTAAATAAATACTGTAATATTCAATATTTGACACTCTGCCAATATGGATCTTGATTAACGAAATCAAGAATCACTTCTAGATCAGACTCTTAAAGTTAATTGTGTGACTTCATTTTAAAATTTTAAGGTCACATTAGTAGAAGATAAAAAAATCTCTAATTTTGATTAATAATGAATTAGTTATTTCTGCTTAGTCATTTTTTAACGAATATTATTCAATTCCGATGCTGATTCTTTTCAATTCATGACGTTAGTAGGCCATTAATTTTGTGTATGTGTTAATATTCTGCGTTATGTTTCCTAATTTTATGAAGCATTTTCCTTTAATGTATTTTCGCGTAGATATTCCTTAAATTTTAAATCCATTAATGACTTCCATAATAAATCTATAATAACCATTGCGGCATTAATGCAACAAGTGTTTTATCCCATCACTCGAATCACCAACATCATCCCTCATTCTTATCGGAATTAGCCTTTTTATGGTAAACAAGAGGACCATTTGAATTTACTTCTCTTCTAACCGTAACCAGTGTAAGCTCGATTTGTAGTAATTAAAAATATCTAGTCTTAATTCTAAATCATTACTATCAACGCCCTATTCATTTCAACGACCCAGAAAACTATGGTTTTGTCTCTCATATACTTATAATTATATTTACACAAGTGTTTTGTATTATTTTTACCCATCACCCCTGTCTCATTTTACTCTTAGCATTATTTTATTTCTTGGTCTGAACATAGATTTTAAAGGGGTGAGTATTATAATTCATATCAGCAACCCCGAAAATTATAGATCGTACACTAATATCGATTGTTTTAAATATTTTCAAGTTCCCCGCCCTTCCCATTAGGGGTGTCATGTACCCCATGAGGTCCAACCTCAGGCATAAAGGCACCAGGAATATGATTATTTATTTTATAATCCCATAAAACCATGATCTTAACAGCAATATCGGTCATTATTGATTAATTTACATTTCATACCCTTACCACCCCAACCCAAAGGGTGTATTTTCCCTCTTGTGAGTGATTGTGAACTTAAGCAACAATGGGAATGCATGTATTAGTTTCACCGGCTCCCAAAATGATATATGCAACACTGATATCGGTCTTTTTCCACATTTCTACTTACCTCTTATTCCCACGCGCTATCCACAGGGTGGCAGGGTATTATTATTCCCCATGTGTACTGATTGTGAGCTTACGCGGCACGGTAGGTGTCATTGTTCATCTCAGTGGCTACGACAACTACAGTGTCAAACCTAATTATTTTTACGGGGTGTTTCATTATTTTTACGGGGTGATAAGGGTGTATTTTCACCCGTGGGAATTAATTGCAGAATTAAGCAGCAGAGGGTATGACACTAATCCTCTCAGTGGCCCTCGCGTTTTCAATATTAATATCGGTCGTTTTCGATCTTTTTTTCATGTCATCCCCTTCGCACCTCTCCCACTAAGGGTGTCTTACTCCCACAGAACGATTTTACGAAAATCCATCCCTAAGGGGGTGAAATAGGGGTTGGAATGATTTATGTATGTATCCCACCATAACTCTAGAGTACCTGGGGTAATTTCAACCAAACTTGATACACAACAGATGACTGACTATATGATAACAATTACTATGGGAGTAAGACATCCCTTGCACCCCTAGGGAGGGGGAGAGAAGAGGATGCCATGTAAAAATAATGAAAAAATGCGATATTAGATTTGAAAACATAGTTTTCGGTGGTGTTGATATGGACAAGAACGTCCGAGATGCTTTCTAAGTTTACAATCAGTCCACATTGCAGGTAACATTCTCCTAGCATCGCTCAGGTGGGGATGGGAATGAAGGACAGGTAAACATAAAAAACGACGGATTTGGTGTTTAATAAATCATTTTTGGAACCGGTGAAGTGAAGTGACTTCCTCATTGACAGATAAATACACGATCACCCCCTATAAGGTATAAACACCCTTTGTGTTGGCGGTGAGAAGGAGTTAAATATAAAAATAATCGAAAGTGAACAATATTGGTGTTGAGAAGACGTCAAACTCCACAATCAACCCTATAAACTCCATCACCCCTATAAATACCGGACATGACACACCAGTGACGAGACCATAATATTCGCCGTTGCTTATTTGACAGTGAAATCCCGATATCGTCTAAGTCTGAACTCAGCGCTCAAGAAACAAACACTCTTGTGTAGGGGAAGGGTGGAAATGGGTTTAATAATAAAAATACTTGAAAACAAATATTGAAATCAAAAAATTCCTCGGATATATAGTTTTAGGGTTGACGAGATGTCTCAAGTACCAATACCGGTATGTTCAGGATGAGTTCACTTACGAGCACTGTCCAACGTGAGATCTCATACGAGCACTGTATTCTTGGAGTTGGGGGGCGGAAAGGGCGAACCGTGAATATTGCGTTAAAAGACCGATATCAGGGTCGATTCAATGATTACTGTTTATTGTGTAATGAATAATCGTGATCCTCATGTGGTCTGAAGGGTACATAATGTCATATTCCAATGACATTATGTCCCCTTCAGACCACATGAGGTTCACGACACTCCTAGAGATGGGTGTTGGGAAGAGAGAGACAAAAAATATCAAAAATGTCCGCTAAAAAGGGATTTTAAAAAAATTCTAAGGATGTGAATTGGGAATTTAATGTTTTCTAAAAACTTTTTTTAAAAAAATACATCAGTGAAAATAAGGGAATGAGGGGACAAACCAATTCTAATATAACCTCCATATTACAGAATTACGCGAGGAAAGTTGTGGGTACTCAGCTAGTAGATATATCGATTAGTGTCAATTCGTGAAATTTGTTATTTTCAATAATATAATATCAATTTAGGTGTCTTACCCTGTTGCGGATCCGTACGGATGGGTCCCGGGGAAAAAGCTCTTTGATGTCTCGTCCACTTTCACAACAAAATAAGCCCGATTCTCCTTCTTAGAACATATGGGATACCCAAGAGGTTCAATATAGATGTGAAGATCTTTCATTATCTTACGAGGAAATATACTCTGGATGCCCGAACAAAAATCTGGCAATATACCCACTGACTTACGCTGACTTCATTAATATGAGTTGTTTTATTGTTTAATTTTGAATAAATATTTCCGCACGTATTGGAGTTTATTATTTGGAGATCTCTTTCTGTTAGTGGATGTTTATGTCGACATGTAAGCGGGTGTCAAGCGAGAACATGATATCTACAAATTTATATCAGATAATACTCAAATGAGAACAGTTACTTTCAAAAGTAAAAGGGAAAGACAAATGAGCTACTAGCATTTAGGAATACGAATACTCTGTCCTTGGACGTTCGAATTGTAGGTTTGACACTGATCGTCACGTGGTAATTCGAGTCTCTTCCTATGGGTTTTTGGAGAGAAAAATCCATCTTTCAACTACTATCGGTTTTCTGCGATCAATTGAATCCAAGTTTTCCAAAGAAATGTTGTGAAACATGTAAATAAAATGTATGAGGAGTTCTTATCTCTACTAATACAAATTATTTGCAATATTTATTCGTAAAGTAATAGTTTAAAATAAATACACAAAAATTACGTTTAAAAATATTTAAATATAGATATTGATTCTAAATGTCATGATAATGAATCAAGTGTCATTCCCCAGTGTCATTCAGTGTGAAATAATAATCTAAAATAAAATCTTTCGTTTATGGGAGACAAATGACAGTCGATTGTTTCCATGACAGTAGAAGTGTTACACGACAAGAGATGGTAGCACTTACGACTGCAAAATGGATATTCTTAGTTCAGGAAGCGGCATAGTCCCAGCACACAACATGACGTGCGACATGTAGCCTATTTATTACAGCTGTTTCTTGTAAATGAGAAAGATCGTAAAGATGTGTTAAGGACTGTGTTTGTATTAGTTAGCCATGTTTTACCGCCAAGGAGGCGTGAATACTTTTAAATATATCTGTCAAACCTCATCATTAAAAAAGGAATAATTTCCTATCAATTTTTTAAATCTACATAACAAAAAATTTAGTTATTCATATAAACATATTTGAAAGTATTTTTATTCCTTAACTGATCACCAATCCTTAAAGAAAATTACCTCTTTTAAAAATATTAAAATTCATGAAATTAATTATTATAATAAAATTTAATCAGAAAACACATTGTTGTATTATATATAGAAATGATAATGGAGTTATAAAAAAGAATTATGATAGTATTAAAAAATTAATATAATTCATTTGTCTGTTTTGAAAGTTTATAAGAAACAAGAAATCATATTAAACAGTTCTCTGATCGTTAAGTAATTCAAAAGAAATTCAAACTGTTTTAGTACAAAATTTATTATAACTTGATGTGGTCCGAAGTGAAAACAAAGTTTACAAAAACACTCTTTTAATTCAAGAATGAAAATTTCCATCCTCTATCTTATTTTATCCTCTTACATTCTCTAAAATTTTAATGGCTTTGTTATATTTTTAATTTTTATTTCCGCTTTTAAAGGCAATCCCTAGAAAGTTTTGAATATCACATCACAATTTGGTGTTCTTGTGATTTTACCCGATAAATAATTAAGTTGGACGCAGAACCGATTTATGATGATACATGAATTTAATGACGGCTCTTGGGCATTCAAAGAAGTAGGCAAGCAACTTTGAAATCTTCTATACTCATGTAGCGTTTTTCAAATTGAATAAAAACTCCTTTTTATATACCTTAAAATTTACGAAACTGTACCTCAAGAAATAGACTTTAAATTTGTTAGAAACGAGTAACAACCTATAGCGAGAAAAATATAATACTGCAGCAAGAGATGGTCATTGAAAACCATGAATCCCCCAGCTGAGCAGCGGAGCGTGGCTTCAAATCTTGTTCAGATGAACAAGGAGTTTTTCAGCAGTTTCCCCTTACCTCCTCCACAGTAATGTCGGTTCGTTACCATTACTTCCCCGTCAAATCTACATCTCTCCTTCCCAATTCCCTCACCCAAGGTTAGGATTAGGTGAAGAGCAGGCTTCAGACTACACCATTAGACAATTAAAAATAAAACCAATTTGAAAACACGTAGTTTCACAGGAAAATTAATAAATTAATGATTTGAACATTTTAGTGTTATTTCATCCCTAGTTCTTATAAAACACCCTGTATGGGTGAAATAAAAAATCCTTATTTTTAAACTTTTCTTTCCTGGTGGTGGCAATGTGAATCACGTGGACACGGGGAATCCCGTCGACGCATCGGCTCTTGGGGAGCTGATGCGGCGCGTCTCTCCCGTCACTTGTCTGTCGCTCGCACCCAGGGGACGAAAGGGAAAGTGTGGGTGCCCGCGGGACGCCCTGATGGCAGCCCGGGCCCCAGCTACCGTACAGCCATCGGCTCTCACTATACTAATTTTAAATTACAAATGTCGCTTCATTTACAATAACGCATACATAATTAAAATATCGAGATTCCGAATCGGAATAAATTATCTTCCCCCAGCTTCCCCTTTCCTATGTAATGAATAATGGATTTATAACTTTTGATTTATTAGTAATGAGTTTGTAATCTTGAAGATTTCTGAGAACGATGATATTAGAATTTGAGAAAAAATATAACAATATTTTGAGAAAAATTTTACAATTCTCTAACGCACACTTCTGTTGATGTAATGATAACATTATAATTATCAAGAATAAAGTTACATTATAAACGATAAATAAAATGAGTATAATTCTGAACTAAAATGGGTATAAAGTATGATGGTTTAACTTAAGAATTTTGTGAATTTACTGGTTCAAATGTTGTTAATGTTACGATACTTAGGATAAGCTAAACTTGAAAATTTCATGAGTTATTTTCTATTGTGTTTAATTTTGTTAGTAAAATATGTGTAGGTTAAAAGTTTTACGGTGTTTTGCAGGTTACCATGTAATGTGATGATGCATATTTTGAAACTGATTGTATTTTTTTAACATTTCATCTTGTTTAATAATTATAATTATTTTTGAAGTTTTTAAAAAATATTTTGGGGGTGTTTAGTGTCATGAATTTTTGTTATGAATTGTACTTGGAAAGTGGAGCACAATTCAGAAATTTTAAGTGTAATCTTCCGGTTCAGGCGATGTCCTCGGCACTAGAATGTATTGATCCATATAATATGTATCAATGAGGTGTGTGAATTTCAATTAGAATTAATAAAGATTTCATAATATTTCCAAACAATGAGCTTCACTAAAATATACACGAAAGTTGAAAATTGGGGAACAAACTCATATTATGTGGAATATTTAAAGGCTGAATTTTAAAATAAAATAAGTAATGAAATTAATAAATATACCAATAAATAAAAATCTCATAGAAAGCAATTAACCTTGGTCAGAGTCCCATGATGCACGTGTTGACGAATATTCGTGTCATCAATTAACAGGGTTTGAATGCATAAAGTTACAATTCACGTGATTTTATGAAAGAGACGTTCGCTATCCTACAACGTTTTTCTTGTCTTGGCGAACACTCATTGTCAGAGTTCAATTTTGTTGCCTTTTCATGTGAGTAAAAATACGGAGAATAAGAAACAATAATAAAGCATAATATTTATTAAAATATTTTCATGCTAGTGGCCCTCATTATTATATTCGTATCCATTCAAATGATACAGAATTGAATATTAAAATTTAAATGAATTTTGGAGCACCTTCATAATAAAGTTCAGAACTCCCAAAATTTAGTATTTTATTAATTTATTAATATTAGGTTCCTAAATACTTCACAATTCACTCGATCCCGAAGGATTTCGTGAACGGAGAGAAAATACCGAATTAATGAAGGGTGTTGTTTTCATTCCAATTCGTTTCGCAATAAAAATCTTGCATTTTACATTAAAATTCATGACGTGTTACTCAAAAATGTCTTTTTTGTCGCCAATGTATGTGTTCCCACAACAAAATCTGCGCTTTGAGAACTGAACAGTTGAAGCCACCGGCATCATTCAGTTTATGTCCATATTATTACTTTCCAATTACCAATTCATATATATGATCTAATGGCACAAAGCCCAGTGGCTGTTCCGTAAATTAATTCCAATAATTAATAGTATTATCATTATGATCAATTAAAATTTTAACATCCAAAATATCATACAAATAGAATGTATACTAAAATATTCATGAGAGTGCTTGGGGCATTTAGCTCGTTCGTTTGTACAATCCCATAGTATCTTGCGGTTTCTGGAGTATCTGGCTAAACGCTTTGCTAGAAATACACCCAAATGAACAATTAGATATTATTATATACTTTGGGACACATGATTTGACACTTCTGTTTAATGTTGGGGCGCTGTAATCCATATTTATGTTACTAACAGAGGGAGTAATGGAATCAGAATGTTCTGATTACTTCTGTATCAAGAAATATTTATAGAACTGTCAGTGGGGTACATAATCATAATGAGACCTGAGGTGAGTCGTGTTGATGGTCTCCATATTTTAACCACCTGTAAAACAGGTGTAAAAGAAGTATAAATGGAATTTGAGTTGTATTTAATGTGCTCAGCTATAGTTAAAAAATTGCTATTTTCTAATCAGTTTTAGTGTATATTTCTGTTGAAATTTACACTTTTATATTATTTTCTATGACTTATTTTGTGGCATATAACAGGTCCAGGACCGACCATTCCCATGTCCCCTATATTGAAAAAAATAATTGCAATAGGATTGAAGAAAACACTTTGTGTATACACATCCAATGAATTACATTCGTTCAGTTATAAATAAATGATGTCACTATGAACTATAGTGTGGTATTTTATTCAATATTATAACAGATTTAATGAGGGAAACTGTGTGCCCACTTTGGAGCGACAATTCTAATAGATTTAATGAAAGAAAATTAGAGAGGTCCACGTTGGGACGCCAATTATAACATATTTAATTTAAAAAAATAGTCATTTTGTATTATATCAGATTTTTTGGCCCACTTACCTGGACCACTCGGCAGAGTTGGTGTCGAAGACGAGGCGTCCTCTGGCTACAATTTTAAAAGTAGGGATTGGGTTCGGCCGGTGATTCGCGTAAAACACACATTAACCCTTCTCAAACGAAACACAGTTTTCATAAAACTTTGGTATAATTATTATTGAAAATATACACGGACACTGGTGCTCTTATATCTAACCCCTTTTGAACACTCCCTCAAAATGTATGCTACAAATTATTAACAATCTACACATATCACTGATTTTACAAAATTACCAACGGAATTGGTTTAATTCGAGCTTATGGCTCATTGGATGTAATATTTCATCATAAAAGTCCAATTGATGCACCTCTGCAGTCAATGACACTGCTCAGTCCATAGTCCTTGTCACGCTTTTCAACACTGATTAAACATTTGGGTGAAATAAAGTTCCTTCATTGGCCCTTTGAAACGGTGACCTTACAATACAAGTAATTCAGCACCAGCAGTCATCGGAAGTAGTGTTGCCGGAGACGGGGCTGCGAAGAATCCACGGTGTTGTCCCATTTGCGTCTCAGTTGGACCAATTGCCCAACCCAACGCCTTCCGGATACCGCTTCGCGAAGTGGCTTCGTACGCTCAGCTGTCTCCCTCTCGCGGTCATTTGATGGTAATGGTGGCCCAGTCAACTCGGTAACTTCATTGGAAGTCTGATACCAACTTAAGCAATCTCACGAAACTTGATGAAAATCAATTACACTTTCCGCCATCATAATGATGATCTCGAAAATCTCGTAATGATAGTGATATCTAAGTAGGATAAGAATAATCAGAATCCTCTGAATAATAATGTCGAAAAATCTCTTGAATATTTGAAGTCGAAAACAATCTCTAAAAATTTCTCTAATAATATGGCGTCGACCATCTTCTCTGAGTTCCCGTTTAAATATCACAGTCCCCACATTTCCTACCGAACTCAGTTAGTTCAGCTCCACCCATTTTCTATGTCACCCCTTTCTTTTAACCAATCATCCGCAAATAGTTACTCACATGATCTCCTACGAATGTTTAAATATTTAGTGACGTCGTCGTCCAATAAACCAATCACTGGTCGCCTTTTAATTACAAGACGCCTAACCTCGGGATCTGGTATTTTTCCAAAAGTCGTCGTCTAGTTTAATCTTCACACATTAATGTCATCCTTTCTTCACAAAGGCCCCTTTCAATTCGCCAGACGATTCCCATTTCGCCGTTATCAAAGTCAGCCCTTTAAATTCTTACATCTGCCAGACGTCGTTGACATTCCTTAAGCAAGGTTTGGGGCGCGTGCTCAAATGCGGGTCTGGCGAATTCCCATTTCCTTCTGTAATGTTTCGACAAAACCCAGACCTCCCTCCCGAAATTGTCGAAACGTGCGTCCGTCGTGCAGAGTGTTCCATTACAAGAGGCATTTTATTTTCGTGTCCACTCGGACCCGCGAAATTAAGAGTCCTTTTGATTTTTCATAAGGTTTTACAAAATACCGAAACTAATTATTTATTACAATGTACTTGAGTAGCGCGCATGACATTAAAGTATAAATCTTAGAATGATTAAAGTATTGAATTAGAAGTATTAAAGTACAAATATTTCGGAAATGTAAATATATCGTATTCAGGGATATTTCAACAGTAATTATTTAATGTATACAATTGTAAATTAACGTGAATTATGCTGTTTACGTATACCTGTGACGCGCGGGGGGAGTCTTCATTAAATATTGAAACATTATTTTGCAAAAACATTATCAAATCAGCATTCATCATTCGTGTGTTGTATTCCACTGAAATGTACCCATTTCTCTGACATGTAATTGAAAATATGTGGTCAAACTAAATGAGAGTAAAAGTTGAATGAGAAAAAAATAAAGATTAATGTTTGGATGTCCGATATAAAAAATTAATAGTTTGATCCATGGTGAAATTGTCTAGATGAGACCGTACAATGCTTTAAAATTTACCCGTTACGCGCGAAAGGAAATGGTGGTTTTCGTGAAAGCCTTACGAAAGTAATTGCATTTCATTGAGAACGAATGTAACTAAGGGAGTCTGGTCCGTTCAACACCGGAGTCAAGTATCTTGGGATCCATTTAGAATATCGACTGACTTGGAAACAACACATAGATAACAAAATATCTTAAGCAGATTGTAATTTATATCAGTTCCGATCCATAATCAACAGGCATAACCTTATGAGGAGAGTGCGCTCTTACAATGTTCAAAAATACTCTGATCTATGCATGTCCCATACAATGTAATGCGGCCACCCAATTCATTACCAAACTTCAGCGCTTCCAGAATATTTTCTTACGAATATCCTTAAAAGCACCATACATCATCAGAAAGGAAATGTTTCCTCTCATAGCCCGAATCATTCTCAAACTCTCCAACGACTTCTTTTTTAACCTTCCTATCATCTAGGCACAGACACCCCAACGTTCCTCCGTATTCGTAATAGATTATCTATGTATATTTTCTTCACTCGATATTCCGACATTAGAAAATCATAGAGAGAGATGTATCTTTCATATATTTATTCCGCAAGTGGCTTGCGCTCTCCATCTGGATCATTAAATAGTCCTTGGGAGGTACCGAATGGTTTTCTCCTTGATCACTGGAAACTATTGAACCATTTTGTATAGTTGCATGGAGTTCGACCTATGGATTACATCAATAAATAAATTTTAAAAAACATTAAGAATGGAGGCGGGTTGCAGGAGAGACTGTCTCTATGGAGACATCAAGAAGTGAACGTGTTATTCAATTAATGGTAAAAACAATTTACAATTTACTGATATTCTACATATCAAACTAGTGATATTGAGTGAAACGTCAAGTGTGATAAGCTGATATACGAGTATTTATATTCATAGTTCATTAGACGAATTGCTGTTTTCACATATGAGAAAATCATTCAATAAGTAACCAAAATATGTTGACTAATTGTGATAGTATATTTATTTAACTAAAATTGAGAAGTTTTTTATATGAATGCTAATTTAAATTTATTCGTTGATTATTTCAAATATTTCAGCTAACAAGTATTTTTTCAGTTCTCATTTCATTTTCCCAAAAGTAAGGAAAATAAAATAATAGTAATGGTTTAAGAATATTTTCCGTTGGCGTACTTAAACACTAGATACACCCACATGCAAAATATTGTATTTTGTGAACATTACATCTTACCAAATTTCGAATTCTTGTCGAAACTAAATTTGAGTAAATGGACATTATCATTAAAGTATCCGCACGAAGTTCGTGTGGGATGGGCTAAATTTGACTGATTAAAATACAGGTGAATTTTTCACACCATAAATTTGTTGAAACTTAGAATTCAATGAAGATGATTGGCACTTCCCTGGAAAGTTGTTTATTTGAACAATCATTTTACATTTTTGATTCTACAATCCGATTTTACGATTTCCATACAAGGTAGCTACGATATTGCATGAAATATGAACCACAATGACATCGTTTACCAGCCACTGTTCATCCATAATGGTGGAGTGAGATTTTTGAGGGTCATTTTAAAACGTTTGTTTTGTATGAATAAGAACAGTAGAGGGAGTCTCTTGCTTTCACCAATGGAATTGAGCTACTTATAACCCTTATGAGTCCTCAGTATAGTATTAAATAGTGGTGTTTGTTAAGGGAGATATGATCGAGTTTACTTTCGCCATCGCCTTTTCCTTGTGCAGAATTTCATAGATGGTACAAAGAGCTGTTTTATCTTTGGAGCTCGAATAATGTTTGAGTTTGAGCTTCTTCGTGTTCGGTTTTCCGGTATTACATGATCAATGGTAGATCTGATTAATGCGTAGCCGGATCGCGTCTCTCGCGTACCTGTTGTACAACATATATTTTCCACACATCGACACGAAGAGCCAAATGTTTTGTGCGTCCCCACCCTTTACCAACCTATAATTCAGCTCGGTGCTTGTCGTACATGATCACAGCACACAGCACAAAAGCGCTCAGACGCTGCACATCTAGTATCCGGCAGCAGACACCCGCTTATTTCCAAGTGCATGTCCCGTGCGTGTGCGCGCGCGGGTTCGTGCCCGGACGCCGGGGAACGATGACGCGGGGGCGAAGGGCGGGTCAGGGGGATGGTAGAGGGATGGGGAAGGAGGGTGACGGTGGCTGCGACAAAGCACTGCCGCGGTCGAGACTCGACCCAGGGTGCGCGGCCTGGAAAGACGCCTCTTCGCTAACAACGGAGCTAATTAGGGCTCGACATGGTGGATGTTATGCTGGAGATCCCTCTCCAGAACTCTCTACGCCCTCGAGCGGGCGATGGAGGCGGAGCGGTGGCGATGTCACAGAGGCGATGGGGGTGGCGTCAGGGAGGCTTTTTTGATGGGGATTTATGATGGTGATGGCTGGAGCTTACATGAAAGATTGAAGTTAACGTACGTATTGTTTGTTAGAAATAGAAGGTGATAACGTACACCGTGAATTCACCACTGCGGTTGCTACAACTCAGACACGAGGGAAAATCGGGTACGGTCACTTCAATCAGTGGGGACTCTATTAGCAGAGTTTGAACATTGTTAACGATATCGAAAATACATAGGCAAAGAAGATGAGTAAAAGTGGTTAGAGTCAAATACTCTGAGGGAATTTAGTGCTAGATTATAAAAGTTGTAATATTGCTTTGAATAATTTGGAAAAACCCATTTGAATATTTGACAAATTTTCATATTTTACGTCGTTCATTTGGCGAATAACAACAAGAAATATACGATTTTATATTATTTCATGTCTGAAAACATTTTCAAATTGAGATTTTAAATTATCGTTGAAAGTTTTTTCGGATTGAAATGGCGGTGGTTGTAAAGTCAATTTAAAGTAAATGCAAGCGATGCTTATATATTTTCTATCACAAATTGTAAACCGATACCGAAATTGTTTGCAGTACCACATTTTTTTCATTGTATCAGCTACCTCGTAAGGAGTTTTTGAATATTATTCTTGGTGTCTAAAATAAACGCTCGTGAAAGAAGACTTTGGTGTTGCCTCTATATTACAGCCATACCAATCTATAAATTAAAAGATACAGTAGAAGAGGTGTTATAAAGAACCCCACTTTGTCTTTGAATTATTGCCACTTCCTTCCTGGGTGTGAAGTTTCGGACAAGAAGGATTACCAAACTTTGTGTGTAAACATTCTTGAGGTCATAGCACAATTTTAAGATGAATGATCACAATTTTGTGTTAAGATAAAAGACGTAAGAAGTGGAGTATGACTTATGGAGAAAGTAATATGAATACCATCAACAAAACAGAATAAAACAAATATTCTCGCGAAAACGAAATTTGTTAGAAAACAAAGTATTAGTGAATATGGGGGATTCTATAGGAAGAGAAAATACCTATCTTTTAAAGCTCTGAAGACGTACCGTTTTCTTTTTATTTCAGCGGAGAAATACTATTCTTTCACGCTAAATGGAGAATTCTCCAGATTCATTGGTAAAATTCATAAATATATCACTTCACTGGAATCCTACGCTTACCCTTCACATTGCATCTACAATTCCTCCCTATAGGCTCAATGAAGCGTATATAAGAGAATAGTCACGTTGCAATCTCCTTGCTTGTTTTTTTCCAAAATTTAAAACTTTGGTAAAATTTTACGGAAAATTTTAAAATGTTAGTCGATTCAACTGTTACCTTCAAACTCTTTGTCTGCAAATCATCGCAATGGTCTGCACTGAAAGGGGAGACTGGTTACTTTTTAACATATCGTTCCCAGCATTCCATATTTTCTTTTGAACTTTTGCATTTTTGAAACAAAAATTGTTCTTACGAACCCGAAGGAGGAGATACAGAAACGGTGGCCATGGAAACTGAGAGGGGTGTACTTAAAACGACATGCTTAAAAATGTGTCTACTGACAGCAGAGAGTTCACAATAAGGAAAGAAAAATATCCACAAAGTGCAATGTGAAAATCCAAAATTTAAATCAACTTCCCCACTCTAATTGAAGCGAGACCCACCCTCCGTTCTCGAGGTTATTTCAACTATACATCGCGAGAGAGCAACCCTTTACGGAAGAAATATCGAAGGATTCCCTATAAAAAAACCTTGTTTCAATTTTACCCTCTCGTCCTCTTCTTCATGAAATGATTCTTTGATATGAGAAACAAGAAATAATTATGCTATTGTAACATCAATATTTTTAACATATTTTAACTGATTTAATACGCCACTATCAGTATTAATGTTGATTACTTTAATATTAACAGATCCTACAGAAAACAGACATATGTCCAGTTCCTAATAATAAAGAAAATGTCACACAACAGAAACAAAACCTCTGAAGTGAAATTAATTTAAGTACATAAATAATTTATCATGGAAAATATATGAACAGTCCAAATTATTGATATTATTTACTATGACGTCTATTGCCTCTGATTGGAGATTCGTTGGCTTTTTGTCGCTTGTTTAATACTGCATTTTAGCTATTTTATTTTGCATAAATTTGTAGTATTTTACTTGATCATAAATTATTTTTTATATATTTCAGTATTTCTTTATATATTACTTTTACTTAATTTTGTTTACTCTATTTATTCAAGGAAGTTAAAATGTTGTTTTGAATAATGTACAGAAGTAGAAGCAAAAGTAAGGAAATAATAAATGATTATATTGGACTTCCTTAAGTATCCATTTGTAAATACAACTATTTGCATGTATTGATACATACATTTTTTGTTGAAAATGTAATATTCAATGTTCCAAATTATTAATTGCATCATGAAATACATGTACGTTTTAAAATAGAATTCAAAATATTCAAAACTTATGAAAATGTAGGAAAGAAAATATTGAAAATAACAGCAATGAGTTTTTTTTGTATCAAAGAATAATATTAGTAGGACAATAATAAATGTAAAGAATTTTAAGTTGTTATAAAAGTGGTGTAAAGTTTTTGGGATCAGAAATTGATGCTAAATGTTTTCACAATATTTTCGTACGTAGCAGAAAAATAAATTTCTGTTAATAAATGCAAATATGATTTATTTACTATTCTACATCTTACAAGTAAAATTGTCATGATATGTGATGTATTAAAATTAAATTAGTTAAGTAATTTTCTTTTTCCAACCCTTTTTCTACAGTTAGAGAGTTGGCTTTATTATGAGTGATACGATGAGTTTCGTATTTGGCTAATTTTTGCCGCCGCAGTCCCTAGCACACGCCAACTGAGACTCATCAGATTGATGGTGGCGGTGGGTTTAAATAGGCGAGTCAATTGAAGGACGAAATTACATTGACATATAAATGCATTACTCAGTATTTGAACCAGCAACCTTTGGTATAAGGGCTCGAGTTCTTATGTAAGTAGATTCTAACTAATGCATATTGCAAGAATCCAATTATCCTATTTTCTAATTATCTAAATCAGTTTTGGAGAAGAAATAAATACACCTAAAAATACATTCATCTAGTAATTTTTTCAAAGCAATGCTCACTTTCAGTTTCGCGTGAAATATGAGTACCGGACTCCGTTTAGTACGTACAAGCAATGAAATCAATTTAATTTATCGTTTCTACAACCCTCTATGTATTAGTACATAGCTTTCTATATTACATTTTTCATAATTATTTAAAATAACTTCCAAGGTATTTGACATATAGTAACCCTTAAAACGTGTATATTCGTACATTCAATTTTGTCCGTTAGAGTCACGTTTACGAGTGTTCTGTCTTACGTCTCTCTTAATACCTGAGCTACAGATCCCATCATTCGACATACTGCGTGTCAGGTTTGGCCACATACTCAATTATTTCAGATTGCAGCAGTAATGAAGATGCTTACCATTTGACGTAAAAATACTTGGTTGATTGCGCAAAGGCATCATCTAAGGAAGGAGATAACGTACGTAAATAATGTGATGAAGACGGTGACGAAGATGGCGACGGTGGGCAGAGTTACAAGATCTCTAAAACTACAGAGTCTTGGGTTCGAAGCACTTACACTTGCCTCCCACGTCCTCGCCACCCGCGGCGACAAGGGAGATAGATGAAGCGGAAACGAGACCACCTGTGTGAAGCCCTACGACTAAGGAATAGGTTCATCGATTTCATGAATAACTTAGCAAATCAGCTCCAAAAATGCAAGACTGATATGCAGTAATGCGTCCACTAAAAACAACACGGTTTTCTCAGAACAAATCTGAATTAGTTCTTGATGATTGCTGATATGTCTTCATATCACCAACGTAAGGTTGAAACCAAAATTATAGGTTACGTACTGAGATCTCAGGGCTATTAGATCAGATTTTTCTGGTGATCGAATGAAACTATTTTCTTTATAATCTGCTAAAGTACTTGCTTACTTCTCGGAAACAAAATTACGTATTTTACAATAAAATAAATATTGATTTTAGTTTATTTAAATCAAACAAATAATAGTATACTATATCGTTAAGATAAATTTATATCATTCTATAAAGTATTACCTTTTATGGAGTTATAGCAGATCATGTTGTGATAAGTTTCCCAAAGATCATGGTTATAGTGAACACTTGAAAATCTCACAACTAAATTCTGCATTGAGATGAAATTTTGTACAGAATACCGGTTTCATGTTTCATCCTCCCGATCCAAATTTCTTAATTTATCACGAAACAATAATCGAACATTCTCGAAAAAAAATATTTTGTCGTAAATTCCCTAAAATATTCATTGTTCTTTCACATACCATTGCTTTACTATTTTTAAAATTTATAACCAGTGTAATATTACTTGCAATATAATATAAACATCCTTTCTATGTTATATCTTAAGCATTTTTGAAACTGTTGTTCAATGTGATCCAAAACTTGTATTCAGTACACGCGGCTTCGTTCACGTGAAATAGGGGATATTTCTTTGAATATATCCTAGTAGGTGAGATTATTAATAATAAATTTATTGCCAGGAGTAGAAACTGTATTTAAAACAAAAAATTTTGTATTTAAAACAAAAAATGTATACCGCGTATTATAATCGAATATAGTTATCGTATTTATATCAAATATTATTATTCGGAAAATATTATTTATAAATCGTAAGTATTAATATAATTTTCTTTAATTTTATACATCTTTGTATGGAAAATATAACGTACCGATAAGGGTTGATTCTCTATTATTTAGATAAAATTAATAATTGATAGACTCATGTTTAAGAATCTTACATCCTCGGTTTTTCTCCAGAGCGGTTAGGTAGCTGATAGAGACCATTCTAATGACTTTCCTATGCCACTGAGGGATTGGAAATTTCAGAATTAAAACATACGACGTGACCTCTTACTATACTTTCACCGATTTTGATAAAAAAAACCAACAAACGGGTACGTTCACACCATCCTGTGTCAGCGCGGACATCATATTTGTCATATGTTATTACTGACAGCAATACAAGGTTAGGTTAGGTTTTCCCGTGCTCAGCAAAGGCGAGTTAAATTTTACGATACATTCCGCTTCTGGACATTCTGGACATGTCTTCTATACATTCTTTGTAAAAGAATGATTAAAAATTATTTATTTGATTGATTTTATTTTTTATTTTACATGGGGTTAGTATTTAATTTTTGTGATGTTAACAATCAGTAATGTCTATTTATCATTAATTGTACTTTGTTTAAGTTTAATAGTAAAATGCCATGTGGACAAATGAAAAGTTTGAGTTAATATAAAAAGTGCCTTGAAACTCAAAATCAGTTGATTTGTATCAGACTTTCTTCACCAATCAATGCCCATGTTCAAAAACTTACATTTTGCCAAGCGAATCTCAAATTCATCCAATCTGTCACAAAAGTGATACAGAAAGACTAAAAATATGAAATAAATAAAACCCTAAATAAATAAACATTCTTGACAATATGACATTGCAAATACCCCATCACCCTACCTCACGTTTCTACGATATTTACAATGGGTAAGTGAATAAGAAATGATCACTAAATGTAATGATGGATACACCGCATCATAACCAACAACACGGTGCGTAACAAGACCGTATAAATACGGTCACAATTTCCGTACTCAATTTCACAATACGTTCACAATTTCCATACGGTCACAAAAAAATATGTTGGCCCAAGTTTGATGGTATTGTTTAGATGAAGTTCCAATTTTAAGCGATTTTATGATTAATTACCATTATACCCATCTTAACAGATGTGGTCGGAACCGAGACCTGGCAGGTTAATACTAGGTTCCCGTGAAAAACCAGTTTTCGTTCGAAAAGAGCCTACAGTTTCATCAGGTAATCAGGGATAAGGAAGTAATAAAAGTCATTGACGTCATTTTATTGTACTTTTTGAACATACGTAAACGAAAACGAAAAAATTGATTCATGGCAAAATTGACATTTGTACATATTGATTGATGAAAAAATTGACTCGAAAGCAAGAGGGTAATCAAACTGACGAACCCCCACCCTCATTTTGCCCCCCCCTCAACTCGAAGTCATTGCACATCTAACATCGCGTCACCCCATATTTCTTTCCAGGAACTTTCCAGCAAATACCCATCATGTTTGCGTTACTACCTGCCGATAAATAAGAGAGAAAAAATACTGTTCCACAGGATCAGCCGGTTCATCCGAGGACCGGTTCATCCGAGGCTGGCTAAGAGAAACTCTACTGTATATTTATTATAGCAGAATTTGTGAGTTCTAAAATCAACGAGGTCTTTGAAATCTTATGAAATTTGTTGCATATTCCAATTCTTTTCACTGAGACCGTTAAACTTCATTTTCGAGTTTTAGGCCGAATGTCCAAGTGCTTGTTTCACTTATGTCAGGAGAAAATTATAATATTTTTAGTGATGGAGGGAAAATTGTCCGAGTGATCATCAAACCTATACTTTGAGTTCAACCATTGTTTTGATCACTATCTATAATGAATATTCTTAACTCATTATTGTCAACATGGTTTTACAAATTTTCCTGGATGTCTTGTGAATCTAACTTTTTTAACTAGTAGTATTTAGTTTTGCTCCATCTTTACCCAGATTCCCATTTTATGATTCAGAGTATCATTCTGAGCTGTATTACAAAGTAAGGTTGCCGTGTTTTCGTTCCGAATATTAAATCTTTTAGTATAATTGGACATTTTTGAGTCTCTCTTAAATCCGTCTCACATGATTTGAGGGGTAACCTTCGGAAACGCAATATAAGATTCAAAAATCTCATTATCTACTGTGAAAGAAAAATATCGAAAACAAGAACCGCACAGTAAAATTCCTCCTAGTGCATGTATATACAAAACAAATACTAGAATTTTGTGAGATAGGATAAAAAGTTTGCATTATTCACCAACCATTTTTATTATTAGTAAGGTTAAGTTTTTTAATTCGCTTCATTCAGTTTAATTTTCGTGAAATACAATCAAGATTTTGATAACTTTCACCCTGGTGAAAATGTGGACTTGCTGGGATTCAAACCTGGGACTCCTGATCTGTAGAGAGGGATGTTAACCACTATATCACCCGTTTGCTAGACGGCGAGGGTATCATGCTCTAACGTTCAAAACGGGAGTCCCGCGTTCGATTCCTTGCTCGTCGCCATTTTCATCCGAGCGAAAGTGATCACGTACCATCTCAGCGTGTAGGTACACGGGCGAAATATATGCAAACTTTAACTTTCGTTTGTTTTGCACGGGTTTTTGTATATTTCATGGTTACGTACCAGAGAAACATGTGCCATGCATGTTTCCCTACACTCGTTATCGAGCTTCAGAGGATTATGTCACACTGACGTTGGGTGAAGGTCCTGTGCACTGCGCTGAACTGGAACATGCTCTCTGAGTTTTGAAAAATTAACGCACATTTGCGCGTATGTTTTACATGATGTAGAATTTAGTTAGTTGCGCGAATTCTCTGCGAATGTTCAAAATATACGAGCATGTTTGCATTACGTATGTGAACGAAAGTTAAACAGTATGGCACTGAAGAAAAATTATTCACTAAAAGCGGTGTTACTAGTACCTGCAATCATATTTTAATACTTCACAGAATCTAAAAAAATAATCTCTAATTGTTTTAATAAATATTAGGTAAAACATTTTGCAAAAATTGTTAAGATTAGACTTTTATTAATTTATATTATTGTTTTTATTATCTAAAATAATTATTAAGTAACATCATTTATTTAATTACATAAATAAGGCATTTTATACACTGACATACCTATTTCTCTAACATTTACGGACTATGTTGGTTCTAAAACAAGCTATTGAATTTTCTAACATTACTTATATTATTTTTCAACATTTTCACCATTAATGATACTTCCTAAGATAAACCAGATCACTTGTGGACGACGTAAGAATAGTAAAATGCATTCTACTTCTTATAAAGACCTTGTAGAAAAAGTAATTTTATTCATTGAATGTAAATAAGTCACCATTTTTTTGTGTCTTTAAAACTAGACATGATGAAGGGAAAACTCGCAATCAACATCTTTTAAATCTTTTTCTAAAATACTTCATTAAATTATTGTTTGGTAATAAGGATACACCTTAATTTCTTTTCGGGATTAAAATGCTTTGGAGAAATAAAGGAAGTTTCCTTACGATACAGTGATACATTTGAATGAAAATGCACATTTTCTTGAATGTCATTCTAAAAAACAAAATACCACTGCTACGAAATCAGATTGACATAAATATTCTAAACATTCTTTTAAATGTTTATTAATTGTTTACTTCATATCATGTTCAACAAGGTTATTTTTAATAGTACTATCATTTTGTACTTTTAAAATAAAAACGTAAACCAAATTTTTCTATTTTTCTGTTTTTATTGAGTTAAATAATGTTTATATCATATACCGGTATGTTTATTTTTTACACCAAAGTTTATATAAAAAATATTTTAGTACTCTTATGTAGTTCACGTAAAAATTATGGCAAATTTCATTAAAAAAATTAACTCATTTTTTTCAATTCTTAAAAACACTAGCCAATACGATAGATTATATAGCCAATCATATTTTCAAAGCTTTACAAAAATATTACCAGAAAAGATATTATTTGTATTGATTACTTCCCTACAAAGCCATTTAATATTGAAATGTGACCCAGAATTAAATTGAATAAAAAGCTTAATAAGTAGAATGAGTATTTGAACTACCTTTGTTCATTATACTGTCCGTGTTTTATTTATTCTGTGCGCAATGAGGTTGTGGTTATTTATTACCAACTGACGCAAAAGATTGCAAATACTCGTTTATTCAGTGGATGAAATGTGTTTCTTATTTAAAAATTACAAAAGGAATATGTCAACTAATATTTCGAATAATTAATACGATCCAATTGTCCTAACAACTAATTATAGTTGTCATAAATTATCGTGTTTGTGTTTCAAAAATGCCTCATATTTGTGCGAAATAACCACCAACTTTTATTGTGTTTCTGACTTCGATGAACGGGTACATTAATCGTTTTTGATTAGCTTTTCGTCGCAAAACATTTGAAAGCAAACAGTTGCACTCGCGCAACTGGAAACAGCGACAATATCGCATAATTATTTTTAAAACCAGTCACCTCGTCTGTGCGTTTATTTCTACTCGCCCCTATTATGCAAAGCATCGGTCATACCCACAACTCGAGCCACACCTCTCCACATCAGAGTTTGGCATCGCAACGAGTATTTACAAATTTAGAATTGATACCGCAGTGACGGTGGGGGGTGGGGGGATAAACAGCGTGTTTTTTTTTCAGGATCCTTCAGAATATCAAATTTGGCCTCCACCTCTCCTAGAAGAGTGTGTTGGGGTCGTAAACACGCCGACTAATAGCTCTTCCTGCGCGATCTGAAAACGCTTCTGCGTGTAGACGAAGAGTGTCGGGCGAGTCGGTGGGTGGTATTAGCATGCTCTCGCTTCCATCGTCTTCTCCTCGCCCACCCTGCATCCTCACTTCCTTCCTACACCCCCCCCAGCCCTGTCGTTGCACGCGACTCGTAAGAATAATCCCGCCGCGCCTCGCGGCCGACCGCGCGCCGTCGTGCATTGTTTCCTGTTAGGCCTCGGGTGCAGCGCTGCAGTAGTTGCGGCGTGCATCCGACAGAGGGTGCTGCATGTACCGTCAGCGGTTGCTCTATGGCTGCCTAGACTAGTTGAAGCTAGTCTCGGGTTGCGTGTGGATGCCGGCCAGAGCAGCCAACTGTGCGAAGTGAAATCGTGTTTCAAATTCTGCGCCATTACGGACTCCAGGACGCTTCCGAATATCTGACGTCACCACTGTTGAAGAAACCCGCCCCGACGCTGGCCACAAGGGCACGCGCGAGGTTACGGTAAAATCTCTCTTGAATTTTGTAGCTTCTTAATGCACCTTCGCTGGCCTCGGATTGCCGTATGTGCTGCTTGCGGAAAATTACTAGAATTATATGGATATCAGATGATCTTTCGTATATTAAAACTTTTGAATCGTAATCCAGTAATAATAATTTGAAGACTTCAATTGAGAATTTCACCAATGAATTGAGGTCAAGTCTATTGCAAGAAATTAAATATCGATTGAATATTTAATGAAGTCGGACTATTGCTTGTATGATTTCTTTTGCTTCTTGATGTCCACATTAGCTTCTTGAATACGATAACTTTTTGGGAAAGATTTTGTTACGAATACGTCCAAGTACCTTTCTATTCCCCAATAATAAATATTTGTCATTTCTCTACTGTTTTGTAAATCAGATGTTTTGTAAATCAGATGTATGTATATCATAACACTTTCTACCGTCAATAATTCTTCGACAAATATGTTAAATTACGTTTGTTTGTGACGCATTCCGAAGGACGTATACTCTCTGTTGTAAAACGTTTCATCACGAAAACTTCTTCGCGGGCAGAGGGACGGGGAGACCAAGAGTTTGGATAGACATTACAGAATTTGTATTTATTTAATAAAACTGCAGAACAATCAATGTTTTATTTTTCCTTTTATTGACAGTTCTTCATTTTTTATATGTTAATGAATTACTTCGCACAATAAAAACTTGCTTCGTCACCAAATTTTAATTTGGAAGGGGGAGGCGGTGAGGGGGGTACCATCTGAATCTCACAATGATTTTGTTATATGTTTTTGAGTTTTTCAATGACTTTAAGAACCATAACTGTTCGTTAATTGTTCGATATTCGTGGGACATATTACAGAATATAATGTAAATCTTAAGGTACTCAGACGTGAAACCAAAAACTCCATGAGTAACTAGAAGGAAACTATTACATTGTACATATGAAAGCCACATCGAATATTAAGTAATTAAAAAGTAACTGATGAAATTGTTTCATTTGCTTTTAGTCAGTACTTCTGAATTTTATCCGCAAATATCCTATTCATATTATTTGTGTTAAATTGCCTCTTTAACATTTTTTTGTTCCTATTTATAATGTTCCTATTTATAAGTGCAATCTCACCATTTTTACGTAATACAATATATACAATTTTTCTCTTGTGACACTAGTAGGCGTAATAAGAAATCGCAAATTGGTTTACATGACCGTCTGAATACTTTGAAAGCTACGTAAAATATACAAATGACTAACTCTTAATAGAAGTTATCTAAATGACGAACATTCAAAGACATCTGAAAACAATGTTCGTCATCTATATTAAGTGTGATTTAAGCGGATCCATTCGTTGTTTTGAACGGTGTAAACAATAATTTTTCTCACATCTTTGCCAGAAATTTAATGACTACACTTGTTTGAATTTTAAAATATTCAGGTCTTGCCGTCAAAAGATTGTAGAAATGACTTTGAGCTTTTACCTCGGACAAATTTAAGGCAAAATTATCTTTATCTACTTACATCAACGTGTTTAAACGTCTGTGTAAATTGTCTAGTCTGCAAAACAATTTTCGTATTTTAACGAATATAGTGACTCGGAAGATCCATCATCCTTAGAAAAAATTTTATACTCACACTCGATAAGAGGAGGAAAGGCAAATAGCTATTTGTGTGGCACGCATATTGTGGTTCTACAATATCAGTTTATCATCGGTTTTCTGTATGTCTTTCCTTTGCAAAGTCCTTAACCTTCATTGTATGTTGTAGATCTAGTGACATTACCGCCATGATATTATCTCAATGTAAACAATGAATAAACCTTGAAGTCGATATCTCAAAAACAAGGTTTTACACAATATTCCTTGTGTATTCATCATTGTCTAGTTTAAATCACAATTAGCAGTGCTTGTTGCTCCATAAATTAATATTTTGTAAACATACAATGACAATCTCTTAATATAACAAGCGATAAAGTAACTTGATCGGGTCAACTATTCAGTTTATTTTATAAATCATCCAAGTTTTATTTAAACAAAGAATCAAGAGAAAGATTTATATTTGTTTTCGTAGACGTGAGCTTTGATTCCGAAGTCGGAGCCTGCAGTCTACTACGCAGTGTTCCCATCTTCTACAATTGCGGCGCACCTGCTGAAGTGTATGCCGTATAGCTGAATAATGCGAAGATGATAAATACTATGCTTTGAGGCTCTATATCGAAAATTTTATTACTATACGATTTACAAATTATTATTATTATTATTATTATGTTTATGAAATTTTCTCCGTGTTGTATATGATAAGACGCTCAATATTTTAAATAAATGTCTGAAATGAAATCCATTTTCCTTTGACACACACCAACACGCACATCTTCACATAGTATTGTTATATTGCTATAAATTGTATGGGTTCAAAATTATGTGAGGTCAGTTAAGTTCTACGTATCAGTTCCTAAACTCCTGTTTGTATTCCCAGAACTAAGACAATTTATGTTACATTCATACATTCTTTCCAGTGGTGTCAAACAATCGCCGTTCCGGCATTGGTTTTTGGAACATGTTTTTTTCTTTCATTTATATATTTACATGAGAGTTTATTTTACGGGACGTTAAAAGAAAATGGATTCAGAAACAACTTTCAAGTTGAATACAGCAAGAGCCATGAAAGGAGTGAGGTTATTTTTATTTCAATACCATTTAATTTTTTCATGTGCTCTGCGAAATGGTGAAAAATTGTTTGCTACGTTTTCTTACAATTACCATCACAAAATAGGTCAGTTTTAAGGATTCCAATACTATTTAAACTTAGACACAGATTATAATTTTATTTCGAGAGTGAAGAGAGCCATATCAAATATAGCTTACGATGAATATTCACAATTTTAAGAAAAGTATTAGACCCAATACAGTCCCAGATATAAATTAATCTTTTTTTTATATCACAGAAATGGAGACTATCTAATGCCGGAAATCGAATCCAAAAGGTGTTAAAATGTACAAATTAGCACATCACTTTTTAAAAATTTTCCGGGGTAGTGGAGCGTAGAGCCCCTTTTTGTTGGGAAGTATGGGAAATACAGCGTTCCGGCGCTGCTAAATTAATCATGAAACCACTGATTATAAAAAACTTACTACATAACCTTCGAGTTGTGACCGTATCTCAAAAATATTTATCTCTTGTCTAGATACCCGTATGCTTTTTTTTATATGGAAATACAAAAAAATTAAGTTAGAATTTACAACTAAAAACGTACGTTTAAATGAAACCGTCTGATCCAGACGAAAACTGTTGTTTTTCCTCAAAGTAATCCTCGTTGTGTCTGAGAGAGTGAGCGCTGTGCCATGCGGTTGTGCGGTAGGCTGTGTGTCGGCAAGCCGCCAGACTATCGGCGGGGACGCGATCGTGTTGTGTGCGTCACGGAGCAACACGTTTCTCGCCATTCCGCATTCCCCATATCGTTCTGCCATTGCAAGTTTCCACTATTCAATTAAGTTGTTCCATATTCAACTTAATTCTGTAAATATTCATTGTTTTTTATGCATTTTCTATTCATCATTGACTTACTACCATTTATTTTTCATTATTTAGACACAAATATATGTCGAAGCCATTTTGAATATTTTTATTAAATAAAATACGTGTTAATATTTAATAACCGTGCATAGGAAATTCGCTCAAGGTGACCTGTCGTTACAAAACGTACTGGTATTAGATGGTATTTCTTAAAATGAATGTTTCAAATTGTTACCAAGAGAACATTACATATTCAAATATTTTACAAAGAGTACATTACTTACTTGAAAATCATTGATATATTTTTGTCATTTTATTTATGGTATCACTTCTTATCGCTTGGTTTTCAGTAAAATAAAAGGATGCAGACGGAAATTATAAACTGCTGCGTACTTGGAGTAGAAAATATTTTTTATGAAGCACTCTTTGTTTGGAATATTTAATGCAGCAATATCGTCAAAATATTGTTTCATTCTTTTTTATAAGTTGTATTCATTATTTAACGTTTTAAGTATATTTAAGTTAATATAATATTATTTACATTTTTAAGTTACATTACAATTTTAGGTTAATTTCAATTTTTTTATTGTTGTTTACTTATTATATTAATCGTTTATATTGCATTTGTGGACACTTTTTATGTAGGCTTATTTACTCTTCATGAATTGTTTAAAATAGCTATTTTTATTCCCGTTTCGTGGTTATTGGGATTCATGTCTTAAAATTATTATTTTTAACTTTGTCAAGTTAATTTTCTTTAGTACTCGTATATTCTAATAAACGCTCATAATAATACGGAAGAATTGTGAAAATATTTGTAGGAAAATTAATACACGGTGTGTTGTAGTTCAGTTACCAGAAATTGTTGGAAAAAAGTCTGTTCATGAATTCTGAAGTGTCGTCTTCAACATCTGAGGTTGAACTACCAGCGACAGTTTTTGGTAATTTATTAATGCAAAATGTCATAGTTCACTGGTGTTTTGAAGCTCATTTCACACTATTTTGTTACTTCAGTTATTTCATTTGGTAGCCGTAGAACTATTGAGAAACATAGTGTACTTTTTTCCCCTGAAGAAGTCAATAAATCATGAACATCTGAGTATTAATTTAGGAATGCTAATGCTTGCAGGTAATATTTCATATTTTAATTTTTAGTATTGGTTTAAAGAACAGTATAACACAAAAATCGATAATAAAACCTTCGATATTTGTAGAGATATGTTGAAATACTCGTTCAAATTATATTGAGTCGAGTTGTCGCGCAAAACATGTATATTATATATGCAAATATTCACTCTTCTTCACTAAATTATTATTCTTAACGTAAATGTAATTATTTAGTAAATAAACTATTTCATTTTTATTTGTCCATTACATTGCCACTTACGTAAACCTGCGCAGAAATTATCTGCTATTGTTTAATCAAATACATTGTGTGTCCCAAGAGTAATATTTTCAGTACAAAGTTGAAAGAAAGCTTTTTCTTCAAAGTTTTGTATAAATAGAAACTTTGGAGAAAATGCAGTCAATCGAATGAAACATTTATCTAATGCTTTTCATTTATAGTTTCCCTTATGATTAAGACGTCTTTGAATCGATTCATACAATTGATAGGTTGTCAAAACCTGAACGTGCAGATAGGCAAAGTGAAGATTCAGCAGTTTTTTTATATGTGCCTACTAGTTTTGTCTTAAAAAAAGGCTTCAGGAAATTCTCCCTTAAATAAGATCATGCCAGTAGTCAATAGGAAGAGCTATTAGTCGGCGTGTTTACGACCCCAAAACCCTATATCATTTTTATCCAAATCTTCCATGTCATTTTTGATATAAATTTCCCTAAATCTATACACAATTATTGCTTATCCAATGGTGCGAATTAAATTTAAGGAAACGATTATTTATTCACATTGTTCTATTATTTTCATTCTGATTAATTTAGATTCAAATGTATTACTCCGATTTATCATGAAGAGGTTAATAATTGTTCTACAGAACTAATGGGCTGAACCCGTAATAAGAGAGGTCTTGATGTTTTAATTGAATTATTTTTCTTTCTATTACAAAATGGAAGAATTTATTGGTTAATGCTAAATCAATGTAATATAAATATGATAAATAAAATAAGTATGTATTTATAACTGATGAGCAATAATAGTTTTGCATGTGAGGTGTTTTAAATATTTCGTGGTATCTTTAATGGTGAATTTAGTAAATGTCACATTTCTGCGCATTATACATTCAAATTAAAGGTATTAAAACAATGTAAAATTGACCCAAAAGGAAACGAAATTATTCGTAGTAATAGTGAAGTCACCATCTGGAATATAATAAGTAAAAATGTTATCGAAATGCGACGAAATAAACCTAGTGAAACTCCATCGTAGATAATTCAGTCTTTTGTTCGAAGTATCATTTTGAGTTATCTAGACGCTAACTTGAAACTATTTTTTGTTACTTTTCATTTTCCTTTTTACCGTGGGAGCATTCAAGTGCGTGAAAGGCTAGACGGTATCTTCAAGCGTCGGCAGGAGAAGTGGCCGGAAACAGTAAACGGTTGGGTTCGGGAAATAGCCGCAAAGGAAGACCTTCGTATCCGTTTGGCCTTGTTATTCTTTAATCATTATTCAGTATTCCCAGGTCTCAACTTCTTGATATGTATTAATATGCAGCATATATATGATGTACATACAGATCGCAATGACTTTATTTGTACTCGACTTCGTATATATTTCATTGTGTTGTTTTTTGGAAATTTATAAATATAAGAAATTTTAAACAACTGTCAGTAAATTATACGTGAAAGCTGAAACGTTATGAACAAGATAAAACATCATCACTCCCCATTCAACAGGACTTAACATGCCACCGCATGAGAAGCATAGATGGCATAGAGCTCTCTTTCACAATAACATGCGCTACGCTTATAATAAATGCTTAATTATTGATTGTTTTCTCTCTTCTCGAATTATGACATAATTTAACGTAGAACATACGAAATGTTAAATTTATGACTACGCAACATATTCTGTGAAAATCCGGGAATTTCCTTATTGCCGAATTTTATCAAGTTAAGCATAGTAGTTTAGAAAAAGAATTTTTTAAATACATAAATGCACTTCCACATTTCTTATAATACTAAGAATTTAAAAATACATTAAATTTACAGTAACATAAAGAATTGTTTAAAAACTCTCACCGAAATGAGAAAGAGAGATATCGGATTCATTAAACACATGGAAACGTTCGTCACCAAATAACATTCGTGTTGATCTTCCATGCGACCCAATTTTTCACGTAAAATTGTGTACTGAAAAAGAAAATTAAGAAACCATTTAATCCCTCTTGCCCTCTTGCACATTCATTTTCGACATAATACCTTCCCAATATTTCAGAAGACCATGAAATTATGAATAAGCGTCAAGGTACAAATATTCCTAGTAATAACATATTTAATAAAAGTATTAAATAAACTTTTATTATTACGATAAAATTTTATTATGAACATATTCGTAACATAAAGCAAATAATGTAACTCCAATAATAAATTACCGCACAAAGTGCATTTGAAAAATTAATACTCCTCTAATTTCCTATGTTTTGTAGAAGTGTATTGCATGATGTTTTTGCATGACCACCTCGATTCCTCGTCTTATCTCAAACATCGTGAATCGTTAGAGACGCCCTGTCGATGAAGCATTTGTCATCCAATATGTCATGTTTGTGAGGAGCATGTATTTATTCGTGAGGAGTGTTGATCGACGTTCCTGAAATGACTCTTTTTGTCTGTCATCAAAGTGACTAGTTGTCTTGAAGTGGGTATTTCGGGTGTCATTTATGCGAAAGGTAATTTTGATGTGATGTATACTCAGAAAATTTGTTACGCTACGCAATCGCAGTGTGTAATTTTGGTGATTGTTGAAGGAGATAATCCATGGAGTGATATTAACTACAGATGTTTACGAACTAATAGTTTCCAAGGTTTCCTAAACTACTTGCAATACTATAAACGTTACGAAGATGCACAACTGTGAGAGATAATTGCGGAGTTTTTTTTTATCGTTATCGTGGATTAGAGATGGCAGAAACATTTATTATGTTCAGAAACTTCCTTTGATAAGAAAGAGTGATTTATCTTGCATGTACTATTAAAAAATTCCCACCACAGCGAAAATGTATGCAATCTTCTAAAATAAAATTCCCCGAAATGAATTGAGTTCCATATATAACAACCTACTTGCTTAATCTCCTACGATAAATTTCTTAACTCATGTTAATGTTTAACATTGACTTCTCAGTAAATTTATTACATTTGATAAGTACCAGGAACCAAGTTCACCCAATAATAAGGAAAAGATAAGCACGGGCGAGTGACAACTTTCAAATACCATTTCGTTTACGATAAACTCTCCTGAAACCTTGAATAAAATATTTCTGCGGATGATTTCATATCACTAAAATTAAAATACCTGACATTCAGCAAATGTATAGATTAGTCAATTGCTCAGAAATTGATTTCAATATGTGTGTTATCTAATGATTTTTTTTTTAATTTCAAGGTTTACTTGGTTCCTTCGTCTAATTCAGATGTTGGAGAGTTTCTAGTAGAATTAAACGATCTCAGAACCGATTAAATTCACATATTTAGGCGTTGGGAAAGTATTCACCGCCCATTACAAACACAATTTCCCCCGAGCATTAATCATGTAGATATCTCACTTAAACACACAATCCACTTCAATATATCTCTGGAAACACACCTAAATGTCACTTGGGTATCTTTGCAATGGACTAAGCACACCTTACTCTTCCTCTGACCGGAAGTGTGTTCGTACGTTGGGAACCGCCCTTTTATTCCGTCCGCTTCCAGGACGGTGTTGGCCTATGAGGATGTGTAGGGGAAAATAGGAAACAGGTCCAAGGTTCTCTGCGTCAATGACCACGGATCCTGTTTTCGCGTCGCTTCATCTTGCTCCAAATTCCTCAGTATTTAAGTATTTCATGATCAGTTGTAGGATTCTATGCAAGTTGGCAAGCTAGATTTGCAAAGTATTTTGTTCATACTGATGCGGTAAGACTGCGAATTCTTCTGAAAGAAAGCAGATTTCTTTTGCTGCACGCAATTCGAAGAATGAAGAATTGTAGCAAGCATGCGTTTTTGGAAAATAAAATCCTACAAATTCTTACCTACTGCCAATTCAGTCAACCAAAATGCTGACATTTTAATGACTGATAATTTATTTGACACTTAAAGCAAATCAAAACATAATATTAAAATACCACATTTTGATTAAGGATGGAGTTAAAAGGGTTTATAACTTTGTAGAATAATATTTGACTATATTTTTATTTTTTAATTAAAATACTGAAAGAAAGTTTCCTATTTTCATAGTAATTAGACCAAAACACGATTTCCAATTATCTCTAATTCAATGACTATTATCTCTAATTACATGAATATTTTACACATTTTGGGGGGTATTGAGTAACTTTATTTTAGGAAGATCAGTATATCTGAGGTAAAAACTAAGTTATGGAAACATTTTTAATGTAAACAGAGCTATATATTCTACATGAACTAAATATTTTTTCCTCAACTAATTTGTTCTTTAGGTAAAGACACATCAGCGTATTACCTTTTAATCAACCGCTTTACTTTGAAGAACAGCTAAGTGTTAATTTAAAGAAATTTATAACAGCACACTATCATTAAATATATGCTAGACTAGCATTTTATGGTCTCAGCGCTTCAGCGGACTAGTTCTCTTGGTGTTTTAATAGCAACATTGAGTTCGAGGCGTAGACAAGGCTACGCTCCAAAATCTATTTTACTCTAGAAAAGTACTTCTCCAATTTCACATTAAATAATTAGCTTACAAGGTGTAATGAAATAAAATAATCTCCCCAAAATCCAGAACTGCTTTCCAGTTTAATCTGCCGTCCATTTGAAATCTCCTAAAAAATATACTTCACTTCCTTAAAAATATAACACTATTAACAAAAATATTCAAAATAGTAACTTTCATTTGAGGATAAATTTTATTTTTATTTTGTAAACGTTATTAGCTTATAATTTCATGGTCTTTTCGAAGATAGAGAAACATATTTCGTTTTGATAATTGAGGAATATGTATAAAGATATAGGGCATGCACCATTACTCGACATATTAGGTTTTAGAGTCACATAGCAACAACAATAGTTTCGGAGTTTACAGTCACATAGCAACAAAATTATTCTAGCTGATGTTAATTTTGAAGCAATATTCAATGCCTTCTTTTTAAAAAATGGCCCGCTCTCCGCAGTTTAGCAGGAATGAACCATGGTGATTCTAGAAAAATTGGGAACTTTGCGGCACACAAGGGAGTGAGGTCCATGAACAAGCATTTCACGTTTTCAACAATTGCAACGTGTGTACACAAAACAACTGAAGTTATTGAGCAATGAAGCAGGTCACATTAGTTTTGGCGGACCCACAAGGTTGGCATCATATCAACTTATCTTCAACTTGACAGGCGTTAATTTAAAATTAAGTTACAAATCAGACATAAATACATTATTATGTGTGTCATGCACATTAAATCTGATTTTGTCAAATGACCTAATTTATTTGTATCGATATGTTGTACTAGCAAAAAATATAAAATATTGAAGAAATCTAAACCTAACAGCATAGGGCGGTTTGGGACATTTATTTCCCTATTCTCTAGAATAACCCTACTACGGTCGTTGGAACTGAGGATTCGCTCATGCGTCTGACAGTAATATAACGCATCATAGCTAAGAGAGATTACGTCAAATATTATCGAGAGTGAAATTTCTTATTTGATCTGCATCTTAAGATTTGTCCCGTATTGTTGGATTTTATATATATTAAGGTATGTGAGGGTATCACCCACTATAGTGCAACTTTTCTGTGGTCGACGCAAAATAAGAAATTAGGAATTATGAGTACAACAAAACTCCATACTAATTACATTTGAAAACAATTCTCTGAATACAATATTCAGTTTCTAAATCCATTCACCACAGATTGTTGAAAGAAAATGATTCGCTTATAATTTATTAAGGTAAATTATTTTGCGAATTAATAAATAATTAAAAGTAAAATTATTATAAAATATTATATTATATAAAAATTATAATGAATAATTAATTACAACGACAATAAATAATTAATTGCCATTATATGATTTTAATGCCATTATATGCAAAATTTATCTAACGAAATGATACATGTTTCTCTAATATTGCTAAGAACTCAATTATTCAGAAATAAACATTATTATTAGGAGTGAACTGTTATTACCGTTTCCAATTTCGAACACTCATGTCCACTTCTTTTTGACAGGTTCGACACTGTCGACCGCTGATGAGAAAAGAGTGTTTGGAAAAATGTGATAATTTTAGTAGCAGTTTGGTGATATTTAAAGATAAAGAAAAAATTATTGATGAAGAATAAAAACGAAACTGTATGCTCAGATTTTATCAGTTACAGGAACAAAAGTAAATTAGTGAGATATTGAGCTCAAGGTATCGATCGTTTGAACAATTATCTTATACAGGTTTCAGGACTTTATTGCTTTTGTATGTTATGATAAATAATTGATGACTAACGACATGTTATTGACGATGAATATATTTTATTGTGTTTTTTAAAGTTCGTACGTCATAATTTATTTACTTATCTTGTTTACGTCATGGTGATATACAATATGATTTCTCTGTTAAAATTAGTATGTTGTTTCTCTACCTTTCTTTTAAACGTTCAATGGAAATAAGTAAACAGGATCTTCCCTTAACGGACACTTCTCAACTGCGAATATTTCTCTATATAGCACACTTTTTCTTTTTCTCCATCACTAAGTTTATCTCAATTTCTCGAAAAACGGATTTCTCAAAAGTGGACAATTTTTAATGTCCCATGAGTGTCCGTTATGGAGACGTTTCACAGTTTTCCACTGTATTACGTGGAGAACTGAAAATGCAAACAAAACAATGTGTTCTTAAGTTGGTCAGATCTATTTCCACCATGAATTTTGAAATTTTTATTTTAATAAGTTAATAACCGTTAGTTAAAATTGTCCTCTGCACGTCAGTGTGCAACAACCGTATACGTCCTCCTTGCACCAGGAAGTGTGCCGTCGTCAACTACCCCGGGTGCGCGTGTGAAGTTTTGTGGGTTCGAGTCTGGGTTGTCCTTGGCCTTCAGACTGCGATCCCGCCGCACGCGATCAAGTCGATATGCCAGTACTGCTTCCCAGCATACCAAAAATTATCATGAAAACATCGAACTCATTGCCTTTGAAATAAAATTTTTGTCGTTAGAGGTAAGAAAATTTGTACTTTTATCACCTCGCATACCGAATTGGCTGTTGAGATGGGCTTACTCGTATCTCCAAGAGTTAATGTAATTTCAAATTAAAAACTACACCAAAAGGTTTTCATGTTACTTTACTTTTTCTCTTGATGAGAAAATCGTCTAAGTGGATAAATATGAAGGAAATCTTTCCAACCGCCTCCGGGATAGAAGTACTTCTTGAAACGTTCCCCTTGAAGATTTGTGGCTCCTTTTGGGTACCAAATATTTTTAACTCTTTGTGGCAAGTAAAATTTTGAGGATGCTAGAAAACTACGCGTGTTTAGCGTAATATGTTTGCAACGTTTTAGTTTGTAAATGTGAAAATTGTTATTGTCTTAAACGTTGAGTTGAAAAAAATGGAGTGACGTTAGCGAGAGGTGGAAATTAATATCGATATTATCTAGACTGAAGAGTGTAGTACAACACATTTCATCAAAAGACGTCATGTTATGCATTAATCTTTTCAAGGTTTCTTATTTACTTCGAAATACACTTATTTGAAAAAACGAACATCATCGACGGTGAGCACCTTGACAGGTTCATCCTTCTAATATCGATTTCCTCAACAAGCAATGCTTAACTTTTAGATTAAAAACATCTCTGTCCTTCTGTCTACTCATTCGTGGTATCATCATACTGACAACCAAACTCCTTATTATGCCCAGTAATTTATTCAGCGTATATCGCCCACTTGTCATCTAGAACGCTCGGTTTCAGAGAGGATAACATGTACTTTCCTCCGTTGGATTGTCTAATATCCTCTACTATGGTTATTTATAATATCCTTCATACAGTGCTTCCATTTTAGAAGCTTATTTCTTTCTCTCTTTTCTGAAACATCTTTGAGGACAATACCCACACTCGTGTACCCATTGCCCTGCTGCGTTTTTTTTACTCTCACTTTAGAGGGTGTACTCCTCCTCCTCTTCTCAATGTTTTTTTTCCCCTCTCCTTTGAGAAGACAGTGCATTCGTTTCATGCGCCCCGCTTCTTCCGTTTCTTTGTGACCTCGCAACACAACCACTCTCCTTCCCATATTTCACCCCTCCCCTCCTTTTCTCTTCCAACCACCTGCCCTTCCTCTCCACTCCTCTTGAAGAAGCACCCTCCCCAACATCGCATAGAGTACTAGACAGTCCTCCCTTCGTTCCCCTCCTATGGACATCCCGATGTCTCACAGCAGTAGAGAAGACTCGCAGTCAGACTATGAAATGTTGCGTTGAAAGGTTTGTTTAATAACGAGGGCTTATGAACTCTGCCATCATAAAGGGTTAGAACACCGAACAATCCAAAAATTGACAGTTATTTTTATTTTTAAATAAATATTATGTACTCGAGCATGAATTCATGAATATTCTTATATATTAGCTTCTCAAAAGTATTAAATTTGGTTTCATAATTTAAAAAAACTATAACTTTTTAGTTTAATTACGGGAAAGATATCACTACCAATTCCACAAAACGTTGCTAGTAGTAAATTTCCAGTGTGACTCGCACATAAAAAATCTTTCCGTGTTTCGCACATACGAAAAGTTACCAATTTTTCTCTCAAGAATCTGCTCCATAGATGTATCTATCGTATTTTTGTGTAGTCATTTAATTGCAGTCTACATTTCCAGTAAAAAAATGCTGAAATATAAATATATCAAAGACACATCAATGAGAATTCGTGAAATAGGTTGCATAGCTAAAAGAACGTTCACTAAATTTCTCTGGTAAGCTTTCCTTCACTTCTCACTCCTCTTGATATAAAATGTTGTTTACACTTTTGGTGAACTTTATGTAGTATCTTAGGTAATAATATCATTCGTATTTAGGATTGTCGATTACATCGAAAATATATTTGGTTTTGTTTTGATCATTCTAGAAGGATTCACGAGGATTTGACGATCTGTTATTTAATGCAATTCATTTATTATGTAAACTATATCGCCATCAGTTATTTAGCCAGTTACATGTTCAAGAAAGTGACGAGACTCTTCTACATAATACTACACTCTATGGATCCTTTTTACCATCCTCGCTAGTTTTGTTACTTTTTACCTCTTCACTTCTTCTGTGACCAAAGTCATCCAGATGGTTATTTTTTACAGACGTGGGTATAGTCAGCCAATGACGTTCACATTTTTCATTTCTAAGTGCTTCCAATTTTTTGTTAGTTGTGTTTTAATAGAAACCAGCGTAGCACAGTGGGTAGAGCACTGAGCTGCTGACTTTATTTTTATGGGGGTTCGATCCCCGTAGGAATGGGGATTTTTCATCTCATCTCAGGCCTACTCAGCCCGCTGTAAAATGAGTACCGGATCTATCCTCTAGTCAAACCGACCGGAGCGAGATACTGGTTACATCTCTTCCTCCTCCTCTTAGTGTCGAGGTCTAGTAATTGAAATTCTATACCCTCAGTCCATGGAGACCTTCGTGGCCTGTTGTGTGATAGTTTGACTATGTTTTAATACAGACGTCACTGAAATTTCCACTTTTCCAGGGTCTGAAAATGGAAAGTCCTGGTATCTCGCATTCTGTAGTGACAAAAATCAGATTCTAAATGTAGCGTTACTAAGGTAAGACAAGAGAAGAGAGGAGAATCCAAGTAGAGCATGAATTCTCTAATACTTGTCTCTTCTGGAGAAGCAGAGACATGTGGGAACTCTTAGCATCTCTGGATAATTAACTACACTGCTGTCTTTTTGAAAAATTTATATTTTCTCCTTCAATATAACAGAGATCCGGAAATATACGCTTCCCCTTAGTCGCGTGACTTTATACCGTTGATACTGCATCATGGTAATAAACTTGTTAAGAACGTCACAATACGAAGTGATATCCCGCGATAGGGGGAAATGAAAGATATTGCGTGGCTAATGGTTTAATTTCAAGGCATATTACTTCTGATAAAGCGTAGAAACATTCGAGGCAGGATAATATGTCAGTGATAAAATTGCTAGAATATGCATCTGTGAAGAACTACTGAAATTTTGAATTCGTTTCAAGTTTGGAATTACCCCAAAAATCACAATCATGTATTTACATTTTTATAATTGGCTTCCTACAATTAAGTGGACCATGTTCATATAGATTTTTAATAATCTTAGTTTTTAATACAAGAAAGGTAATGGTGTGAGTACATTTTATGTGATGCTTACTCACCTTGACTTGAAATCCTCTCTAGGCATAATCACTACTAAACTTGCGTAGACTCGATATATGAAAGCTTCCCTCGGCCTCTGATCTAGCCGCCTCGGTTCGGGACTACTTATTCAGGGTTATCCTTATTTGCTGCTTATATCTATATTTGGAAGCCACTCCCAGTCATACATCAACTAACCTATCATGCGCAGATACCCGCTCTATACATATAACAGTTTATTGCCTAATAATTTGTGAAATTTTTTATGAGAAATTTGTTTATTGTGATGTTATCAGAGTCATAAATAAAGGATGAAAGGGTGCACTGGGTCACTCACACAAGACAGAAAAGTTTATTTTTAAATTCATTTACTGAATAAATGTGTTTTTTCATAATTTAATAAATAAATGTTTCTAAATATTTTTGTTAGTATATCACAATAGTGTACGTATATCACAATAGTGTAGGTATATCACAACAACATAATGCTTTGTGGCTTAATTCAATTCGAAACGGCAATCTAATGGATGTTGTATATAACCAAACCTTTAGAATTTATATCCCTGTTGTAGCACGTGGTCAAGAATTTCAATGGAATTTTAAATAAAAACAATAAAGGATGAGTTATAATATTTATATGCATATAATATCAATTACATTTATTTTTCTTACGTATTCACACTTTGATTATAGGACCTGACCAAATTATTACTATGGCTTCATGTAATAATTAAACGAAACTCAAATTAAACATTTCGATACTGTGTTCCCCCACATTTTGTTCTAACTTTGCATCCACCCCAAAAGTGAATTGTATTTACATCACTGAATGTTATAGAGAGATTATCCAAATGGAATCATCCTATTTATACTGTTTTTACCGCTATTTAAAAGACTTTACACAGTGAGAAAAAAAGGTATAAGGATTCTTTGAAAGGAGTTAACTAAGAACGGGATTAGCCACGGACAAGCTTACAGAGTATTTCAGAGTGTGGTTACCTTTCTCATAAAACTGTTTAATCCGATTATTCAGAATTTTACAAGAGATAATACTTACTTGTCCCTTTTGACACATACCTTTTGTTTTGATTAGCAATGCGAAAGAGAAACCTTTTAAACTAGACATACTGACTAGTAAGATTCAATATACATATTCAAGATGGTGGCTTTCTCGGAGCGTGTAACGTATGTTAGAACACGTTTATCGGTCTCTACGGTCTATGTCTCATGTCAAATCGATTCTCAGAGAGCATGTATATGCATTTTCGTACTTCAACACATACAATGTTTTTTCGTCTCATTCCCATAGTTTCGTTCTAATCTAAGCATTTTCACTCGACTAATTTTAGATTTTATCAGGAATATTTCCATAAAGAAACTAAATTTTACAACAAATTAACATAACTAATTGATCCGATCTCTACGCTCGCAATTCTAATATTTGACAAAGAACCAAACTCACCTGCATTAACAAAGAGTTGAACGTTAAGAACGTTTTTTTTTTGAAACGTGATAAAAATATGTATTTATAATTCTTTTACGCCATTAATATTATGAGTACCTAACCTAGAACATGAGTACAAAATGCGCTACACACATCTGACAGACGTACGTGAACTAGTGTACTTCTTTCTTTCAACGTCAACGACTTCTTTATTTGGTAAATGAAACACTAAAGACGAAAACTGAAATCTAATTTCATTATTACTCTACGTGTTTAACATAGATGTCTTTTTTTCTTCAAAGAGTATTGTCATTACCTTTCATAATAGTGAATACATTCGAGAAAATTAAATGATTAATCACATAACACAATTTCTGTTTTTAAAAAAGTAAATTTAAATCCTGATGGTTAGACATTACGAAGTTATGGTAATTTTAAAACAATGAATTACTGACAAAATTTTCTATATTATTGGCATCAATTTAATAATATTTAGTTTATTATATATATATACACACACTCTTGTAATATTTTGATACTGTTAAATCTTTCGATATTTTGGTTAAGTGCCCCATTACTCTTATTAATTCAGTTACAAAAATATATCTTATCAAAGGTAATCGGAAAATCAACTTATGACGCACAGATTAATTTCTAACCCATACATTATTTGTTGAATGTTTAGGAACTGACATATTTACATGTGTCATATTTACAGGTTATGTGACATTTCAGGTTATTTAAGAAATATTCTACGAAGTATTTATCATGTGACGAACTTTTGTGTTTTCCCAAACTGGGTGTTCGATAACTCAAACGTATCCAATCGTACAAACGAACCTTGAGAATGAGAAATGTTTTACATTGGAGTAATAAACTTATTTTACATAACTACCAAATATTTTATCAAAGTAATGTTTTTCTAATCAAATACTTTTGATTCACTACTTATTGACATTAAAATGTGTGTTGGTAATGAAAATAATACTTAGTTTACCACTAGTTTTGGTAAGCACGTAGAAAATACATCGATAAATTATTAATCAGAAATACACAAAACATACTCTATTTCAATGTTTTGTTACATGGATCTTTCTCATCGTAAATGTGCCTGGGATAAGCCCCAGATATTTCTTTTTGCAATAGCATTCGTCTGTAGACTATCCACCCACCGACCCACACTCATCTGATCACGTGTTCGTAGTGCAGGGGCGGCGCCCCACTGACCGCTTGCAGCTATTCGTTCGCGTGCATGAGTGCTCCTCAAACAGCGATGAATTATTGCTCAGCGCCCCGTCGATCGCGTGACTCTTTGGACCGACGTTGAGGATCACTGTGTGACGACGGGGTTGATTTTTGTGAGGATGTACTGCGCCGCGTTCTCTAGGTCAGGGGCTTCACGATACGTGCGTTGTTCGTGACAGAATCGTATATTACAAATGCAAAACTCATTTCCCTAAATCACTGAGAGATATGGTTTTTGTTTTTGTCAAATCAACTTCACCAATTTTTCGAAGAGCACATTGTTAATAAATATATTGTACATTACTACAAAAATTGGGTTATACTACAAAAATTGGGAAATATACGTCCGATACGCCTTATGCAGTTACGTTTGGATATTTTAATTTCTTAAATTTGTTTGCTTGCATAGCATACTGATACAAATTACTGACGTTATTTAACAAAATCAGATTGACGCATATAATAATTTATTGTGTTTCATGACTGTTTCCTCACTCCTTTGTCACTTTAAAAAAATTCACGCCTGTCAAGGAAATGATGATCGTGCAGGAGCGTTGGATGTGGCGACAACCCTGTGGGTTCCCTCCGAAACCAATGTAACCTGCTTCACTGCTCAATAACTTCAGTTGTTTCGTGTACACACGTGAAGAGCCTCACTCCTTTGTGTGCCGCAAATTTCTTCATTTCCGAAGAATCACCCTTACGTTATACACTGTAATGTGTATTGTTTGATTAGGTTGAATTACTGGAAATGAACTGCAGTTCTATTGTCCGGAGTTTTCTGTACCTGGGCTAGGATTTGAATATGCATTCTTTTTAATCAGTACTTTAGTAATATATTTATGGTCTTTGTCCCTATTCCTTCCCTGTCATTATTTTTTACGAACTTAAAGTTTTGACCGCGCCATAATCATTTGATAGTTACCACTGTTCACCGAACTCGAACGCCGTCACTCGGCCACTAGAACCCCCAAATGTCGTTAGGAACTAGTATCTTGAAGAAGGGATGAAACAGAACGGAGTGATGAGCAATGTTCCGGAAAATATAATTTAAAACAAAAATTAGAAAACCGTCTTACAGAGAAAATTCTACGGATTCTAAAACAACTGCCATTGTAAAGATCTTCAATAGTGAAGCATACTTACAGGCGTGTTGTCATGCCTGATTTATCAGCGCAAAGAAAAGTCTATAGAAATAATATCTTACTATTAGACAGCTTGTTGTTCTTGTATTAAGAGATTTTATCGAATATATGAAAGTGGTTAAATTAGTTAAAGAGGTGATTAAAGTTTTAGAATTTAAGCTAAATTTCAAATTATTTCCCCAATTTTGTTAATAAACTTTGTTAATTTGTAGTTCTAAAAATAAGATCTCCACTCCTATCTATTCTAACCCCCCTACGTATAAATGAATCTCCGGAAATTGATTTAGCATAGCTTATCGATTTAGCTAGGGGAAGGTTGTGTTTCTATTAATTACTCTTTTTTCTTTGATTCTTAATAGTAATGAACAATAAGTGGGTATTAAGGATCTGTAAACTACCGTTGTGAAAATTATTCATGTCCTTTCCAATCTAATACGAGTTTAGAGGTACTATCGCGTCTATCTTTTCTTTATGGAGGAGTGTGATTCGGAAAAAACAAAACCAATCGACAATTTTCAAATAGTATTTTATGAGTATTTTTGTTGTAATATAAGAAAATAAAACATCCCAATGTATTATTATATTCTTGGGGAAGAGTTTTAAACTTGTTATTCTAGATCTGCACTTTAAGTATCAGTATGTTTTAGTATCCATTTTACGCGAAAATGTATTATATTAATCATTGATTTACATGGCATAATTTTTATTTTCATTTTTTAATTACCATATCATTTCGCATCATTTTTGTCGAGTTTTTTCAAATAATGTAGTATTAGATTATTTTCCCAAATAATCTAATAAATATGATGTCAAATGTATATTTTTTCATCAATTCATGATTCAAACTACCTTGCAATTATTTTATCAACGTTTTACCTTCGAATGGAAAATACAAAGGCAAGTGTTTTCTGGATGTGAAATTTGAAAGGTAAATCTTTGATTTGTGTTGTTATTAATTTATATTCTTGGGTAATTCAAAGTTAGAAAAAAATATTTATCATTTTCTTAGAACGTGAATCTCATAGCTTCTCTCAGATATTAAGTTATTTATTATGTGAGATGCGGAAACATAAGGTTCCGTATATTATTTGATAAGGGCTGTAAATGATTTTATCGATATGCAAGAATTTCCTTTCGCCTTGGGAGGGTAAAATCATCCAATTTGCAATACATTTTCAAATATAATGTTAGAACGTAATGGATTACGATGGAAAACACATATTAAATTCTTAACGGAATAATAATTCTTTGATATTCAAAAATTTGTCGTACCATTAACTCTTTGCTACGAATCTAATATTTAAAGTGAAGTAAATACAATCTGATCAATTTTATTAGTCACGATAACTTCAGTTGTCCTTTATCTCTAGTAATTTCTGTAGTGTAGGTCAAATATTTTCCAAATCACAAGAAGTTTCTCTTAGATTTCTTTTGGTTCATTTCTAGACCGTCATCTGTATCTCACCTGTAACTATAATACATCTAATAACACACCCATGAAAAATCTCTGCACCTCTACAACCTACACTCCTAACAACTTACAAATACAAATCACACGACTTAAAACCAGAACATGTCAATCGGTGCATCAGATCCATTCATTAGAGACCTCTTGAACGCGTGGCAATTCGCTACCCCATAATAGTTCATTCGAGGCCACCCAGCCCCAGGCCGTCCTGTTCTGTGGCCCTGAGTTACGTAACGACCGGTCTAGCATTCACCAATAGCAAAACCTAGGAAAGCTTCGGCATAGGTTCTGTCGGGACTTCCCGGATTCGAGCCTTTCCCTCAACACATGGCCGCAAAATTTAGCGATCTGTCTGAGGATGACACTCCAGGATGTATGGTATAGTTTAAACACGATTTAATGATTTACTTGATTGAGGGGAAATACTGAGATTTCTGGGTATCAACCTCTATCTCTATCCCACTGAACGAAGATAAATCGTAGAATAACTTGATCACCTTGAAAACTAGTTTGAAGAATTTCTGACAGCGGAATTTTTTGTGGATTTCGAAACACTCAAGTTCGATGTTTTATTTCGAAACTACAAAGCTTGTTCTCGAATTAAATGTTTATGTGAAACCTTAGTAGGATAGTTGGTGGTTTTCAAGAGAATTTTGTGCTCGTAAAATAATATCATTGAGGTTTTGTAGCACAGTAATAATAATGAGCATTTATGACATGATGATCGTTTTACCTCAGTCAAACTTTCATTCGTGTTCTCAGAATGGAGGTTTAAGTGCTTTTAAAACTGAATACTTCTCTTGATTTGTTTAAATAATATTCTTAAAAAGTGGTGAAAGGTCATTTCATTTCTCATTTTTAATTATAGGTATCATGTATTTTTCACTTGTTTCAAGTAATAGGATTTTCACGTCGATAAACTTTTATTTATTCGTCGTGCGCATTAAAAAGTTTTAAATTGAACTTTAAATATTTGAAGCCATATTTACCAATTATTCATACGAAGTTATATAACTAAATCTGTTCGTAAATCAATATTTTAGTAAATCATGAAGGCGAGACTGAAAAAAATACTTGAAGTGATTTGCAGCTAATATGCTGTGAATTAAAATAATATTATTCTAATTATACAAAAACATTCTATAAAGTAAAAGTAAGAATTAAAAACTTCGATTCCAATTAATTTTCACGTAGCACGCGTTACTGAAGTGCCATTACCTGTACGTATTCTTTACGTCACTAAAATATATTCTGAATAATTAACTGTTTTGAAAAAAAAAGTTGATATATTTTTCAAACACTTCTTTTACAATCTTCAACAATTTTCGCGAATTTCAAGTGACAAAGTAGAAAGGTTCTTTATTTGCCAATTTTGTTTGGTCATGTATCCTCACTGGCCAAATGCAACCCTCTTGACCGCAGTGACTTAATCGAACGTCACCTTAGTTCATACAGCTACATATTAGTCATCAACTTTGATCCCTCATTGCAATCATTTTCAACCACATTAAGAACATGTGTGTTGCGGTTACAAATGATAAATGATCTCCTCATGATAACCCACTCTACCACATGACCCAACTCCAACATTACAGTTTCATCTACGATCTTTCCATTGCATCGTTTCACTCGTGATAGATTTTTAGTTTAATTCTGCAGCATCGTTATTTTGCGACATAGTGGAATATTTAGAAGATGTGACGTACTGTTTTTGATGTACTGCCGCGGCGTTGTTGAAAACAAACTTTTTATTTAAACGATTTTTATCAACCGATGTGATTTATTGACTTTAAATTTAAACAATCATTCTTTTCATGGAGTCGCCATTTATTCAAATTAATTATTTATTTCAAAAATACTTTATACTGTTATGCGAATGATAAACTACTTTATTTTGAAACAACAAGAAACAACTTCGCTAGTGTTGGGAATGTCTTGTATTGAAAGTTGAAGAGAGGATAATTTAAAAAAAAGTAAATATTGAACCTAAAATGTGTAATTTTTCCGGGATTTTATAGAATGTATTCTCAGATTTGTAAAATATTCCTCGCGGTTTTTTCTTTATGTTTTAGATGTAGTTTTTGTAACATATTTTATATCTTTTATTCACAACGAACGCAGGAGAGAAAAATGTGAGGGTCAACTTTTCTGATTGAGTACTTGTGGGATATTTAATCTTAATTTTATTTATTTCTCCCAACAGTTACATTCAGAATATAACTTTACAAACGCATGAAATGCAGTTATGTGTTTGCGGTAACTAATAAAAAAAATATCAGTATCCTCAAAGTTGTTATTGCGTTGGATTTTGCACAAGTGGTCTGCGGGAACGTCCTCTCATATCAAGTGTTTGAATGCGCACCTATCTGCCTTCACCGCTGGGCCGTCACACGCTTAGAGTTGCTTCGCACAGGAAACACTACGGAACTAGAATTAATACATGTGGTAAGACAACAAATCAACAAGTTCCACACTTAAAATTACTTAGTAATTAATTTAGTTTTAAACTAAGGAAGCTTGGGGTTTTATATGAAGTGTGTATAGGATATTAGGGTACGGTTCAAGTAAGACCATCTCTTTAAATCAAATTAGTAATAAAAGAGAAATTGAAACCACTAAGAGTGAAATAGTAGTATTCCAACAATAGTACAGTTTAATAAGTTGTAATAATACGTAGGACACCAGTTATTGGAAACGACCTATAAAAAACGTTTTATCAATAATATTACTTCATAAGAATTTCCATATGGTTGTAGGATTACTTTAATATTTCTCATCATTGCCAAATGAAAATTAGTGTAATTTTGGTGGTAAAATACTTAAATATTAATCATTTCAAAACACAATTTTGTGCCAGTTCTTTTCACAATAAACTGTTATAGGCGTAAATTTCTCTCGATAATATTCAATGAAATCTGAAAAGAATCTAGGCACTAAGTGGGGAGAAGAGACTGTTATTTGAATAACCTCACGAAGAGAACGTTCGCACATGCGGTTATCAAGGCCTATGTAGAGACAGGGTTGGAACATTCACGGCCAGCGATTGAAGCTGCCGCTGAGTTCGGATGACTCCCCCTCCCCCCCTCTCCTTTCAGTTGCAAATCGCTTCTGGTCTTTGGAGTGTACCGCTACGAGAGACACTGATACCCCTCCAGATAAGAAAGGCAACCGCTCTCTATACTTCCCATTAATTGGCGTGACCTATTTTACTTGACTTTCAGCGGGTACTGATTCTTCTCGACCTTTTACACAAGTTGGATGTTCCCACACGAGTGTTGAACCAGAAATTTGACTGTGATGTTATCAGCCATTGGAAATTACCAATTTAGTCCACACAACAGAAGAAAATACACAACAGAAACCAATTTAGTCAACTATAATGGGTCTCTTTGCTTGTAACTCATTGTTGTACTACTAAGTGAGATATTTTAAGGAATGGCCATTAATTTAACAGAGAGGTATGAGGTGTACCCAAGTTAAATGCAGCTTAAATGTTCAATTAATATGAGTGTTGTTTTGTAACTTGCTCTTTACAATATGTGATTGGTTGGGTGATATATGTTCCCAATTCATTGAGAGTGTTATTTTGTGATATTATCATCTGTTGGTAGCTGGAGAGAATGTGTGTGACTGTACAAACTTTACTAAAGTATGTAGTTTTCTTTACTAATGGTAATAAATTTTTTAATATAATTTGTGGTAAAAGTATCGGATTGTCATATTTGGGGTAGTAGATAATATTTATAGGTTTGATTATGAATGTTGAAGTAGCCCTAAATTGGTTTATGTTTGGTATAGCCCTGATGAAGGTAACGTTCGTTACCGAAACGTTGGCAAAGTAATAATAAATAATCGGCCAAACCGCAGAAATTTGACTTTTATCTCTTTCCCTATCAAATATTGTGATTTGAAAATTATTATTACTATTTCATTATCACCTTTACATATCATCTAATGCATTGTTAACTAAACGACTCTTAGAGATATGTTAATCTCATGGCGAACGTTTCCACCTCCGTGAATGATAAATAAACTTCCAAAATAGTATCAAGTTTCAAATTAACGTTGCTGAAGAACGCACAATACAGTGTTATAATTAAACAACTCAAAGCAAAATAGTTCATTATCAAAAACAAAATGTCAACTATCAAGTAATATACAGCGCTAAAGGGAAAAAAGACAGATCTCACGCATAAAAGCTAGTTGTCTAATTGTGTTTAAGGAAGAAAATGTGAAAGACCTATTGCTTCCTGCAAATGTCAAGAATAGACAAAAACTTTATAACAGTAGACAATTTGGCTAATGATCAGGGCAACCTGGGGGACAAATCTGTACACAAATATAATGGTAATATTATTATATACATTGATAGTAATAATCATTTCACAAAACGGTTCTATTTATTCAAATAAATACAAAAACATGATTTCTTTCGAAACGATATTTATTTCAGCACCACTGAGTATAGAGTGGGCAAAATGAAACTGGCCCGGAAAAGAATTAAAATCCTGACACGGAATCGGTTCTTGTGAATGAACAGGAGAGCTGCCCTTTGAAAAAAATACTGGAAATGGCTACAGGTGACGTCGATGCAACAACCAGTTGCTGTGACATGTCTGCTCATACTGATCTCCCGGTGTTCTGTCCCGAGTTCTTTGTCGTGAAGCTCCGTTTGTGTGAATGAGAGGTGAAGACGTGTTTAGTGACGAGCTTAATGCAACACAAAATAGTGCTCATCAGTACAGTGAACAGCCGTTGAATAGTTTCAAGATTGATGATTTGTGCGCAATGTCTGGTTTCCGTATAATGAACGATTCTTTCAATCCCCTGAGTTTTAATGTTCATCCACATATTTTTCATTCATTTCCAAATTATGGTATGGTGCTCGACATTCTTCAGTTTTCATTTGTGATGAGCGGAGGTTTAAGCAATGACTTCTTTGACTAGTAACTTCTTCCAGTGAGAAGTTCTTTAGGCTATAATTATTTGAAATCTCCCTAAATACGAACCATAATGTGAAAATAAAAACAAGATTTGGAGACGAACAATTATATGAAAATAATGAATTTACTCTTCTAATTTCCCATGCCTCTTTGCCGTTATTCTAAATGTGGACTACGAACAACGCGTACGTGACGCGAACAAGAACAGAAATCAGAGCAATGGAATAGGGAAAACCAACAATAAAATTATTGCATCAAGTGCAATATTGCAACAAGCAGTCATTGCATCAGACATAATGTATTAATTTCATCGAGAGTATGTGTTCATCGAGGGGTTATTTAAACCAGAACGATTTGCAGGAATACTTTTCTTTTTACCTTCGGGGTGTCCCTATTAGGGCAATTTTTATGAAAACCTAGTCTCGATTCGAAAATACAGCTTTCGAAAAAGAACCTCTAATTCTAAGAGTTACTTCTGTTCTCTGATAACATGTGTTAGAAACACCCGCTAATGAAGCACCAGCCCTAGCAGTTGGCAAGACTGCGCGTCGTGCGCCGTCACCCTATCGCCGCACCCATCTGCGCTGGCGCCCCGCGCGGCGTGGCGTGGCGTTGCGCGGTGAGGGGAGCTTTGCTGCGTGGGAGCCTTTCCGGGTCCGCGGCTCGACTCTCAATACCACTCCCTCCGCCACCCATTTCGAAGATCGCGTGGGTGGAAGTACGAAGCGCGTATGAAGCATAGAGGTTTCAATAGCTCGTCTGCTAGAGGGGTACATTACAGTATAAATGCATGTGCAATGAGAACCGTCACAACTGATTTTCTTCTTTCAAAAATCTGCATTATACTGATGATCTTTTTTTTTTTTTTAAATTCAAAAGATACATTTAGAGTCAGGGTAGGGATTATGCTTTCAAATGTTGTTCGAACCGAGAGCTTATGGTGCTTTTATTTGCTAATATATGTGTTTGAAGTTTGAATATGTGTTTGAAGCTAATATATGTGTTTGAAGTACTTAGTATTGCGTTTTGGGTGTCTCTTATGTGGAATGTGGTTAATGGGCAATATTTGCAATCACAATTGTATCCATATTCTGTTATCTGCACCGGGAAAACTATGAAACATTCTAAAAGACGGTGATTATGAGGATATAAGTATTTTATCGGTTTTTATCATTTATAGGAAATATTTGGATAACTTTATATTTTCCACACAAACTTGAAGTCCACAACTTTCGTGTAGTCATTGAATATATGACTGTTGTACTTCATCAATCGAAGTAAAAGCAGAGTTTAAGCAAAAACCGATTGCAGAGTTTAAATACCTCTCAATAAAAAAACAAAATATCTAATTTTAATAATAATAAAATTATTATTATTATCATATGGCAGTATTAATATTTTCTCATGTATCCAAATCTAAATTTCCAATGAAACTTAAGTACACCCCTCTGGAACATGGATGACGGGAACTTTATCTCAGACGATTGTATCACATAATGCGCTAGATCTATTATCAAACACGTTTTACAAATTAATAAAATTAAGTGGTACTCACTTATCCGTAGTTCCTCCCAGAAAACCTGCGGTGGGGCGAGCAAAACAGGAAATTCACTGAGAGGAGGGAAAATTCTTCGTTGTTCCTAGAAAAGGTCAGAGAGGACGAATCCAATGGACGCGAGATGTCGTAGCGAGGAGGGAGGAGGGGAGAAATGTAGGAGGAGCTTTGGTGATGTGAATACACGTAAGCTGATAGAAGAATAGAGGGGGTTATGAAGAAGAGGGAAGGCGATGTGTCAAAGAAGGTTGAGGAACGAGCGAAGGAGGAACCTAATGGCTCCTTCGTATCCACGTCAAGTTGAGCGACTTCGACGAGAGTAGGAAAAGATTCGTTGTACTCCTATATAACTGAAGCAAATTATGAGTAAAAATACCTTTGAAACAAACATTTAATATTAAATTAAAAATTCATTTTTTTTTAAATTTCGAGTGTACAAATATTTGTAATAAGAGATAAACAGGAAGAACGAAGATGTATGGAACAATAAATCTAGTAACATGTTATCAAAGTGGAATACAAGATTTAATTGTTAAAAAAAAAACAATGGGGAAAATCCGGGGTAATAAAACCTCTGTAATGACATCTTCTGGGAACACAGGAAAAGAAACCTGTGACGGACAATGTGGAATTTTTTTGACCAGTAATATGAAAAATAAATGTAGATGAATAATAAATAGAGGCCAAAAATCATTTCCTTAAATTCCCATGATAAATTGATCAACCTCAAATTAGCGAATGAACAAACAATTATTGAATTGTGTACTAACGAGTACCATCGTCTCACCAGAGGAGGAGAAGTAGACTAACAAAGAGTTGCAAAAGAAACATTGAAATGTCAAACTAACTAGTAGAGTTGGGGAAGCAGCAGCTGTCCCTGCATCTAATCGATTCCGGTGTAGGTTCTTTGAAGTGGTAGAAAATGAATAAATAAATAAACAATTAAAAATGAAATCACGCGTGCTGTTATTGTGTACGTTATATTTCGTTCTTCTTAAATCAAAAAACTTCTTATGCCACCGAATCAAACATTAAATTAATATGATCGTGAGTTTCGAACAATGAAGAGAAGATCTAAGCGATTAATTATCCGCCACTTCTCTAAACTCAAAGAGATTTTAGCGAAGACATGAAAAAAATTCTTATCGTCTAAATGATAATGAAGGAAGTTTATAATGTGGAATTGCAAAATTTTAGATTTTCTCTTTTCCATGCTCAAGATTTTTAGGATCAACTTCTATTTAGACCAGGGTAAATAATCTGATCACTAGGGCGATTTCCTCTTTGCCACCAGTTTCGCCGCCCGTACACAACCTTCAACCAGGTCTGCTCCGGTGTACTTAGGACACATCCGTAAGCTGGGAAATAGACCCAGGCGAATCATCGTGCAGAGCAAACTGGACACGACCTATACATACCAAAGAGTTAGATATTATCACACAACTATCTTACTTGTGTAATAGCGTCTTCGCAGTTAGAGTAGGGGATATCGGGTTCACGACCCGACCCACCGCCATTTTCACCAGTGAAGTTACGATAACATCTCCAAGTTGTGCATTAAGTCACATTAAAAATTGAATTATTTTCTTGGAAATTATATTAAATTGGAAGGGAATCAGTGTGGCGAATAGAGATCAGAGTTGCTGGCTGGAGTTCCTTTCCCGATGGGGTGGGGATTTTTCATAACACCCCAACATACATGCTGACTCCCAGGCCTGCTCAGCCTGCTGTAAAATGAGTACAGAGTATATCCGAGGTCAATCCGGCAGGAGTGAGATGCAGGCCATATCCCTTCTCCTAGTACCGATACCAAGCAATGTGCGGGGCTCTACCCTCCGTGTACCTCTTGGACACCTTGGGGACCTGTTGTGGAACAGTTTGTTTGTTGATATATAATGGAAGTATACATTTATAAGCACGATAGATTTTAAGAGAGCATATTTGCTTGTAGAATCATCTTGTACGGTAATATGCAAATGTCCGCTAGATTTTTCGTTCCTTTTTCTGAGTAACCATACGGAGCGAATCACGCAAACGAAGTATTGTATGTTAGAGAATGTCCAATTATTTCATCTTTCACCTTTACCTTGCCGAGGTAACAGCAGGTAAAAATTACACCAAGAAAAGACTTACTAGACTCATTTATTTAAAATAATGTAACTTGACTCCTTGACAGACAAATCCAGAAATTAAATCACTGACGCGTTTGGTAAGTAATATCCACCAAACAAGATTGTAGGGAATTGCACGTCAGTTACGTAATGATCCGTTGTTTAATAACATGTACTATACATAACTGTTCTTATGTTCTGTTGAAATTGTTAATGCAATATCTGAAACGGAGTGAAACTTGCATACAACTAGAAGATAATGGGGTAAGTTGTATCTGCCATATTACTCAGGTAAATAACATAGACTTTCTGCATAAAATATTCATATTTTCGTACAAAATATAGGTTAGATTCNCTTGCATACAACTAGAAGATAATGGGGAAAGTTGTATCTGCCATATTACTCAGGTAAATAACATAGACTTTCTGCATAAAATATTCATATTTTCGTACAAAATATAGGTTAGATTCAATTTTCCGTGCCGCCCAGATTGATCTAGTAAAATCTTGTAAAAGTTTTAGAGAAACAATTATTTTATTTCGGTTTTGTGTATAAAAATGTAGGATACAATTTATTTTTTATTCCAAATTGTTCTAATTCGTAGCAGAAACTAAAAAAATAAATACTTCACCCCTTACAAATATAATTGGAAGGGGAAGGGTTCATGAAGAGGGATAGTATGTGCGGATACCGTTCCTCGGAGTGTCTAGGGGCGCTTAAATCCTACGCGGTATTGATTTTGTACTGCCTTTTTCGTTAGAAAAATTTTATATATATTTTAGATTGGATAAAAATTTGATAACATATTGATGATAATCGATTTACAGTGAGGAGTAACTAGGTCTAAAGTACGTAGAAATCCAAGGTTTGTTTCTGACCATAATGTCGTCCATTAAAGTCATCGTCTTTATCGTCCATGTGCCCTTGTGGAGAAAGGATGCATAACGGAAGATAAACGTCGCAAAACCTCATAGGACAATGGGCTATTCCCCTCGTGTCTCAACGGGATGTCTTACCTCGGCGGAAGTCATTGTTACAACTTGCTGCATTCTACGTAAATCTTAATTGTAATTGTATTGCTTCCACAAAATAGCATCTGTACATCAAACTGAGTAGCTTGAAATACTCCGTTTTACCTCTCCAGCTTCACGTCCGTGGAAATGTTCAATTATGATTTGGTCTCATTTCTTTGTTTGAAGAGGCTGGGAAAAGTTTAATGTGGAATATGAAACATTACCTAATGATATAGAAGAAGTAGAGATGTGTTACAGTTCAATACAAGGAATGATATGAATATAATACTTGTATCCATATTAGTTGTTGCGTGTATTTTAATTCTCTTAGATTGGTGTTGTCGCACTAATGATATGAATTCAAACATGATTGGCAAATAAACAAAACAAAAAACATTAACTATGTATTTTCTATTTTGATCAAAATCGTATATAATTTTACTTATAAAGAATTATTTATAAATTTCCATAGAATAAAGACTAATCATTTTAAATTTATTAATGAAAATATTCATTTGGATATTAAAACATTATGTACAAATGAAATCGAAACTTTTGCTGGAGTCGATAGGAGAATCATGCATTACTATTTTTTTATTTTGTATGAAATGGTGAGGTTCAGGCCATCCGGCCAGCTCTTCTACTATACTCTAGAGAAGTGATTGGGAAGATGATTTTTTTTTCATTTTTTCCGTCACGGTTGACATGACAGCCTCATATATCAATGAAGTTGGGAACTTGTTACCGAACAATCATTTAACTNTTATTTTGTATGAAATGGTGAGGTTCAGGCCATCCGGCCAGCTCTTCTACTATACTCTAGAGAAGTGATTGGGAAGATGATTTTTTTTTTCATTTTTTCCGTCACGGTTGACATGACAGCCTCATATATCAATGAAGTTGGGAACTTGTTACCGAACAATCATTTAACTGAAATAAGTGAAGATGTTCCCGCTAAAAACCTCACTCAGTTGAGTCGATCTTTCCCACTAAGTAGTTGGTGGGAGAAAATACGCTGTTTCAATTACACTACCACGGCTGTGCTTATAGAGTAGAATAATATTAAAAGGGAATATTTTTATAAACACGAATGCACATTTCTCTTCAATGATTAATTTGGTGAGGTACATGAAAATAATTTTCAAAAACATTATTTGTTGACTGTATCATTTTCACCTTTTTTCTTCACATTTTTAATATTACTAGAGTCAACACATGTCATGTGACTTAAAATTAATCAGTTGTGTAGCTTGACCGATTTATTTTCCATTTTTACTACTTGTACTATATTTTAACTAAAGAAATATGTACTTGAAATTATTCCGTTGATAATGTCGGTCATTTGACTCAAATTGCAAATTTTGACGTCATCTTGTTTCTATATTACAGACGCTCACTAAGAAAGGATTATTCGAAATTCCGACATCGAAGGAGTGAATTAGGATTAGAACATATTCATTGTTCGTGCTCATAGTAAAGTATATTCTTGCCGTTGGCATGGCATAGCCGCCATTGCATGGTAAATTACAGATAGGAACTTGAAATACGATAGGATGATGCTTTTGAATTGTTAAACAACGAAGGACTTTTCGACAATCCAATTTTAAAGGGATGAATATTAAAGAGAAAAAGTGTTTTTTTCAATTATTCGCTACATATCACGATCTAATTAACATACCAAGTTTCTTTTTTGTAAGTATACGATTGGTCGTTCAATAGTACAGCATAAATCAATGCTGCCTAACTGGCGGCTAACGAAACGTTTTTTATAGCCTGCGTATATTACATTTTACATTGAGGGATAGGACTTTGTGTTATACATTTAGCTATCAGAATAAGTATTTGACGAGGCGTGTCCGGTGATAAAAAATATAAAAGTGTGTTTGGGATTACCCCGTCTTACATTACAATATGAAAACATTTTATTACAATACTAGATATTAAAAATACTTTAAAGAATAAAGAAATAAACAATTCAATTTTTACAACTTCAAACAACATAAATTTGTCGATGAGAATTAAAATATCGCGTTACAAATAAATAAATATGACTCATTAGTATTATTCGTCGTGCAACATTTTGCCTTACTCCATCTCGTGCCGGTCCTATCGATCGAAAGTAGAAAACGACCCGTGTAAGATCACCTCTCGTATAGTATAAATTAATTGTAAATCCGTCTATTGAATAAGCTTGCAAGTATAGTGTGTATCACTCTCTGAATTAGGAGCTGCGAATCGCTTGTTCCTTGAGTGCCTATTAGATGACGCAAATAGTGACTAGGAAGGAGGAAGAGACGAAATTCCAAAGCTGTGACTAGGAAGAGCCGCAATGAGTAGAGAGGAAGGGGCGTGGGAAGAAGGAGAATAGACGAGTTGCGTAAGAACGATGTGAGTCCCACTGTGGTCGCCGTGGTTAGCCAAGGCAGTGAAAATCTCGGCGCATTGGGATACGAATGTTCTCACAACCAAACCAAATGCATCCTCACGAACAAGGAAATACAGGCAATTAATCCACCAACTGATGAAATTCTTTCGGACGCTAATAATTACACGGTAAATTTATTTCAGCACTATTTCAACGAAGACTGTTCAACACAATTTCCCTGTTCAGTTTCATTTTCAATAGTTGATCCCATTTATTGTTGCAGACCACTACAGAATAAAATATGGGTGAAATAATTATTGAATAAAAGTTAAATTCGTCTTGTACTTTATCATGCCATTGTTGTTGTACTTTTTAAAATAACCGATAACAAACTATGTTCCTTCATGCTTGTTTGTGTCGTTTTATTCATATAAGTTTAGTTTTATCTGTATTCGATCTTGGCGCGGTAGTGTACATTAATTATGAATTCCCTTCCTGACCCGGATTTTTCTTCAGTTTTCCTCCGGGTAGAGACGAATTTTTCATTCAGGCTCTCTAGACTCTTTCTGCGTGGTTCTATTCAAATAATTAATCTCGAATTTAGAGTTATTTTAATAGTTACGATTTATAAACTATGTTTTCCAAATATATAGTTTATAATAGTACGTTCTTGTTAACTAACCTTTTTGTGTTTTATTAAATATAAATTTGTTTGTATTCTGTTAATATTATAACACGTACCGAACTACTTTTCTTCTTATCTTAGAAGTATGCTGGAATGTTAAATCCGCCTCTGTTCTAGAACCCTTCATCGTATTTGATGGATGTTCCCTTGCTTGCTCCCGGAGAGTAAATTAGTTTCTTGTTCTCAATGTGGTCATACACAGTTTGTAACAGCTTTTTTAATAATAAATTTATTATTATTAATACTTATTGACGATCTTCACTAAAGGTACCATGGTAATTTAATTATACCTGCACAACTCGCTCATTACGTCATAGAATATTATTTCCCTCTTTCTTTTTGTAAAATTTTGAAGGCAATATTTGGATATGTTTTCTTCATGATGTAAGTCCGACGATAGGTAACGATCATCTCGAGAGTACCCAAAAGTGCAATCTCCGTTGAGAACCCATGTTCAGACGTATCAGTTTAAAGAGATTATTCTCGGGAAAAATGAGTAGCGGGTGATGCTCCGTTTTAAACCGAGGTAATTTTTTTAATATCCTAAGGCACGACTAATAACTAATAAAACGTATTCCTTGCCCGCGATTCGAACAAGAAATGAGGTTTCGTTTCAGACCTTCGCCTATAAGATCACATCCACAAGGTTGGCACTAGAATTATTAATATCATGGAATTTAAGGTATGTACTCACAGTGAATGCAGAAATAAGCTGCACGTTATTGATTAGGTAAATTCAAATGATCATATCACGAAACAATTAAATTGATTGATTAAATCCTGTGAAGTCAAAGTGTCTTACAAAAGAAGCCTGGGTTTATATCTCCACCCTCTTAGTTTAATATGATAACTTGAGTAAAGAAATACTGTATTTTGTACTTCATGGAAATTTGATTACTTTCTTCGAACTTATGCACACGTTATCATAATAGCATTGCTGTTTCTTTGTCTCAGAACTCACATGTTTTCATCATCATAAAAAATTCCATATACAAACCATATACATAATAATTTGGAAAAACCAATGTTTGTTGTGGTAATGAGATAATCGGGAACATATAACGTATCTGATAATAATTAATACGTGACGTTCTTAAACGAATTTTCTTCACCTCGGAAAATAATAATAATAATAAGGGTGCTGCGGTGGATGTGTGGAATAAAGAGAAAAGATGGAATAAGAATCGTAAAAGAAGTGCCGCGACAAGACATGCAACTAGAGAACAGTTTGCGTTGGTACGGCATATGTTGAGAAGAGGAGAGGAATACATCGGGAAAGGTAGCCGGAAATCTATAAATCGAGGGTAAAAGTAAGAGAAGGAAGCCAAGAATTAGATGGAAAGACGAAGGGGAGGATGACCTGAGGAGGGAAAATAGAGAAAGGAAGAGTTTATGGATAGAGTACTATTGAAGAGAAGGATTCAAGAAAGCAACGCTCACTCCACGATCAAGTTAGGGAAAGTTTCAGACAAAGAAGATGAAGTGTTAAAATAATACGACAAATGATAAAATAAAAATAATATAATTTGTATTTATTATTAATTCTTTATTCAATGAGATGAATTGAGTTGTCCCCTAGGAATATCTTTGCAGACGATACTGTGTAAACATATAATAATGTAATTCGTGATAAGAAACTTTATATCCAGATAAGGATTAAGTATTTTGGAAAATAAGTCGCAACAGTAAAGTTTTAAATGAAATAGAATTGACGTTTCATCAGAATATAAGTAACAAATGGAATGTTACTCAACAATTAGCGTCAAGTATAGGTACACTTTCAGCAAAGGTCTTGTAATATGGACATTATTAATTGATGTCCAAAGAATAATCGGTTAATCAAGAGCTATTAGTTCAGTACGGTTTAACTCCACATGGTGGCGTGATTTACAACGATAGGAATTAAGTTTCACTGCTGAGAGGCAAATTCTCTTCACGCATTTCAATGTGTTTTCGCGCCCTGAGGAATCTTCATTCAAGTTCATTTTTTAGCGACAGGTAAGGTTGGTTGCATTTTGGGCAACCCTACTCTAGGACCTTGTTGGGCCCCTCGAATAGAGCCATCGCCTAGAGCTCAAGGCCGCAATCGCGCTAAGGCCACAACATACGTGTGTCGAACGGACAGTGATTGTAGCAACCAATGGGACCGAATTCGAGTATTTCGGATCAAAATATGCAAAACGTGTGTTGCATAATACTGTTGGAGTTTATGGTACTACTACAATTAACATCCATTATATAATCTAATTAAATAAATAAGGCAAGACTAATGACCTTTTATTAATCACAAAATATATCCTTTTCGCCCATAAAATGTCGTAAGTCTTGCGTTATTTATTTAAATTTATGGTACTCCAGTTCCAATATATTTTATATTTTAAAGTAAACAAAGAGAGTGCAAAATTCTTAATATCACAATTATGTTTTTTTGTGAGTACTTCCCGACACAAAACGAAGAAGTTTTAGGTAAGAAAAAATTGTTTGGTGAATTATATTTTTTTTTCTCGCAACAAAGTATAATTTTGATTACGATAAGAAATTGTTCGTTATGTTTTATGGCAAATTTTTAATCGTAGACTTAATTATTATTATGTTTTTGTAGTTTGGTGTGTATGTATGTAT